>NW_026844366.1:189453161-189499218 GCF_025583915.1 Anolis sagrei ordinatus
CTTCCTTTCTGTTGAAATTGTCCACATGCTTGTGGATTTCAATGGCTTCTCTGTGGAAATTGTTGCTCCTTAGGTAGTGGAAATTGTTGCTCCTTAGGTTTCGTCTTGATAGAGATGATTTTCTGCATTGATCAAATTTAATTATAATTACCTTTTTAATCATAAACAAATAAAGAGCAGATTGATTGGAGCCAAAATTATTGATTTTGACATTACTTGTGGATATGTTGAGGGTCATTTCATGGAGAGACCCATCTGCTACCACAATTTTTCCACCCAGGCATTCAAAAATGCTAGAAGTAGTGGCATGAAGTGCCTTCTTTTAAGTTCTTCCAGGACAACCTATTGGTCTCACTTTTTGCCAATCTACCCAAAGAAGGTGTGTGTATATTGTCGAGCATGTTGTAGATGGACACATGGAAAATGGAAAGTGAGGGTTAGAAGTGGACTTTGCATATATGCAGGGATGCTCTGTTATTTCTTATTCTCACATTAAAGGGTGGACTGTGTCATTCAAAGCAGCTACCATGGATGGCCCCAGGAACCCTCTTTCAGATTAACTTTCAAGCCTGGAAGTGAAGCTTACGAAGTGCTATGACCTAGCCTTTTAATCAGGCTTAGGACTGCTGGCCATGCCAGCTAATAGTAAAGGGGTGCGAATTCTGCCTGCTGGAGCCTCACATTTCAGACCTCTTGTCTGGGGAATGAGACACTTTTTTTTCTAGCAGCAAAGATGCAAGAACATAGGAAGGCAGTCATTTGGAAACATCAATTCTGCAAAGTTTCAGGATCACTGCCTGCCATTTCCTTTAAGCTTTGCTAATAAGTACATCAAGAGCCCAAAGTTTTTGCTTCAATAAGTTGGTTGCCTGGAACATTATAATTTATGGCCCTCTCCCCCCCCCCCCCCCCCCCCCCCCCCAATCTGTGAATTGGCTAAAAAAGAACTACTTCAATTTCTGTGCTCCAGAAGAGAGAACTCCTCGTTTGTTGTGTTTGTGTGATAATAATGACTGGGAATCTCTAAGGTTTACTTCTAACATAGTGTGTGCATTTCTCTTTTCTGTGGTGTCTTTCCTTTCCTTGACAGATCATTTCCTCTGTGTGTTTTTACTGGTGTGAATTCTGGATGCTATCAGAGCTGATTTGCATTTCTGACCCCACATTTAAATAATTTTTAACAGTGACATTTAAAAACTGTAATTCTAACTTAACTGCAAATCTGAGAGTTGTTTTTCTCTAACCGAAACAAATATACTTCATTAAACTTGGACTTGCCTAAGTTATTGAAAGAATGTAATTAAAGTAAGTGTCTACATCCAGCCACCAAGTTCCCGTTCTTTTGGAGGGGGCTGTGTCTCAGTGCTATACAGAAAGCACATACAGAATGTGACATATTGTCAGCCAAAGTAGACAGGATTGAACTAGCCCAGGGTAGGACAATTGCAGCTCTCCAAATTGTTTTGGATGGCAAATTACTAGGCATGTGCAATTTCTACAGAAGTACCCATGATTCAGAATTCCTTCAGAAGTATAGCACTTCTGAAGGTGGTTTCCGACTCGCCTAAGTAAGTGTCTACATCCAGCCACCTCTCCCAACATTTAGAATTTGAACCATTAAAAGCAATTCTTCTGCATCTGATATCTGAAGACTTCCGAGACTTCCAAGCCACTAGAAGGACTAGAGATCAGAGATTTGATCAAGGAAAGATCAAATTGGAAGGCTATTCATAGTAGGAAACATTGTCCACTAAAGAGCTTCACCTCAGTAAAAGTTAGCCACGAGCTGTGTTATTTGGAAGAGTGGACTGTATTACAAACCAAGTGATATTCAAAGTTCTATAAGTTATTTAACAGCCTGCAACCATACGCTTTGTACACAATAAACTTGTTATCTTTTGTTGAAGACCGTCTCATCTCAATTAATCTGCATCTGTAAAGCCAGATCTAATTGGTGGTACCTCAAATATCTCACGTTGGTGGCAGTTACCTTAATTTACAAGTAATAATTGGCCTCCTCTATAATATATTCTTATACACAATTGAGGCCTGAGATTAATTCCCTCCATAATCATCCACACCTGTACAATTGGTTCGCGCATAACTGTACACCTCCAACTGTAGGATTCTATGGAAATGTGGAATTGGTTGATTCTGGTTTCTTCTTTTGGTTAGTATAAGATACATTCAATGATGAGCCTTAAAAAAAGGATTCTGTCAAAACCTTTAAGTAATAATCACAAATCAAAAGTTTTATGAATATGTCTGAAAGTTGGGGGGAATGATCCACTATTACCTTGTGTCATTCTGTAGAAAATTCAAGTATATTTTAAAAAAATATTTCATAAAAAATTAAAAATTCACCAAAATCAGTGGATTATCTAAACATTTTAAAATTTGGTGGGCAAAGAGTGAGAAATGTGTTGTACCCATGCAGCAAGTTTTCATCATGATTGCTTAAAAAATTGCACAATCACGTTCACCATTAACGAAGTACTTATACCTCTGAGGATAGCTTCCACAGATGCAGGCAAAAGGTCAGGAGAGAATGCTTCGTATTGGCCACACAGCCCAAAAAATCTACAACAACCCAATGATTCCAGCCATGAAAGCCTTTGACAATACTTACAAATATTCATAAATTTCATAAAGTTCTGAAATTTTTAGCACCCAAAATTCGGAAGTACTTTAGAAATGAATCTCCAGTGCCCCCTCTTTTTGGTAGGAGTTTAGAACCATTTTTAAAATGTATCACACATGCCTACAAGGTACCATTGGTTATACCAGCCAGGCCAATAAGATGTATACAAAAATATCTCAATGTCTATACTGTACCTCTGAAGATGTAGTTCAATATTCTGACAGTTATAGAATTTCCTAGAATCCTCTTTATTGTCAGTATAGGAAAGCAATCCACATCTGGAAGCTGACTTCAATTATGCATTTTTTCCCTCAGAACCAGCAATGAATGCTGAAGAACATTTGCTAAATGCCTTGCCTAAATGCAAATAGTGACCTTTGGGTAGGGATGCTTATAGGATTGCATACGATGAATGCTAGCCTTATGGTGTACTCACTTATTCAATGTAGAAGGAACCACTTGCCAGGCAAGAATGTAATTTATTCTTGCTTTTATGATGCAAAAGGCTACCATTTAAATGTTTGTTATTCCTTTTTTCGTATTTATGCTTAGTTCTCACATCATGGATTTCCTGTTTCCTCTGTCCACTGTCTCATTCAGGCCCGTAGCCAGGATTTCGATTGGGGGGGGGGGTGAGTTTTTTTGAGGGGGGGGGCTGAGTTTGGGGGGGGGGGCTGAGTCTGAGTGAAAGAGGGTCTACCCTAGCAAACCTTTTGTATCATTACCCCAATATCCCCATGCATATGGGATATATTGAGGGTGATCAGATCATGATATGAATAAACATAACAGTTTAAATAATGTACCAGTAAGGCCTTCTCGCGGACCACCATGAGAATTTCTGGGGGGGCTGATGAAGCCCCTCAAGCCCCCCCCCCCCCAGCTACATGCCTGGTTTCATTCCTCCTTAAGTCTCATGCAGAACTAAGGTATTTTGTATTTTACATATGAAATAGATATACTTCCCATACGTTTCTTCTTACACATCATTCCCTTAAATTCCTTTCTTTCAGATGCTTCTCACATAAACTCCCTTGAATCAGCTTTTTCATTCCATTGTAGATTGAATCACGGTATCAGGATTTCCTGTCCCTGAAAAGTGCCCACTTATGTGACACCTTCAAACAATTGTTTCAGATGTCCAACAGGGATTTCCCTCCCTACAATGGCTACATCAAGAACAAAAAAATGCCTGTCAGTATTTTTTTCTCCTGCCATAGAGACATAGCTAAGTGAAAATGTAGGCTTCTCATATGGCAGGTAGAAGCACAGCAGCCCTGCTTCAAGAGCTGATCAGAACAGAAAAAATATTTTTAGTTTTTGAACAAGATCTTAATAGTATTACTTTTTAGAGTACAATTCTTATAATGTTCAGGACAACACAGGCTTTATTTTCATTCTGTGTTTATACAGAAAAACCTCACTGAGAGACTGCATATAGTAAGAACTTGGCTGCACATTTACCATTTGAAGATACAACAACATGGAAAGCAACATTCATTCTGGAAGCTGGCCTCAAATAAGGTAGAGAAAAGAGTGGACATATAATAAATGCATGAATTAATTAAGGATGTCTGTCCATCTCTACTCTCAAATGATACTAAAGGTGGTTCAATCAATAGGATACAAGCACACACAAGTTACAAGCTGGGTAGATGCGGGGAATGCCGTGGATGTGGCGTACCTGGATTTCAGTAAGGCCTTCGACAAGGTCCCCCACGACCTTCTGGCAAACAAACTAGTCCAATGTGGGCTAGGCAAAACTACGGTGAGGTGGATCTGTAATTGGTTAAATGGACGAACCCAGAGGGTGCTCACCAATGCTTCCTCTTCATCCTGGAAAGAAGTGACAAGTGGAGTGCCGCAGGGTTCCGTCCTGGGCCCGGTCCTGTTCAACATCTTTATTAATGACTTAGATGAAGGGCTAGAAGGCATGATCATCAAGTTTGCAGACGACACCAAATTGGGAGGGATAGCCAATACTCCAGAGGACAGGAGCAGGATTCAAAACGATCTTGACAGATTAGAGAGATGGGCCATAACTAACAAAATGAAGTTCAACAGTGACAAATGCAAGATACTCCACTTTGGCAGGAAACGAAATACAAAGATAAAAAATGGGGGACGCCTGGCTCGAGAGCAGTAAGCGTGAAAAAGATCTTGGAGTCCTCGTGGACAACAAGTTAAACATGAGCCAACAATGTGATGTGGCGGCAAAAAAAGCCAATGGGATTTTGGCCTGCATCAATAGGAGCATAGTGTCTAGATCTAGGGAAGTCATGCTACCGCTCTATTCTGCTTTGGTTAGACCACACCTGGAATATTGTGTCCAATTCTGGGCACCACAATTCAAGAGAGATATTGACAAGCTGGAATGTGTCCAGAGGAGAGCGACTAAAATGATCAAGAGTCTGGAGAACAAGCCCTATGAGGAGCGGCTTAAGGAGCTGGGCATGTTTAGCCTGAAGAAGAGAAGGCTGAGAGGAGATATGATAGCCATATAAATATGTGACAGGAAGTCATAGGGAGGAGGGATCTGCTTCCCTGGAGACTAGGACACAGAACATTGGCTTCAAACTACAAGAAAGGAGATTCCATCTGAACATGAGGAAGAACTTCCTGACTGTGAGAGCCGTTCAGCAGTGGAACTCTCTGCCCCGGAGTGTGGTGGAGGCTCCTTCTTTGGAAGCTTTTAAACAGAGGCTGGATGGCCATCTGTCGGGTGATTTGAATGCAATATTCCTGCTTCTTGGCAGAATGGGGTTGGACTGGATGGCCCATGAGGTCTCTTCCAATTCTTTGATTCTATGATTCTATCTACACGGCCTAGCAGTTCTCTGGCCAATAGCTTACAGTTGCAGCTGAGGTCTCGTCTGGTGCCCCATCTATGTTGCCTTATAATGTAATTTACTGCATTGAACTAAAAGGAAGATTGACCAATAAAGAAACCAGGTCATCTTTCTCTCTCTCAGCACTACACTCTTCCTGGGACTCAAGACTGCCAACCCCTAGTCCTCTGGTTAAAGTTCAGAGCCTCTGAAATACAAGGGCAACACTTGCAATTACTCATCATTATATGGACACTGGCTGTTTCCTTGATGTCCATAACATTGACTATGCCCTGTAGTTTCCATAGTTCTTGCTACCAGTCTTGTGAATCTCTGGATTACAAAGAAGACTTAAAAATAGAAAACATAAGGAGAGGGCAAACAGGAAAGATGGGAAAGTAGTCTTGTTTTTCTGTAGTTTTGCATCTAATCTACCGAAAACAATATATTTTTAAAAGGAGCAGGTTTCTAAATAGGTGCACAAGCAAGCCAAAATGGCTATTTCTCTTACTTTCCACTTCCACTGTGGATAAGATCCAGAAGCAGAAACCAAAGGAAGGTAATAAGGAGCCAAGGGAGACCTCACTGAAAGTGTTGTTCAGACATTTAAAGCTGGTTTGGGAATATATTTACAATTCCATTTCCCCCAAGATGTTGCTTTCCACAAAACAGATTTGACAAACCCCAAAAGTTTCCTACATTTGTCCAGACCTATGCACTGTGCTAATTTTATGTCTATATCATTTTTTAAGAATTTGATTTGGATATCACGGAAAATGCTTGTGGATATAACCAAATCTTGGAAGAAAGTACATTACTGAATGTTTGGCTGTCTTTGATTTAATTCAGTCAAGGTTAAATCAACAGATGCCAACATATAGCTTGTATAATTCTTTATGCATCCTCTACCTAATACATTTTAATAGGTATTGTGTTTAAAACTTCCTAAGATATTTGAACTTTGCCTCTTGGTGAAATCAAGCAGAGCTAATTCTTCAATTAGAACAACATAACTTTTGTCAGGATTTGAGGTCTTGTAACATAATCCATTCTTTTAAAAGAAATTGTGTCTAACAAAAACAATAAGTATATTTGACTGTTTTGAGAGAGTTATTGTTTTAAGAGGTTTCCCTTCCTCCAGGGTGTTATAATCCATAATACTGGATAATTACCGCAGACTGCAGCTCCTCATGGTATGTCCATGAATACTCTCCAGCACACAGCAGTCAACTTTTCACATTTATTTAAAATCTCAGAAATCTAATCTGGGGTAGATCCTCAAATGCAGTGAGATATAAAATGTAATTGTGAGGTCCAACATGTGTGTAAATATGCAAGAAAGTCTTACCACATGGCTGGAGGTTTTTCTACATTCCTTGTTGTCACAGAATGGTAACAACCAAGATGATGAAAAGCATCCACAGCACCCTGGGTATGGATAAATATACCTTTGGGCACAGATCTGTAAGGCAGCAATAATCTGATAGCCTTGTGTGTGGGTGTGTATGTGCTTTCATGTCACCTATCAACTTACGGTGACCCCACAGTTTTCTTAAGCAAGGAATTCTCAAAAGTGGTTTTGCCAGTTCTTTCTTCTGAAATATAGCTTAGAGCAATTTAGAGAAATATTACTACTGTTCACTGTGAAGATGAGCAGTTGGTAGTGTCTGCATTAGGATCTCAGCCATAGCATCAACACTGAAATTCCCCAAACATTCAGAAGCTACATGTTACTCACACTCCTCCATGGCATATTAGCCATGGATATTAAATTATGAATAACAAACATCATTATCTCCTGTATTGATGTTTGATAAGGTAATGTATCATATTTTAATGTGTTACTTCCATATTCAATATTCAATTAAATAAGAATGAGAAGGGTTTATTTATTTTATTTCTCGTGTCAGGGCAGCCAGTCAGTTATATTACATTTCTAACAGAACAAAGCAAACAGAGAAAATACAAAATGTGTGGGTTTGGTAGTTGATTAAATGTCCTTTGACCAGTATCTGGCCACTTGGAGTGCTTCTGGTGTTGCTGCAAGAAGGTCCTCCATTGTGCATGTGGCAGGGCTCAGGTTGCATTGCAGCAGGTGGTCAGTGGTTTGCTCCTCTCCACACTCACATGTCGAGGATTCCACTTTGTAGCCCCATTTCTGAAGGTTGGCTCTGCATCTCGTGGTGCCAGAGCGCAGTCTGTTCAGCGCCTTCCAAGTCGCCCAGTCCTCTGTGTGCCCAGAGGGGAGTCTCTCATTTGGTATCAGCCATTGGTTGAGGTTCTGGGTTTGAGCCTGCCACTTTTGGACTCTTGCTTGCTGAGGTGTTCCAGCGAGTGTCTCTGTAGATCTTAGAAAACTATTTCTAGATTTAAGTCATTGACATGCTGGCTGATACCCAAACAGGGGATGAGCTGGAGATGTCTCTGCCTTGGTCCTTTCACTATTGGCTGCTACTTCCCGGCAGATATCAGGTGGTGCGATACCAGCTAGACAGTGTAATTTCTCCAGTGGTGTAGGGTGCAGACACCCCTGAGAAGGGTGAGGAACTGGGAAAAGCAGACTTTGCTTCCCTCTTTTTGGTGAGCCCAGCACGTTTTCTGAATTAACAGGGCTGTTGTGTACTTAATGGGTTGCAGTATGAAACAAAAGAATCTTTGAGGCTTCTCCAGTTTAAATTAGGGTTTTGTAAATATGTCCTACTCTAGTGGGCTAACTAGGAATGTGTACAAGCCATAGGCTATATACTGAAGCTTTAGCTCCCACCGCCCCATGCAGAGTTGCCAGATATGCTTTGTTTTAAAGATTTCTTTTTTTTCTTAATACCAAATTAGTCAGAATGTGACAGATGCTCTGTATTTTCCAATATTCCTCACTCCATAAAATTCCCCACATTATGGCTTTCACTTTTAGAAAATTAATGTATTTTTCCCACTTCAGCATATGGTGAGAATACTCTGAGTGAGTTCCACTTACATTGCTTTCACTCAAATCCAGACTTGCAACTGTTGGACTTGCTTTACAGTTCCAAAGTTTTTTGAATTCTCTTTCTTTTTGCATATGTTACAAGTGGATTTTTAAACCTGACTCTATAACCAGAAGCATTGAAGACTGTCATAGAAATGGGGGGAAATGCAAAATTCTTGGTAACTCAAATTCCATGCCAGATACAGAAGCCACATGGAATTCCAACCATGCTAAACTTCACAAAATGTATAGCTTTGGTGTTGAGTAGTAGGCCCTTATTGTGGTGTGCTCAACTGCAATCATTCCCTTATTCAGAGGTCTCACAGATTTCAGTGGGTTTCACTCCTGAATGCGTACATTTCCTCATCTCATTTATATAAACTTGGGACTTTAGACTTCTCTCTAGCTAGAGGAAAAAAGGAGGACAATTCCCCCATCTTTTTTCCTATTAGCCAATCATATGGGAGAGAAGGATGCAAACTGGAAAGTGATCAGTCCTAAAAGGTTAGGGATTTTTCTCTGTGCTTTTGCTACATTCTCCTCAGAGTTTTGGAATATTGATTAAAAGTCAACATAAAAATCCTCCTTTCCTTTTTCTGTAAATCCCATGGTTATGGAAATGAATGGGTTCGTCCATAAGTAATGATGGCAATTTCAGCAATTAAACAGGTTCAATTTTTAATGTTTATGCTGACAAATTAAAAGCCTAATTTCTAACATTCAATGTTAAGTAATTTCTAAACTTTGTATTTCAATTTCTGATCTCCCCTTGCTTGTACGTCATCAGATACACAGCTGTACATATAATCTTTCACCTTTTCCTAAATGTGTTTCTTGTTCTGTTCATTTGATTCACACCAACTATTGTTGAAAGGCTAGTAGTATGTGAAAAAATTACTGAGCATTAGGTTAGTAGGTTGTAAATTGATCTAAATCCCATTATATGGGTTGTAGTGATCAATTTACATGTCGGCAAGATGAGTTGAAGAAATATGCCCTGAAATAAAAGAAAAATCCCCTTCCATCTTCCTCAAGTTTGCAAAACATAAGGCCTTCCTCGGTTATTGTATTTGTTACCTTTGGGACTTCTGTAGGTCCTCTTGCTTGAGTACATATGTCCACACTATTGGATACTGCCCTCCTCAACTGCACCTGTGTTGCTTTCCGTAAGCTAAGTGTGCAGAAGTCACTGATACTATGTATGTGTTTAACTGTTGTTGTTGTTGTTCATTCGTTCAGTCGTCTCCGACTCTTCGTGACCTCATGGACCAGCCCACGCCAGATCGTTTGCAATGGTAACGCAAGCAGCCCTAGCTCGGATGGGGATGGGCGAGCCCAAGCAGATTATGTGGCTCGTTGAAAGCATTTGTGTTTGGTGATAGTGTGTACGCTTGAAAGCCTGGGTTGTGTGGTTAAATCTGGAGTGTTTCATCGAAGGATAGAACCTCCATTCTTTTCGCGGAAGACTAGAGATCTTGTATATCCCTAGTACAGAGGCAGAGATCAAGATTGGCAAGGAAAGATCGCCATAGAATTGGAAGCTATTGCGAGTAGGTCACCGTTCACTAGGCATTCACCGTCAGTAAATTAGCGCACCCTGTGTATTGGGAGAGTGAACTGGTACACCATGAGTTCAAGTTCTATATTATTTACAGACTGGCAGCCATCCTTTGACAGTCATACTGTTATCTTTTGTTGAAGACCGTCTCATCTCAATTAATCTGCGTCTGTAAAGCCAGATCTCATCGGTGGTACCTCAAATACCTCACGTTGGTGGCAGTTACCTTAATTTACAAGTAATAATTGGCCTCCTCTATAATATATTCTTATACACAATTGAGGCCTGAGATTAATTCCCTCCATAATCATCCACACCTGTACAATTGGTTCGCGCATAACTGTACAATTGGGGACAGCGGTGGGGATCTTCAAAGATAAAATCCCTATACCCTGTCCATCGTTGTGTTCACATCTGGACACTAAGAAATGTGACTGCCCCTTTTCCTATAGACCAGGCAAAGCAGCAATGAACCTTGGCACTGTCCCTTACCATGGATGCTCTTCATCCATCTCCTACCTGAGTGGGTTTATATAATCGGTCTCAAAACTTTGGCCTTCCGGATGTTTTGAACTATGTTTTGAATGGATGTTCTAGAAGCCCAGGTCTGCTTGTCCAATGATCAGGGATTCTGGGAACTGAAGTCCTGGACACCTGAGGACCAAAGATTATAAACCACTGTTCAGCAAGATAACAAAGATGTAATTATTGCATACTAAGGCATTTAACAGTAAAAAAAATTAAAATAATAACATCTATTCTGCCACACAGAAAGTAACTGCTTCCCTCTGTACCCGAATAAATGAATAGAAAGTTACAAAAAATTCTTGACGATTGAGTAATAGTGAATACCACCTGTCTGTGGGCGGTTGGGACCGGGATCTATTAATATGTTCTGCCTCAAACAACCCTGTTTGGACTCTTTGGAACCCCAGAACGATCCCGGGGCTTAGATCCTATGATGATAACGGTTCGCATTCTGGCCATTTGTCTGGAAGGTCCTATGTGTCCGGACATACGAGCAAAGGGGCCAAGTTGGAGAAAAGGGTGCGAGGTAGTGTGGTGCATGCTCTTCGAGCTGGGGGCACCAAGTGAGATCGCAGCCGCGGCGCATCAAGACAAGGCTGGATGGAGATCGCCTAATCTACGCGATAAGATTGAGCCTCATGGCACGCTCACCCCCCTGCATCGGGGAGGTCTTCGTAATCACTTGCGAAAACACGGAGGAGTGTGCCATCCGCGCGTTTAACTGACCAAGAGGGCCGCCACGTAGAACACCCACCGAAGAAGTGAAGAGTGAGGAGGCTCATACAATATCATAGGAGGATAGGAGTGACACAGCATGGTGATGCTATTGATGTAGTAAGTGTGAGAGCGTTGATTGCCATTCCTAGTCGAACGGTAGTGAGCAGAATAAGCCTGCCTCTCCTCCTATGAATCCTCTCAGATTATACTGCTATCATCCGGGTCGGTCGCAGCCTTCGCTGTCATTGTCCTAAGCAGCCGGCCGGTAAGCCTGCGTCCGATGTAGGCAGGAGACAACAACGCTGGTCAAGTGGTAAAGAGCCCAGGTAAACTCAACTTGCCATGTCAAGTGTAGAAGACTAGCTGACGGGGTACCGCGGAGAGTGACACTATATGTCCATGTATGGCGAGCCAAACAGATCAGTAGGGGGTGGACAATATACCTCCTAGGCGGACAACACCATGCTCCTATTATGCAGCGCAAATCCCCTGGCTTGACAGTGGGACGCCAGCAACAGGGTTGGCGTGCATGTTTAACTTGTGGCCCGAAACCAGAGCGTTATCCACCGGACTGCTCTGCGGAAGGAGGGCGTCCCTCATGGAGGGAGGATAGGGGGGGGGGTTTGCATGCCAAAGGGAGTGACAGGCCGTTGGCACGGGTTGAGCTTCAGGTGTTATAGGATATGGCCGTCATCGCCGCTATCTATCAAAATCAGTGAACACTGACGCGCTTCCTCTGGGTTTGTGGGAGTCCATTCTCGCCATTGTGGTGTCGTCTGCGACACCTTGATGGCCTGCCTGTCGATCCCTTCATCTAAGACAGGTCATCAAAAATAGAAATTTTACAGGGAAACTATGGAGGCCGATTTATCATGGATAGTATAAACAATTTGAGAGGATCGTGCCTATGCAACGGGGCCTGTATCTTGTGTAGTGCACATAGACCGTTAGGTCGACGAATTAAGTGAAACAATTTTACCACTATACAATGGTAGTAGTAAGTTGCAAGGAGGGGGACCCAATGCGGTTGCGAGATAGTGTTGGTGTTCCATTTCTTCGATGTTCCTCTTGTCCGCAGTAGTAGATCTGGTGGCCATCTGATGTGAAGTGGCCCATTCTGGTCCCATTTTACTTCGCTGACCCCGGGAATGTCTATCTTTAGTCTTGACATCTCACCAATAACAACATCCAATTTGCCCTGGCTCACAGATCTTACATTCCAGGTTCCTATGGTGTGTTGATCTTTAGAGCATCATCGGATTCGTCGTTCACCTCCGGTACCGTCGGCCGCTAGCCTTCCTTTCGGCTTTGAGCTAGCTGCGTCATCACATCTGGGGCTAGTTGAACTTCTCCTCTGCTCCTCCCCAGTAGCATTTTGGCCATCTTCCGACCTGGGAGTCCCATCTTCCAATGGCATACCGACATATCTCTGGTTGTACTGGTCCATTTAGTTTTCTTGGCAAGGATACTGGAGTGGTTTGCCATTGCCTTCCCCAGGGATCACGCTTGGTCTGACCTCTCTGCCACAACCGTCCCGTCTTGGGTGGCCCTTCACGGTTTCACTCATGACATCATTGAGGTGCTCAAGCTCCAGCGCCCCGGCAAGGCGGTGATCCTTTGCTGGAGACTCTATTCATTATTATTACATTTATTATTTTACTCTATTTATTATTGTTGTTATTACATTTATTATTTTATTCTATTTATTACTATTATTGTTACATTTATTATTTTACTCTATTTATTATTGTTATTATTACATGTATTATTTTACTCTATTATTATTATTATTATTATTATTATTATTATTATTATTATTACATGTATTATTTTACTCTATTTATTATTATTATTATTACATTTATTATTTTACTCCCTTTATTATTATTGGAAGGATGTGTAAGCACATTCACATTGAAGAAGATTAGAATAATTGTTTAATCAGAGTTAGGCAGCTTGATCTTAAATTACAATTTTATGTAAATATTTTTGAATGTTTACTCCACTGATGCCTCAATTAATGTAATTGTATTGGTATCTATTTCTGTTCTGAAACGTACCAGTAATGGCTGCATTTCTCCCCCTTGGCTTATACTCAAGTCAATACATTTACCCAGTTTCTTGTGGTAAAATTAGGCGCCTCGGCTTATATTTGGGTCGGCTTATATTCAAGTATATACGGTATACTTGTACTAAGAAGCTGGCCACTTGGAGCGCCTCTGGTGTGGCTGTGAGAAGGTTTCCCACTGTGCACGTGGCAGGGCTCAGGTTGCATTGCAATAGGTGGTCTCTGGTTTGCTCTTCTCCGCACTTGCAGACCACCAACTACAATGCGGCCCGAGCCCTGCCACACGCACAATGGAGGACCTTCTCACAACCACACCAGAGGCACTCCAAGTGGCCAGCTTCTGGTCAAAGGACATTGAATAGAATGCCAAGTTTGCAAACTTTGTGGGGTGTTGACTTCCTCTTTCTCCCCAATACGTGCTTCCTGAAACCCCTTGTGGCATGTTTCCACCCACCTGAGAAACAACACACAACTTACTCACATTTTCAGGTATGCTGGGAAGTTCTCTGATGTCAGGCACAGTAAAATAAGAGTGCTAAGGAGGAAAACGGGGGAGAAAAAACATATATGTGTTACGACTCTTCTTAAAATACCACCATACATTTTTTGCATTTGTTTGAAACTAGCTTGGCTCCCCAGCGTTGCCCGGGCATAAGGTTGTGGGTGAACTACAGCTCACATCATGCCAAGTGAACCCCGTGAAACTCCCATCAATACTTAAAGTGTGTGCTTTAACGTGGATAAAAGATTGGACAAAACTGGAAGACGAAAAATTATTACACCTGGAAGGAATAGACCTGAGAGCCGGATGGCACCAATGTCAGGATTATTTAGCTATGTATGTGTGTTTTTCAATGTGCTTCTATATAATACAAGATGGATTAAGATGTATTTCAAGATGGATTCTATTCTGCTCTATTGTGTATCAGAAATACTGTGCTGAGGCTGTGAAACTGTAACCTTGACAGAAATGAGATAACGTGTTCTCTGGCTGGGAAGAAGAGGGAGGATCTGGTCTCAGCCAGAAGTCAGATAAGCAGGTGTTCAGAGACTGTTGTTTTTGCCTAGGAGTTGCTGTCTGTAGCTTGCTGTGAATAGACGTGTGTAGATGTACTTAGTAAAACTTAGTTTTCTATTGTAACTAAAACACAGTGTCTGCTGATCTAGCAATCCTTCCGCTGGCAAGCGTCAATACTCTGACAACCAATACCTATGGTATGAGGGAGTGAAAAAGGAAAAAAAATGGAAACCATTTCATTAGGCCGGCAATATACAAAATTTGGGAAAAATATAAAAAGAAAATATGTGAAAAAACTCCACAATGGATATCCCCGCTGGAAGCACTGCAAAGAAGAGAATTAGGCTGGAATGACTGGCCAAAATACAAAGAATTATTTAAAAAAGAAAATGGAAATATAACTCTAAAATCGCAACAAGAAATGGAGGAAACAAATGAGAAAATTTCATGGTTCCAATATAGACAGATACGAGATTGCTTCAAAAAGGATGAAAAGTTAGGCTTCTCTCCTTCTTTCCCTTCCTTTGCTCCCTCCTTCCTTTCTTCCCTTTTTCTTTCTTTCTCGCCTTCCTTCCTTTTCTACCTCATTCCTTCCTTCCTCCTTTTATCTTTTCCTTCCTTTTTCTCTCCTTCCTTCCTTCTCTGCCTCTTTCCTTCCTTCTTTTGCTCTTTGCTTCCATGCTTCCCTCTTTCCTTCTTTCTTGACCCTCCCTCCCTCCCTCCTTTCTTTCTTTCTTTCTTTCTTTCTTTCTTTCTTTCTTTCTTTCTTTCTTTCTTGGAAAGCCTAGAGAAGACAATTATGATGGGGAAAGTGGAAGGCAAAAGGAAGAGGGGCCGACCAAGGGCAAGATGGATGGATGGCATCCTTGAAGTGACTGGACTGACCTTGAAGGAGCTGGGGTGTTGACGGCCGACAGGGAGCTCTGGCGTGGGCTGGTCCATGAGGTCACGAAGAGTCGGAGACGACTGAACGAATGAACAACAACAACAAATAAGTAGGAATAACCCTGTACTCTTGGCGGTTTTGACCTGAAATGGAATCTATTATTATGTCTTCCTCAAAACCAACCAACTGTTTTGACTCTTTGGAACACCCAGAATAACTATCAACATGGAAGCAGTTAGATCCTTATATTGTACTGTTCAAGCATTCTTGCCATTTTCTTGAGAGTCTGATGTGGTTGCCTTACATATCTGAGCAGTAAGGGTGCTCAATTTTCTACCAAAATTGGTTCAGTTCTTTGGCAAGCTCCTTCAAAGCTCAGGGAAGACCCAAAGTGGATTCGGCAGCCCATTGACATCAAACTACAGCTGAGTGAATGAATATCATAGAATCAAAGAGTTGGAAGAGACCTCATGGGCCATCCAGTCCAACCCCCTGCCAAGAAGCAGGAATATTGCATTCAAATCACCCCTGACAGATGGCCATCCAGCCTCTGTTTAAAAGCTTCCAAAGAAGAGCCTCCACCACACCCCAGGGCAGAGAGTTCCACTGCTGAATGGCTCTCACAGTCAGGAAGTTCTTCCTCATGTTCAGATGGAATCTCCTTTCTTGTAGTTTGAAGCCATTATTCCGCGTCCTAGTCTCCAGGGAAGCAGAAAACAAGCTTGCTCCCTCCTCCCTATGACTTCCTCTCACATATTTATACATGGCTATCATATCTCCTCTCAGCCTTCTCTTCTTCAGGCTAAACATGCCCAGCTCTTTAAGCTGCTCCTCATAGGGCTTGTTCTCCAGACCCTTGATCATTTTAGTCACCCTCCTCTGGACACATTTCCAGCTTGTCAATATCTCTCTTCAATTGTGGTGCCCAGAATTGGACACAATATTCCAGGTGTGGTCTAACCAAAGCAGAATAGAGGGGTAGCATTACTTCCCTAGATCTAGACACACCATGCTCCTATTGATGCAGGCCAAAATCCCCTTGGCTTTTTTTGCCGCCACATCACATCGTTGGCTCATGTTTAACTTGTTGTCCACGAGGACTCCAAGATCTTTTTCACACGTACTGCTCTCGAGCCAGGCGTCACCCATTTTGTATCTTTGCATTTCGTTTTTTTCTGCCAAAGTGGAGTATCTTGCATTTGTCACTGTTGAACTTCATTTTGTTAGTTTTGGCCCATCTCTCTAATCTGTCAAGATCATTTTGAATCCTGCTCCTGTCCTCTGGAGTATTGGCTATCCCTCCCAATTTGGTGTCGTCTGCAAACTTGATGATCCTGCCTTCTAGCCCTTCATCTAAGACAGGGGTCCTCAAACTTTTTAAACAGAGGGCCAAACTATTGGAGGGCCGGATTATAATTGGAAAAAAAAATGAATGAATTCCTATGCACACTGCACATATCTTATTTGTAGTGCAAAAACACTTTAAAACAATACAATAATTAAAATGAAGAACAATTTTAACAAATATAAACTTATTAGTATTTCAATGGGAAGTGTGGGCCTGCTTTTGGCTGATGAGATAGGATTGTTGTTGTTGTGTGCTTTCAAGTCGTTTCAGACTTAGGTTGACCCTGAGCGAGGGCCGGGTAAATGACCTTGGAGGGCCGCATCCGGCCCCCGGGCCTTAGTTTGAGGACCCCTGATCTAAGACATTAATAAAGATGTTGAACAGGACCGGGCCCAGGACGGAACCCCGCGGCACTCCACTTGTCACTTCTTTCCAGGATGAAGAGGAAGCATTGGTGAGCACCTCTGGGTTTGTCCATTTAACCAATTACAGATCCACCTAACCATAGTTTGCCTAGCCCACATTGGACTAGTTTGTTTGCCAGAAGGTCATGAGGGACCTTGTCGAAGGCCTTACTGAAATCCAGGTACGCTACATCCACGGCATTCCCCGCATCTCCCCAGCTTGTAACTCTATCGAAAAAAGAGATCAGATTAGTCTGGCATGACTTGTTTTTGATAAATCCATGTTGACTATTAGTGATGACTGCATTTGTTTCTAAGTGTTTGCAGACCACTTCCTTAACAATCTTTTCCAAAATCTTGCCTGGTATTGATGTGACCCTAATCCAGAAAAAGGTTTGCCAAGATTAATTCCTTCTGAAAGCCATGGAATACTTCAGAATAAAAGCTACAACCTGACCTGGGAGAGAGTTGCTGTAGAAGTATTTCCATAGTGAGTGATAATTCTATACCATAACCCAGTATGTGGAGTAAGTGTAGATACTTAATAAATACCTTTCAAAGGAGGGATTTCAGCAAAAGCCAACTATGAATGAATTTGCCAACTGACAAATATGCCTGAACCCATATGTCAGATGAGTTGAAGCTAAATTCTAATTTATAAATGGAGGCCCTAGCTAACATCCATGAATGAAGGAGGCAATTGCTTTTCATTTAGGTTACGCTAACTATTTTTGCATCCTCCAACACAACAGAACTTAATCACAACATTCCTAGTAATAATAATGCAGCCTGGAGGAATGAATGGTTTGTTCAGGTGATTTGAGATAGAGGAAATTAATACATTATAAGGACCGTCTGTTAGCCTAAGCCTGATATTTTAAAACTGACATGAGTGAGATGTTGAGAATGCATATCTGAGCCAATGAGAAAAAAATGCTCTGGAAATCCATTTTTTATTATTCCTGTTTAATTTTATAATTGGAAATACATGTCTAGCCATCTGGCTATCTTAGAATCAAAGAATTTGAAGTTAACGGTAATTTACTTGTCCTAAGACTTCCATGATCCCAACATGTTTTCTCCTCATCTTTACTTTGTGTGATCCTTGCCTGCAAAATTCATCAAGTTAAATATTATCCAGTGCATTTACAGTGACTGATTATAGTAAGCAGCAATTTTGTTGAGTGCAATTTGGAAAATATTCAGTGTTGTAATTTATTTTCTGTTTGGATTTCTCATCCCTCCAGACAAATATTAGAACTGGAATTGAGTAAATTATTTATTGGCACTAATAATGGAATGCATTAAAGCCATTTTGTTTATCATTTTGTTATGGCTACACTTCTGAGCATGAATGGATAAACCAGGAAGTAACTTATTGAATCCCTTCTCCCTCATGTATACAGAATGCAAGTTTATTTTGCAATTAGAGAAACCATCATGTTGACTGATTCTGGAGAAAATGTTAAATGTGGGTTGTTGTAGGTTTTTCCGGGCTATATGGCCATGTTGCCTCCAGAACATGGCCATATAGCCCGGAAAAACCTACAACAACCCAGTGATTCCGGCCATGAAAGCCTTCGACAATACATGTTAAATGTGGTTGGAGCAATTTTTTTTCCTGCCTTCCCATACTTTCTACCAACCTTCACTTTAGACTTTTGAACAGAAGCTGGATGTCCACTGGGCACCTGATCTGGACACCCTATGTCTTCATTGGATTATAACTCAATGGCAGATGGGTTTTTTTAAAAAAAGGCGATCAGCCATAAGAAGGTTAAACTGGAAACAATCTCTTGTTACCACCCAGATTGGAACGAAGGGGTAATTTGGGGGAAACAACCATATTTAGGTAATTTTCTCCTGCGTGCATTTCCTTGTTGGGAGTTGGATGGTAAGATGTGGCATCTATGAGCTCAAATCATCTATGATCACATACAATTTGTAATCCAATTCAAGTTGTGGCTTGTTAAAGGAAAATCTGGTTATGCTGGTTGCTTTTGACCACAGATGCTTCAGGCTTTCATACAAATAACAGTTTGGCAAACCACAATTTGTGCAAAATGGCCATTGGTTGCTTTACTTGCAAAATAGTGGCCATGCTATCCTGTGCTAATCCAGAGAACTTATTTATATTTATTTCGGTTGCTTCTACCCCGCCCTTCTCACCCCGGAGGGGACTCAGGGCGGCTTACAAAAGCAAGGCACAATTCGATGCCCGCATCACATAACAGCAATAAGACAAATAACATCAGTTAACAGAAAACAGCAATTCTAGCAATAACATCAATTAACAGAAAACAATAATTATTGTAAGGCAAAAACAACCATAAAACCAATAAACTCCACTTTGGCAGGAAAAACGAAATGCAAAGATACAGAATGGGGGACGCCTGGCTTGAGAGCAGTACGTGTGAAAAAGATCTTGGAGTCCTCGTGGACAACAAGTTAAACATGAGCCAACAATGTGATGTGGCAGCAAAAAAAGCCAATGGGATTTTGGCCTGCATCAATAGGAGCATAGTGCCTAGATCTAGGGAAGTCATGCTACCCCTCTATTCCGCTTTGGTTAGACCACACCTGGAATATTGTGTCCAATTCTGGGCACCACAATTCAAGAGATATATTGACAAGCTGGAATGTGTCCAGAGGAGGGTGACTAAAATGATCAAGGGTCTGGAGAACAAGCCCTATGAGGAGCGGCTTAAGGAGCTGGGCATGTTTAGCCTGAAGAGAAGGCTGAGAGGAGATATGATAGCCATGTATACATATGTGAGAGGAAGCCACAGGGAGGAGGGAGCAAGCTTGTTTTCTGCTTCCCTGGAGACTAGGACGCGGAACAATGGCTTCAAACTACAAGAGAGGAGATTCCATCTGAACATGAGGAAGAACTTCCTGACTGTGAGAGCCGTCCAGCAGTGGAACTCTCTGCCCTGGAGTGTGGTGGGAGGCTCCTCTTTGGAAGCTTTTAAACAGAGGCTGGATGGCCATCTGTCAGGGGTGATTTGAATGCAATATTCCTGCTTCTTGGCAGGGGGTTGGACTGGATGGCCCATGAGGTCTCTTCCAACTCTTTGATTCTATGATTCTATGATTCTATGAAAAGCAATAAAACCAATACAAACCATTTCTCCTCATTGACGGTCAGCATTTCACAATCTCATAGTTCAAATTCCAATTCCACAATTGTCAGTCCTTTCAGTCCTATCCATCTGGTTGTCCATATCTAGTCAGATTGCCCAAAGGCCTGGTCCCACAACCACGTCTTTACCTTCCTCCTGAAGGAGAGGAGGGATGTTGATGCCCTAATTTCCCCCGAGACTTATTACTGTGATGCAGTCGTATGCTACCAGCTCATACTGTATAGGATGAACTATAGTTAAAAAAAAGCAACAACCCTAAAACCTATCCCTGTTTTAGTAGCGGTGCAGTGATGGAAAGTTCACCTTACACTGTCTGATCTGTTTTCGGACAGATCTGCTGTTGTAAATGCAAACTGAATTCATTGTATTTTTGTTCTATGGTTATTGTGTGTGCTTATTTTTCTTTGTTGCTTTTTATGACATGAACATTGGGAAATAAAAAGAATAAATAAAGACGTGTTTTCAGACATAGACATCTCCCTGCTATGTTATTAATTATTATTATTATTATTATTAAACTTTATTTGTACCCCACTAGCATCTCCCGAAGGACTCGATGCGGCTTACAAAGGCCAAGGCCTCAACACAATAACAACAGACAATAACAATGCAGCAAATTAAAAACATAAGCAATAACACAACAAAACATTACACTATTACACAATAAAATCAGGGCCGGGCCAATGATGGGTACAGATTAAAAAGTGCTGGGTGTGTGAGGTGGTATGTTGGAGTTCTGGGCAAGTGCAATGTGCAGAGAGTATTAAACTCTAATAAAGTGCTTCTGGGACAGGGTGCTGGAGGTTATCCTATTCTGGGAAGGCACAAAATTTCAGGGGAGGGGTTGAAAATTTCAGGGGAGGGGGTTGAAACCTGCCTCCTAGCTCACGCTGAAGCAAAGAGCACAGCAGGGGGCAGAGCAGCCTTCAATAGCCTGCAGCTCCGCCCTGTCAACCACCTCCACCAAGTCTGGCCTCCTTAATGAGAGCATTCAACACACATACACCCAACCTGGTTGCTTCACTACATCGGCTATTGCTGCAAGTAATGACAGTGTGAATAAATTGTCAATATTTAAGGCCTTGCATGGTCTGGGGCCGATGTACCTGAGGGACAGCCTCACCCTACCAACCCCAGAGATCCCTCCGTTCTGAGGACCAAGATCTATTGGAAATTCCCAGTGTCAAGACCTTGCGTCTAACAGCAACCAGACGCAGTGCCTTTACAGCAGTGGCACCATCTCTCTTGAATACTCTGCCACCTGAAGTCCGTGCCTTGCGGGACTTATCAGTGCTTGTAGTTCTGGAGGGACTCTTAATTTTTTGCATCTCATAGACTTAGCATGGGGATTTGGTTAACCAGTTAAAATTCATGAGTAAACCAGGTTTTTTTTAAAAAAAATCTGAAACATTTCGGGGGGGGGTTTGAACCCCTAACCCCCCCCCCCTCGCTACAGGCCTGTCTGGGACAGAGTGCTGGAGATTATCCTATTCTGGGAAGGCACATCGGAATAACCAAGTCTTCAGGTTCTTCCTAAAGACTGCCAACGTGGGTGCTAGTCTAATGTCTTTGGGGAGGGTGTTCCAAAGTCGGGGAGCAACCACAGAGAAGGCCCTGTCTCTCGTCCCCACCAAATGCGCCTGTGATGCAGGTGGGATCGCGAGCAGGGCCTCTCCGAATGAACGAAGTGAACGCGTGGGTTCGTAGACGGAGATGCGGTCACGCAGGTAGGCAGGTCCCAAACCGTTTAGGGCTTTGTAGGTAAGCACCTGCACCTTGAATTGGGCTCGGTAGGTAAATGGCAGCCAGTGGAGCTCCTTATACAGGAGGATTGACTATGTGAGGTTATACATTTCTAATGCCTTCTTTCATCCAATAAAACACTCCTTATAACTTATTAACATCATTTTACAAGTGCAGACAGGGGATCTGAAAGAGTTATATCATATTACCCCACCCCAAGGGCATTTCTGTGAGATGGCAACATATTTGTACAAACTGGAGAGAGCAACTAAAATGGCTTCATTCAGTTCTTTGAAAACATTTGGTAACTGCTAATGTCATTTTATTACTGACAGTGTTTATTCTTCCACTTTATCAAAGAGAAAAAATGTATTTTTGCTCACCAGGACCATTTGAAAAGCCCCTGTGAGATATCCTTTGAGTTATTTACTTTTCATTGTGGAGAACCTCATGAAGTGCACTGAGTTCATTTCCTCACAGTCCCTCAGGGAACAGATGCCGCTACATGTTTGGGCTATAATGTAAACAGGTATTTAATTACATGTTTTATACAACAAAATCTTCACATCTCAAGTTCCCAGGTCAAGACAAAGGTATGGCATTCAGTCCAGGCACTTCAGAGAGTAGGAGGGCAGATACCAAGGCTTATACAAACAAAGGCTGTAATCTTGAATGTACATCTGAAACCAGGAATCCAGCAAAAGCCTACAGCTCCATGTAGAATGGCCTAGCAGAAAATTCCATTAAAATCAGTGGTACATTTCAAGACAAGTAAGATGTCTTGAACGTTTGATCGGAAATCAATCCTATTCTGTTCAATAGAGCTCCATGATAATTATATTTATTATCTGAACAATATACTGAAATACATAGGTCTAAAAGTTTAGTAAAAAATGATTGCCAAAACCTCTGTTGACCTAACAATGTATTTATTGCACCTTAACTCATAAAATCATAGAATCATAGAATCACAGAGTTGGAAGAGACCTCATGGGCCGTCCAGTCCAACCCCCTGCCAAGAAGCAGGAATATTGCATTCAAATCCCCCCTGACAGATGGCCATCCAGCCTCTGTTTAAAAGCTTCCAAAGAAGGAGCCTCCACCACACTCCGGGGCAGAGAGTTCCACTGCTGAACGGCTCTCACAGTCAGGAAGTTCTTCCTCATGTTCAGATGGAATCTCCTTTCTTGTAGTTTGAAGCCATTGTTCTGTGTCCTAGTCTCCAGGGAAGCAGAAAACAAGCTTGCTTCCTCCTCCCTGTGGCTTCCTCTCACATATTTATTAGGGCTGGGCGGTTTCGTTTCGTTAATTCGTAATTTGTTAAAAATTCGTTATTTTTTTTTGTTAACGAAGCGATAACGAACCATTCTGGAGCAACTTAAAAACAAAACGAATTTTTCAATTCGTTTCGTAAATGCTTCGTATTTCGTTATGTATTCGTTTCGTTATTGGTTTGAGGTCGTTTCGTTATTATTTCCGCATGTCTGGGGCAAGTTTTATAGTTGTTTTTTGTTTAATTAGTGAAAAAAAATTATAATATCACACCAACAGTCAACAACAGAGGGAGAGGGAAGCTTCAGAAGTTCCCCCTGTCCCATTTGGAGGTTTTTTAGCGTATTGCGCGGTCGCGTCCGCCATTAACGAATCGATTCGTTATTGTTTCGTTATTGTTTTGTTATTTTTTGTAATTTTTTTACCATTTACGAAATTTCGTAAATATCGAACTTTTTTTAAAAAAATTTCGGAATTCTTTTAAATATCGAAACGCAAAAAAACCCAAAAAACGAATCGATTTTAGAAACAAAGCTTGCTCCCTCCTCCCTCCTCACATATTTATACATGGCTATCATATCTCCTCTCAGCCTTCTCTTCTTCAGGCTAAACATGCCCAGCTCCTTAAGCCGCTCCTCATAGGGCTTGTTCTCCAGACCCTTGATCATTTTAGTCACCCTCCTCTGGACACATTCCAGCTTGTCGATATCTCTCTTGAATTGTGGTGCCCAGAATTGGACACAATATTCCAGGTGTGGTCTAACCAAAGCGGAATAGAGGGGTAGCATTACTTCCCTAGATCTAGACACTATGCTCCTATTGATGCAGGCCAAAATCCCATTGGCTTTTTTTGCCGCCACATCACATTGTTGGCTCATGTTTTAACTTTTGTAAGTATTATTATTATTATTAATATAATAAAAGCCTTTATTCCCCTGTACCCAAATCCCCATAAAGAAATAACCTATAATACCAATTAGTCACTTTTTTTGCCATTCAAAGAGTGTCACCACTGCAGGTAGTTTAACATAAGAAGTCTGAATCTCACTTGTCATCTGTAGAAGATATATGTGGGCCTTATTTATTTATTTACCATATTTATATTCCCCTCCGAAGGGAACCAACAGGGTCACACTCCCCCTGTCCAGCTCTCTACGGAGGTCATCCACCAAGGCGACCAAGGCCGTCTCAGTGCCGTGACCAGGCCTGAAACCAGACTGTGACTGATCTAGGTAGTTGTTGTCATCTAGAAAGCCCTGGAGCTGGGAGGCAACCACCCGCTCCAGCACCTTACCCAAAAAAGGGAGGTTGGAGATTGGTCTGAAATTGTTCAGCACCGTGGAGTCAAAGGAGACCTTTTTAAGGAGTGGATGAACCACAGCTTGTTTCAGTCAAGATGGAAAAAACCCCTGCTCCAGCGATGCATTCATGATCAACACAAACCAATCAACCAGCCAGAGATACAGCTTAATGGTGTAACATTAGCCAAGATGGGCAAGGGTCTAGAGCCGAAGTGGTCGCCCTCACAGCCCCAAGGACCTCTTCTACGGTCTCAGGAAGAACAAGCCTAAAAGAATCCCACAAAATTAGACAAGCAGGTGCCTCACTCACTTCCCCTGGCACTGTGATGAAATTGGAGTAATGTTTTAAAATGTTTAATATGGAGGAAAGCAAGAGTCATCGCCATCTTGAAGCCAGGCAAAGACCGTAATGACCCAAAAAGCTACAGACCAATCTCCCTGTTGTGCCACCTCTACAAAGTTCTGGAGAGACTTATTTTGCATAGAATTATGGAAAAAATAGACCCATGTCTGATCCCACAGCAAGCTGGCTTCAGGAAAGGCAAAAGCTGCACATCGCAAGTGTGATAGAAGATGGCATTTGAAAAGGCAGCAATCACAAACCCAAATAACCTGGGGAAAGTCAAACTTTAGGACTGTGCCTCTGACCTACCAAGAGCACTGGCCGAAACACAATCAAGGCATAAAAGTGGGCCGCCCTAAGAAACAACATAATACCTAAAGCTGACTGGCAACAACCTGGGGGGATTTTCGCAAACCAACCAGTTTAAGGTACAATCCTGCCCTTAGGCGCCTTATGGCTAACACTTCTGCTTGCTTTGTGAGTAAATGCATGCCCATTTGGTGGGAACACATCTCCCAACCACAAAACCCTAAACAGGATGTGGGGCACTCACTTATGAGACAGGGCCCCCCCCCCCCGCATTGGTCACAGGGGTGTCCCCCCCCTTGCCCGCCACCACACCCCTGGAAAAGAAAATATTCAACTGCCTTTTAGCTTGGTATTGCACACTTGTTGAAAAATAGCAAAGCCCCCAATAGTGAAAGGAACCCCAAAGCAAAGGAGAACCATCTCCAGTCATCCCTTGTTTGGGTATCAGCCACCAGGCCAATGACTTAAATCAAGACATAGTTATCTAAGATCTACAGAGACACTCGCTAGAACACCCCAGCAAGCAAGAGGCCAAAAGTGGCAGGCTAAAAACCCAGAACCTCAATCAATGGCTGATACCAAATGAGAGACTCCCCCCTGGGCACACAGAAAACTGGGTGACTTGGAAGGTGCTGAACAGATTGCGCTCTGGCACCACGAGATGCAGAGCCAACCTCCAGACAATGGGATGGGGGGCGCCTAACAGGTTGGAAAAAATCCTCGGCAATGTGAAGGGTGGTGGAAGAAAAGAGCAAACCCACCTGACCACTGCCTTAGCAATGTGCAAACCTGAGCCCCACTGTTGGACCCCCGCAATGGCCCCCAAAATGTGAGGCCTTCGTGCGGCCAACACCCAAATGACCCCAACGTCTCCCATGTGGCCCCCAAGAATACTGGGTCCCAAAGGAACATTTTAAAACGCAAATACCAAGTTTGTCCAAAAAATCCGTGGGGGTGGATTTTTTTTATTTCTTTTCTTTTTAATCTGTGTGTTTGTTTTGTTCTGTTAGAATTGGAATACAATGGTATGGTTGCTGATGACACGATAAATAAATAAATAAATAAATTTTAATCAAATTTCATTTTAATTTTTTGGTCATGTATGTGTTTGAAGGCATTGAATAATTGCCTCTATGAGTCCCCTTCAGGGTAGAGAAAGGCGGGGTATAAATAGAGTAAATAAATAAATATTATGTATGGTGTATCAGCCACAAAATCTGTAGACAACACATGATTACATGCTCTTCCTATTTCTTGCCTTCCTTTCAACAAGCCGCTAAATCACAAGGAAAGATGAAAATAGATTCATCACTGTCCTGGTATTAATTTTCCACATGACTAACTGCTGCGGCTGTCACAGAGCCCTTACTGATCACCAATTGTAGGGGAGGTATTCAAGTGACAACCTATTAATGCTTTGACCAGCACACAGAAAGGTTGGCCTGATGCCCACAGGGAGCCTTCAGAAAAAAAGCTGCTTAGAGGGAGTCTCGTAAATTAAATCCCTTCATTATAAACAACAATGCATTTTTTGCTAGATTAAACTTTAGCTTTGTCACCTTACTGTGACTCAAAGGCATCTATTTTGCTTTGTCTTTTTTTTCATTGTTACCTTAAAATAAATAAATAAATAAATCTCTGGGAAATACCTAACGTGAATACCAATGGCTATAATCCCTAGTCATTTTATATTCTATACTGCAGATTGCAATTTATGCTTTATTATTATTATTATTATTATTATTATTATTATTATACGGAGCCCCCAGTGGCGCAGTGGGTTAAAGCACTGAGCTGCTGAGCTTTGTTGATCGAAAGGTCAGCCGGTTTTCGATTTTCCAGGGAGCGGGCATGAGCCTGTTCCCCCGCTTTGTTGTTTTGTCCCCTAGCTTCTGCCAACCTAGCAGTTCGAAAACATGCAAATGTGAGTAGATCAATAGGTACCGCTCCGGCGGGAAGGTAACAGCGCTCCATGCAGTCATGCCGGCCACATGACCTTGGAGGTGTCTACGGACAATGCTGGCTCTTCGGCTTAGAAATGGAGATGAGCACCACACCCCAGAGTCAGACATGACTGGACTTAATGTCAGGGGACAACCTTTACCTTTACTTATGCCCAGAAAACTGCAATTATACATACTTGTGTTGAATTTTATTGTGCATTGCAAGATGGTTCTAGGTTTGCTTTCCAGATGTTTTCCAATGGGACTGTTTTTCTGTGTTCAAAATCAGAAGTTAGAATTGTGTGTCCCTCTTGATTTTGTAGAACTACAATTCCAGCAATACTAACCCCAGGCAATGCTGGGAACTGCAGTCCCATAACATCTAATGGACCACACAATTTTCACCACTATAACATCCAGTTGTTAATCCCAGCTAGAATAGTTGCACTGAATCAACTGCTGAATAGTAAATTAGCACTTATGTAAATCCAAGTGATCCAAGTGTGTCCAGAGACTAGCAATTGGGTTTAACCAAAGTAACACATTTCTTTATGCAGAAAAAAGCAAGAGCTGAGAAACCGCACTGGGCTCCTTTAGATCAAATTGGTTTTGAGTCTGTTTAGATGGCTATAAGTGCAGTTTATAGTTTGGAAGAAAAGATCTATTCATCTACCAAGCTCTTGTTGATTGCTGCTGACAACATTCAAAATGACAGCACTGCTCTTTCAAAAAAATTATTCTTAAGTCCCCAAGTTTCTAATAAAGGTTAGCAATTTTTTAACATACTGTTAAGTTTTAAAATTTTAAGAATTGCCAGTTGTTTTTTTGTTTTTAAATCATCCCTTGCCAGGCCATCTTTCACAACGCTCTTTTCCGTTTCGTTTTCGTTCGGGGGGGGGGGGTTGTTCTCGTAGTCGTGATTCCCGTGTTCCAGGTCCGCCCCCTCCGTCTACTGGGGATTCCTTCGTGAACCTCAATGGACCTAGTCCCGCCGCCGAGAAAGCGTCCCCTGGGTCGGCCGTCCCCACCAAACCCCCAGCCTCCCTTCAAGGTCGTCCCATTCCCCACTTCAAGAAAATGCATTTCCATCCATCTTGCCCTTGGTCCGGCCCACCCCCCTCCTAACTTTTATTGCCTTCCCCACTTTCCCCCAGCCCCTAAATGGGTTACTTCCCCTCCTAGGCCTTTTGTTTGGGCCTTACTCATTAATGTACGCCAAAGTCTTCAAACTTTTGTCCTCCTAGTTAAACAACTATTTTCCCCTCCCAATGGAAGCAGCCGGGCCCTTTTATTTTCGCCCTGGAGGATGGGACCTGGGTTTGGGAATTTCTTTCTCGCAGTCCCCAAGGCCACTCCTTCAGTAACTTTCCCCACCCTCCAACAACCACAGTTTTTTTCAAAAAAGCATCTAATTCTTCCCCCTTCCCGCTCCAGCCCTTTCACCCCCTAAGGACCCCCAAGCTCTCCAATCCCGGTAAAGGTTTGACTTACAGGGATACCATGGCCTTTTGACTAGGAGCGGATCTTTGTTTTTTGCCCAGTCCCCACCCCCCTGCATGTCCCCCCACCCCTCTACCTCCCCTCCGTTCCACTATTTTTTTTATCGAGAAACTGGACCATTTGGCTTTCCTCCTCCCCAAGAAAGTAGGTCCCCTTCTGATGTTTTCCCCTGGCCCAACAGTCCACCCCCTGCACAATCTGCCAAGTAACCTTTTGGGTCACCCTAGAAATACAAGTTCTGGTTTTTCACGGCCCCACTCCCACCCTTTTTTTCCCTCCCCTCTATTTCCCAGTTGTCAATCATTCTTGTTGCCATAATCTTGGGTTTTTTGATGTTTAGCTGCAACCCAGCTTTTGCGCTTTCTTCTTTCACCTTGATTAGAAGGCTCCTCAGCTCCTCCTCGCTGAGCTCTTCACACGGGGCTAAATTTGGCAGCATGCGCTAATTTAGTCCTAGTCACCCACCGAGCCGGCCGGCTCCCACCATATGACGTCGGCATGGCTCCGTGGGTAAAGGAGAGTAGAACCAGCACATGCTGCCACCAGAGCAACATGGGAGGGCTCCCGTGTTACCATTGCAATCCATGGGGGGAAGCTACATGCACCACGCACACTCAGCTTCCCCCATCTGATTGCCCTCGGCTGGAGCCAGTGATGCGGGGCATGAGGCACCCACCGGGTTGGTTCGCCCCCCCCCCCCCCCGGGTGTCCCACACCCCTCTGGCGGCCCTCTGACAAGGTTGATTAAGTCTAAACATGTTTTATTACTTTTGCTTTCTTGCAATTGGCAAGAAGAAGAGAAGGCTGAGAGGAGATATGATAGCCATGTATAAATATGTGAGAGGAAGCCACAGGGAGGAGGGAGCAAGCTTGTTTTCTGCTTCCTTGGAGACTAGGACGCGGAACAATGGCTTCAAACTACAAGACAGGAGATTCCATCTGAACATGAGGAAGAACTTCCTGACTGTTAGAGCCATTCAGCAGTGGAACTCTCTGCCCTGGAGTGTGGTGGAGGCTCCTTCTTTGGAAGCTTTTAAACAGAGGCTGGATGGCCATCTGTCAGGGGTGATTTGAATGCAATATTCCTGCTTCTTGGCAGAATGGGGTTGGACTGGATGGCCCATGAGGTCTCCTCCAACTCTTTGATTCTATGATTCTATGATGATGCATATGGACTTGCTGCCTTTTTTGTAAGCAGTTTTTGTTAAATGGGGTTTTGTTCCTTTGTGGACCACCCCCTGTTGAAAAACAGTGTGGAAAACTAAAATACTTTAGGAAGTTTTGTTTTCAGCCTTTATTTGATGTTGTTTTAAGAAGTTTAATTTGTAATTTTAACACAGGAGGGTTTTAAATGTTAAACCACCAAGTATTGGAAACCATATTTTCCTTGATAAAAGTGCACTTTTTTTTTTTGAGTTCTGGGATTTCCCATTCACTTTTAAAGTGACAGCAAAGCAACACTTTTTAATTTCTTTCTGTTTTTTTTCATGTGTTTGTTGTTTTCCCTGATTTTTTATTTAACAGACCTCCCCTGTTTGGGGAAGGTTAAATTGTAGCTTTTATTTATTCGTGACACGTCCAGAAATTCAACATTTTCCTGCTACAGAAGTATCCCCAGAACATTGGGGGGACAAGTGGGGGGGCAAAAAAGACAAGTTTGGTCCCTGGAGCTTGATTTTAGAGTAAGGGGTTTATTGTTGCAGTCAAATTTTGTGGGATGCCCATTCTCCCCCTCAAAAGATTGAAACGGATAAAATAATAAGTTTTTAAAAAAAAACAAAATACAGGTATAAAAAAACTATAAACCCATTTATTGTAGTTTTAAAGCACAATTCAAGCAAAACCATTATGGAGTTAAAAAAATTTTAAAAATAAATTGAAAAGTCCCCCTACACTAGTTAGGCAGTCCCAGGAATGGTTTTTTAAAAATGGGAAGGTTGCCCAAGGCCCCCTTGAAGCCCTTTGGGGCTCAAACTTTAATGAAAAAAAAATGTTGGGCAAAATGCCCAAAGATACTTCCCCACTTTTTGGCAGGAAAAAACGAAATTGCCAAATGGATGGAGGCCACCTGGCCTTCGAGAGAAGTAAAAAACGTGGTGTTGGGGGAAAAAAGGATCTTCTTGGACAAAAAAAAAAGTCCTCCGTGACCCAGAAAGTTTGAAACATGAGCCAACATGTGCAATGTGGGCGGGGCAAAAAAAAGCCATATGGGGAAAAGTTTTGGGCCCCCCCTGCTCCGTCAATACGGAATCATAGTGGTCTAGGTCCCCCCCCAGGGAAGTCCCCCCATGGACACACTAAACCCCCTCTATGTTTCCCTATGCTCTGGGTTAGACCAACACCTGGAATTTTGGGTTGTTCCAAATTTCCGGGCACCACCAATTCCCAAGGAGATATTTGACAAGCCTGGAAATTGGTTGTCCCCCAATAGGAGGGCGACTTACATGAATAAAGGGTGTTCCCCACATGGAGAAACAAGCCCTAATGACAGGGGGCTGGCTTAAAGGAGCCTTGGGGGCCATGTTTTTTCGGCCTGAAAGAAGAAGAAAAATGCCTTGAAGAAGGATGAATTTTATGATAGCCCCATGTATTAAAAAAAACTAGTGAGAAGGAAAAAAAAGCCCCACAGGGAGGAGGGTGGAGCAAGCCCCACTTGTGTTTTTTTGAGACTTAGGACGGCGGGAAACACTGGGCCTTCCAAACTACAAGCGAGGTAGATTCCATCTTAAAACTGAAGGAAGAACTTCCCCCCCTGACCTTGTGGGAGCTCCCCCGTTTCAGTCAAAAGTGGAACTACTCCCCCTGCCCCCGAGGTTGGGGTTGGAGGCCCGTCCCCTTTTCTTTTGGAAGCCTTTTTTAAAAGCAGGGGCTTTGGATGGCCCATCCTGTCAGGGGTCGAGTTGAAAAGTGGGGCAATGGGTTTTCCCTGCTTCTTCATATGGGCAGGGGGGTTTGGACGTGTGGAATTGCCCCAATTGAGGTGGGTTCCCCTTTCCAACTCTTTGAATTCTATGATTCTATCCTGGTTCCTCTCTGCCCCCAGAAGAAGAGGCATAGGTTTACTAGTCCAGCCAGTGAGTTGGTCCCAACCATGTGGAGTGCTGGCATGGGTCTACCAGACTTTGGTTGACCCATGCCAACCAAAGCATTAAGTTGTCAGGGGGAGTGTTATCCAGAGACCATCCTACCCAGCAAGAATTGTATGGCTTCCACATTCCTTTGTGGTTGAGGCTAGATCTACATTGCCAAATAATGCTGTTTGAACTGCATTATATGGTCAATGAAGATGCATATAATGCAGGTTGAACTGCCTTGAACTGGATTATATGAGTCTAAACAGCCATATAATTCAGTTCAATGCAGTTAATATGCATACTGAAACTGCATTAAATGGCAGTATAGATACATCCTAAGGGACCCTTGCTGAGTTCAGGTCCCCCCCATCTGACCTTGCCCCCCATTGCCATCCCCTAGGAGATTGAAGCACCAGGTTATGGGATAGTGGTGGGCCTTTCATCCCCAATAATAATAAAATAATAATAACTAATAATAAATATATAAGTCTATAGGGACCACCAAAATGCGCGCAAACACGAATCAAGGAACATGAAAGGCACTGAAGACTACTTCAACGAAAGGTCAGCCATAGCAGAGCACCTGATGAACCAACCTGGAGCATATTATTTGAGAACACAGAAATGCTGGACCACTCTTACAACCACCATGTCAGACTACACAGAGAAGCCATTGAAATCCATAAACATGTGGACATTTTCAACAGAAAGGAGGAAACCATAAAAATGAACAAAATCTGGCTACCAGTATTAAAAAACTACAACAGCAAAACAGCAGAGAGGAAACAACCAGGCACATCTTAACATCTCTCAACAAAAGATTTTCCCAGGCTCAGGCAGGCCTTCAAATGCTAATGAAGGTGGTCAGTTGAAACATTCACACCTAGCTCAGCAGAGAAGAGCTCTTGGCCCCACCCCAGCCATTCCACAGATATATAAACCCCTTTTTCCTAGTTCCAACAGACCTCACTACCTCTGAGGATGCCTGCCATAGATGCAGGCGAAACGTCAGGAGAGAATGCCTCTAGAACATGGCCATATAGCCCAAAAAAACTACAACAACCCAGTGATTCCAGCCATGAAAGCCTTCGACAATACATAATAATAATAATAACAACAACAACAACACCTCACTATTTATAACTTGTCCTCTCTCCTTGAAGGGACTCGGGGTGGTTTCTAAAGTATAACAAAAATGGAAAACATTCAATGCCAAAAACAAACAGACAGCAATCAATATCAAATATGGAATTAAATGAACTCAATATAACTTATAAACAACCAAAAATTAACTGAGGATGGACTAAAAACATGATATAACACAAGGAGGGAAAACAATTTAAACACAGTACATTAAAAGCATAATATAGTATGTCACATCAGTTGGCTGAGGTAGGTATCCGATGGAGTGTGAGGTAAGCTAATCCTCTTCCTCTCCATAAGTTAGATTGCACAAGTAGGTCTATAAAAGCTTTTTAGAGGAGAGGAGAGAGGAGGCCATTTTTAGTTCTTTAGGGAGGGAGTTCCAGAGGCAGGGAGTGGCCACAGAGAAGGCTCCCTCTCTCGTTCCCACCAATCATGCTTGAGATGGGGGTGGGACCGAGAGCAGGGCCTCCTCCACTGACCGCAGTGCTCATGCTGGTTTGTAAGCAGAGATGTGGTTTTCCAAATAGAACCCTGGGGCCCAAACCAATTTTTTAGGACTTTTTATAGGTTAATAACCAGCCTGGGTGGGTTAATTTTTAGCAGGAGGCCCCCCAAGTGGCCCCACGTGGGGTGTTTTTTAAAACCAAATGAGCCTTACTTGAAAACTTTTGTTGTGACTGAAAGGTGCAGGTTATCGAATCCAGAGGAGTGGGAATTGAAACTCCACTTGTTTTTAGGCCCTCCAGCCTTTCGGGCCCCAACCTAGCCATTTTTGAAAACATTGCAACAATGTGAGTGGGATTCCCCAATAAGTTACCGACCCCCCTTGGGTGGGAAGGTCAAAACAAGCGCTCCCCATGCAGTCCATGGCCGAACCAACAATGAACCTTGTGGAAGGGTGTTTCCTTAAACGGACAAATGCCCCGGCTTCCCATTGGCTTAGAAAAAAAATGGGAGAATGAAGCACCACACCCCCAGAGGTCCATACACAATGGAAACGTAATGTTCAGGGGAAAAACCTTTTAAACCTTTTACTATAGTTTTACCATGGAAATTTTTTCAAATTAACAGTCCCATGCCCCAGAACCTAAATTTCCTGATTCTCCTTTTTTTCGATAGAAGGGGGTTTTTTTTACAAGCCTTGGGAAGATGCCCGGGGAATGTGCCCCTTGGATGTAGCCCCCCGAAACCTGGACTTCAAGTAAGGCCTTAGACAAGGTCCCCCATGACCTTCTGGCAAGGAAACTAGTCCAATGTGGGCTAGGCAAAACTACGGTGAGGTGGATCTGTAATTGGTTAAATGGACGAACCCAGAGGGTGCTCACCAATGCTTCCTCTTCATCTTGGAAAGAAGTGACGAGGAGTGCCGCAGGGTTCCGTCCTGGGCCCGGTCCTGTTCAACATCTTTATTAATGACTTAGATGAAGGGCTAGAAGGCAGGATCATCAAGTTTGCAGACGACACCAAATTGGGAGGGGTAGCCAATACTCCAGAGGACAGGAGCAGGATTCAAAACGATCTTGACAGATTAGAGAGATGATTGGCCAAAACTAACAAAATGAAGTTCAACAGTGACAAATGCAAGATACTCCACTTAGGCAGAAAAAAATGAAATGCAAAGATACAGAATGGGGGTGTGAGGCATGGCTCGAGAGCAGTACGTGTGAAAAAGATCTTGGAGTCCTCGTGGACAACAAGTTAAACATGAGCCAACAATGTGATGTGGTGGCAAAAAAAGCCAATGGGATTTTGGCCTGCATCAATAGGAGCATAGTGTCTAGATCTAGGGAAGTAATGCTACCCCTCTATTCTGCTTTGGTTAGACCACACCTGGAATATTGTGTCCAATTCTGGGCACCACAATTCAAGAGAGATATTGACAAGCTGGAATGTGTCCAGAGGAGGGTGACTAAAATGATCAAGGGTCTGGAGAATAAGCCCTATGAGGAGCGGCTTAAGGAGCTGGGCATGTTTAGCCTGAAGAAGAGAAGGCTGAGAGGGAATATGATAGCCATGTATAAATATGTGAGAGGAAGCCACAGGGAGGAGGGAGCAAGCTTGTTTTCTGCTTCCCTGGAGACTAGGACGCGGAACAATGGCTTCAAACTACAAGAGAGGAGATTCCATCTGAACATGAGGAAGAACTTCCTGACTGTGAAAGCCGTTCAGCAGTGGAACTCTCTGCCCCGGAGTGTGGTGGAGGCTCCTTCTTTGGAAGCTTTTAAACAGAGGCTGGATGGCCATCTGTCAGGGGTGATTTGAATGCAATATTCCTGCCTTCTTGGCAAAGAAAAGGGGTTTTGTACTGGATTGGCCCCCCCCCCATGGACGGGTCCCTCCCCCTTTCCTTCCCAACTCTTTTGATTTTTCTTAATGGATTTCTATATAGATTAAGGGGGTTTTTAAAAAGCTCCTATTTGTTTTTGTCCCCCCCAGAAAAAGTAGAAAAATAGGTTTTTTTTAATAATACAAAGGAAGGGTGGGGGGGTCCTTTTTTCACCACTCTGTTTGTGGCCCCCAAAAAGAAAATTTGAAAGAAGGTTATTACCACTCATGCAACAGTGGGATCTTATAAAGCTTTGTAAATGTTGTTTGGTAATGTTGGAAACAGGTTTAACCAGAAAATTTTGTAATTATTTTCCGTTTAAAAATGCAATTGTATTGAATGTTTTGGATTATCAGAATGTTAATTATGCACCAAATCACTGAATAAAAAGAAAAATGTAGAGACCAACAGGACAAATGGATTATTCCTTTTGTAGAGCACAGGTAGGGGTAAGCTATTTACAAGTGATACATTCAGGAAAGGGAAAGCAATGCTCTAAATCCTGTGGCAATAAGCCAATTGCTAAAAATACATGGAATTGATCATCTGATTTAAATTGAGTCGACCATTCTTTTGGAAAGAGAATTTACCAGATGTCTCTTTATTACTTTGTACAATACATGGCTCCCAACACAAAAATCCATCAGAGGTCTCGAACCGATGCAACAAAAAAAAAACTCCGACACATTTTTACAGAAAGGCTCATGTTCTCACAACTTTTGTGCATTTTTACACTCGACAAATAGCTGTTTGACTCCAGTTTTGTTCTAATCCACTGTTATGTCAAGCACAGGGGCCCTATTCAAGTGTCTGCCAACAGTGGTCTACAACTTGCTGTTTCCTTTTCTTTTCTCTCTTTGTTTCTTCTTTGACAGGCACTTGTGTATTTTTTCTATCATGTATCTGGACATCTGAAAAAAATGGATTTCAAGGATTTCACAACAAAAAAGACACACAGCATGTTAAAAAGAGGCCTGAGCAACTCTGGTCAGATATAAGAAGAAACTATTTGTGTCAGTGAGTTCTCAAGCTCTATCTTTACCGTACCCCTCCCCTCTTTCTCCTCATGTTGACAATTGAATCCTGGTGGGTGCAAAGGAGGAGACCCCCTGGGAAAATCCAAATAATTTAAATAAATTCTCCTCTCTGCATGGGTCCTCCGTTAAAAGGAGCATTTGGTAATGAAGGACTTTTAGTAATCTTTTTCCAGCTGTTTTGGCATACATTTAAAATAATACCCCCCTTCCTTTTTTTAAAAAAAAAAATCGCAAACCGGAACAGAAACAATGGCCCCATACAGGCCCCCGGAAAAAACAACCCCCTCAACAGCAAAACCCAGTTATTCCAGCCATGAAAGCCTTCAACAATACATTTTATTGATTTCTCTTCAAGCCACCCATATAGGAGTATTATATACCCCAAACTGAAATTTGATCTCTGATTTCAGTGAGAATTAATTTTCTTCAATAAACCAGAACAGCAATTATTGGCATCCTCGGTATTAATTTTGGAAGAGCTACATTTCAATTTTCAGACTAAGTCTTGGAAGCCTCAAAAAGGCTGGCAGATTTAGGGGGGCAGTGGTGCGAGAGAAATGAAATATTAAGAATTTTCCCAATGCATTTTTTTAAAAAAAAAAATATCAAGAGAACACTGCTTCTAGCTGCTCGGTTTTCTTAAGTCCAATCATAAGTGCTGTGATGCCAATCAAGAACATAAAAATTTGTTGTTGTTGTTGTTCATTCATTCAGTCATCTCCGACTCTTCATGACCTCATGGACCAGCCCACGCCAGAGCTCCCTGTCGGCCGTCACCACCCCCAGCTCCTTCAAGGTCAGTCCAGTCACTTCAAGGATGCCATCCATCCATCTTGCCCCTTGGTCGGCCCCTCTTCCTTTTGCCTTCCACTTTCCCCAGCATCATTGTCTTCTCTAGGCTTTGCTGTCTCCCATGATGTGGCCAAAGTACTTCAACTTTGTCCTCCAGGAACTGTCCCCCCGGCCTGCTAAGCCCTTTCCCTTTTTCGGCTTTTTGAGCTAGCCTGGCGTCCCCCATCAAACATCTGAGGATAAGTTTGGAACCGCTTTAATCCTATGGCCTCCTCCCCAGTAAAGCATTTTTGGCCCATCTTCTGAACCCTGGGGAGTCCCATCTTCCGAATTGGCAAAATAACCGGGGACATATCTTTTCTTGTTTTGTGGGGGGGGGGGGGGGGGTGTGCCTGGTTCCATTTAGTGTTTTTTTTCTTTGGGACAAAAAGTGACTGGGGGGTGGGTTTTTTTTGGGGCCCATTGGCACCTTCCCCCCCAGGTGATCCAACGCTTTTGGGTCCTGACCTCTCCTTCCTGCCACGTAACCCGCGTTGCCCCCCCCGTCTTGGGGTGGCCCTTTCACGTTTTTTCGCTCATGAACATCCATTGTTGAGGTTGCTTTCAAGCTTCCCAGTGCCTACCAAGGCGGTGGAAAATACCCCCTTTTTTGCCTGGAGGACAACCATAAAAAAATAAGCCTGGCCCAAATAATGCTGGGGGGAGGGGGTTTTGCCCAACCCACACACCAATGGTGTTTATTTTGTTTCCAAGGAAACTTTCTGGCCCCCACTTTTTTTTTTTGGCTATGGACAAAAGTTTTAGGACAGTGTTTTGGGTGAGTTATCCTAGAAAAGAGCCCAACCAAGTTCCTCAAAGGTTTCCCACCACAAAAACAGTTAAAAATGAGATATTTTGGAAAGGTTTAAAATGCTTTCCCCTGCATGTGACCTTGATACCTTAAACACCCCCCAAAATAATCCAGCCTGTTAAGTTCACAGATTATTCCAGTGTCACAGAGGTTTTTTTTAACCCTGGGATGGTTGCCACAACCTTCCCCCCTGTATAAACAACCTGCACCTGAAATGTTAATTTATTTTATTTTATTTTATTTTTTTATTTGTAAAACATTTTATTATCCCAACCCTTCCTCACCTCCCACCAGTGGGCAACTCAGGGCGGAGCAACAAAACAATATATTACGGGCAAACCATTCCAATTTGGCATTGCTTTCAAAATTCCCACAAATCAGACCATTAAGGTTTTGCTTTGGTTTTGGGTTTTTTGTGGGCTATAGGGCCATGTTCTAGAGGCATTTCTCCTGACGTTTCGCCTGCATCTATGGCAAGCATCCTCAGAGGTAGTGAGGTCTGTTGGAATTAGGACAATGGGTTTATATATCTGTGGAATGGCTGGGGTGGGGCAAAGAGCTTTCTCTGCTGGAGCTAGGTGTGAATGTTTCAACTGACCACCTTTATTAGCATTTGAAGGCCTGGCTGAGCCTGGGAAAATCTTTTGTTGAGAGGTGTTAAGATGTGCCTGGTTGTTTCCTCTCTGCTGTTTTGCTGTTGTAATTTTAGAGTTTTTTTAATACTGGTAGCCAGATTTTTTGTTCATTTTCATTTTTCATGGTCTCCACTTTTCCCCCTTTTCCCCCTTGGGGTTGTTTTTTTTGAAACAAATTGTTCCACATGACCTTTGGTTTGGATTTTTTCAATTGGCCTTTTCCTTCCTTGGTGGTACAGTCCCCCCACCCCCCCTGAAACCCCCAATGGTGGTTGTGTTGGTGTGGGGGTACCCCCCACCCCCCCAGCATTTTGTCCTGGGACAAGAGAGGGAATCCCTCTCACCCTGCGGAATCCTACCATATAACCCATTGCAGCTTTCTTTTTGTTTGAAACAAGTCCCTACCTAGGGACCCCACCGAAAACGCATTGCCCAGACACGAATCAAGAAACATGAAAGGCACTGCAGACTACTCAACCAGAGAAATCAGCCATAGCAGAGCACCTGATGAACCAACCTGGACACAGCATATTATTTGAGAACACAGAAATGCTGGACCACTCTCACAACCACCATGTCAGACTACACAGAGAAGCCATTGAAATCCACAAGCATGTGGACAATTTCAACAGAAAGGAAGAAACCATGAAAATGAACAAAATCTGGCTACCAGTATTAAAAAACTCAAAAATTACAACAGCAAAACAACAGAGGGGAAACAAACAGGCACATAAAATCACTCTCAACAAAAGATTCCCCCCAGGCACTTCCAAGCCATTGAATGCTAATCAAGGTGATCAGCTGAAACATTCACACCTAGCCCCAGCAGACAAAAGTCCTTTGTCTCACCCTGGTCATTCCACAGATATATAAACCCAATTTTTCCTACTTCCAACAGACCTCACTACCTCTGAGGATGCTTGCCATAGATGCAGGCGAAACGTCAGGAGAAAAATTGCCTCCAGAACATGGCCATATAGCCCGGAAAAACCTACAACAACCCAGATTGTTGTTGTTTTTTTGTTTTGTCCTCGCTCAAAGTAGTTTCCAACCTGGTTGCCTGCTTTTTTCTGAGCAACAGCTGTTTCCCCTGGGGTAAGAAGCCCCCTGGGCAATCGAAGATCTTGCCTGGATGCCAGAATGAATTGCTCTACCATGTGTTCAACAGTGAGAGGTAGCCCAATCAATCTGCTCATTATTGATATCATGGCTGGACACCTCGTTCTGAGCAACCGACTTCCCCAGGCAGACAGCTGACTGGAAAGATAGCACTAGCAATGGACTTATGCATAAAGGAAGTACCAGAGGTCTCCCACTGCTGATTCCTAGTGCAAAAATGAAGGGCCCCTTCGTGTTGGAAATAAGACACACCAGCACTTACAAAATATGTGGTGATGCTTGCCACCCAGCAATCTATCCTGCCCCTCAACTCCAAATTCACCCTGTTCTTGTACAGACACGTGTAACAAAATACAGCAGATTATCCTGGAAACTGTTGCAGAAGTTAGTTTCAGAATATTACATTAAACCTGAAAGCAGTACTCTAGGGAGGTTGGTTGTTATGTGTCCAGATCAAGGCAACTATTAGGCAAGTACATTTTTTTTGTCCATGTAGACAGGCTCTATGCCTTGGATTCACAGTTTATGTTGCTGCATTAAAGCACGTATCCAGAGCACCTTCTAAGCCAGATATATAGGAGGAGTTCCAGCTGCTGATGTAAACAAAGAGCTTGGACAAACGCAACCTGCCATAGGTAATGTCGATGTCAATTGGCTTGGCATTGAAGCAAGTGGCTGCCAATCAATAGCTTTAGCCACTCCTATAGGAAGGAATTTTCTAGTTTGAATCAACCTTTAAGCAAACCATGACTTGATCACTCAGAGTGGAAGATGTAACACTATGGGAATTCCCTGATCCACTCAGTGGCTTTCAATTATGCCATTCTGGGTTGATCGTTTGAGTTGGAGCATTTATTCATTCATACAATGTTTGATTTATGTCCCACCATTCCACCAAACACCTCCATAGTGCCCCCTTCTGATTAAAATTAGATTAGTAGTTATAAGAGACAACAGAGGGGGCATGAACCATAGAATCATAGAGTTGGAAGAGAGCTCATGGCCATCCAGTCCAACCCCCTGCCAAGAAACAGGAAAATCGCATTCAAGGCACCCCTGAGAGATGACCATCCAGCCTCTGTTAAAAAGCCCCTAAAGAAGGAGCCCCCTCCACATTCCGGGCAGAGAGTTCCACTGCTGAACAGCTCTCACAGTCAGAAAGTTCTTTCTAATGTCCAGGTGGAATCTTCTTTTCTGTAGTTTGAAACCAATGTTCTGTGTCCTAGTCTCCAGGGCAGCGGAAAACAAGCTTGCTCCCTCCTCCCTGTGGCTTTTTCCCTCCCTCACCATATTTGTTATAAATACAATGGCCTATCATATCTCCTCCCTTCATGTCCCCCCCCCCCCCCCCCCCTTCCTTCTTCTTCAGGCGAAACATGCTCAGCTCCTTAAGCCGCTCCTCATAGGGCTTGTTCTCCAGACCCTTGATCATTTTAGTCGCCCTCTTCCTCTGGACACATTCCAGCTTGTCAATATCTCTCTTGAATTGTGGTGCCCAGAATTGGACACAATATTCCAGGTGTGGTCTAACCAAAGCAGAATAGAGGGGTAGCATTACTTCCCTGGACCTAGACACTATGCTCCTATTGATGCAGGCCAAAATCCCATTGGCTTTTTTTGCCGCCACATCACATTGTTGGCTCATGTTTAACTTGTTAAGCAATGTCTCATTTATGAAGTACCATCCCATGGAAGCTCACCTGGTGTTTACAGTAAGTTGCAATGCCTCATTTATGAAATGCCATCCTAAGTAAGGCCACTCTCTGTTTACAGTAAATTGTCTCGCCTCATTTTTTAAATGCCGTCCTAAGAAAGCTTGCACAATGTTTACAGTAGCTATGTGTGTTGACACATGTCTCCCAGCCATTCTAGATTTTCATTATTACTGATTTAAAATTTTCAAAGGCCTTTTACTGCATTTACACTATTACTGCTGTATTCTTCTTTCAAATTGTAGCTATGTGTGTTGAGGGCTTTTCAACTTGACTGAGGAAGACTTTTAGCTGGGTTAAGACAAGCCATTTTAAAGCGTTTTAAAGACTGGATTCCTGTAAGTGCTGACTCCATTCTGACTTCGGATTGTTTTTCGATGGACATCTCATTCTGACTTGGGACAGTTTTTTGAGAGCGCTTTTCCTTGCTTCCACCTTGTTTACTTGTGTTTTCTAACCCTGTGATTTTGAAGCAGTTTGCTTGAACGTTCGTTTTTATCCCCCCAGATTATTTTTCCCAGTATATCCCAGATTATTTGGGCTAAATTACGTTTTTTTTGCCACAAGCATTTGCTACCAGAACTTTTTAAGTTTTCTTGGAATAGATACACTGGAATTAGTGCTTCTAGCTATTTTTGTTGTTATATAATCTAAATAAATAAATATAATATAATATAATAAATATATAAATATTTAATTATATTATAATATAATATTATAATTTAATAATATAATAATATAATATAATAATATAATCTAATAATAATAATATAATATATATAATATAATATATAATAATAATAGTTTTAAGCTGCTGGGCCAGGAAGATGTTTAGCTGGGTTAAGACAAGCCATTTTAAAGTGTTTTAAAGACTGGATTCCTGTAAGTGCTGACTCCATTTTGACTTCGGATTGTTTTTGGATGGACATCTCATTCTGACTTGGGACAGTTTTTTGAGAGCGCTTTTCCTTGCTTCCACCTTGTTTACTTGTGTTTTCTAACCCTGTGATTTTGAAGCAGTTTGCTTGAACGTTCTGTTATCCCAGATTATATACCAGGATAATCCGGATTATTTGCTAAATTACGTTTTTTGTACAGCAATTTGCTACAGACTTTAAGTTCTTGATAGATACACTGAATTAAGTGCTTCTAGCTATTTTTGTTGTTATAATAATATAATATAATATAATATATAATAATATAATATATAATATAATAATAATATAATAATATAATATAATAATAATACAAATAATAATATATAATATAATATAATATATATAATAATATTATAATAATATAATATATAATATATATATAATATTATATTATATTATATTATATTATATTATATTATTGTATATTATATTATATTATATTTATATATATTATACTAGCTGTACCCGGCAACGCATTGCTGTGGCATAGAGTGATGGTATGAAAAATAAAGTAATGAGAATTTTGGGCAAGAAGGATGCCAGGAGAAAGAGGAGGGAGGGGGGAATGTGGGATTTGCCAGCTGGAAGGAAGAAGGAAGGAAGGAAGGAAGGAAGGAAGGAAGGAAGGAAGGAAGGAAGGAAGGAAGGAAGGGCCCAGTGCAGCCCAGAGTGAGGCAAGAAGAAGCATGAGGAAAGAGGAGGGAAGCAGCAGAGCAAAGGTGGCCGGCAGGAGGGGAGAGAGAGAGGAAATTCATCAACTTAAGCTGAGGCCAGGGACCGGAAGTGGGGTAAATGCGCAGCTTGCTACCAGGGAGGGAAGAGAAACTGCGAGATTGTAAAACTTGCACCAGACATCCGAAAATAATTACGAAAAATGGGGAGATTGTTTCGATTCTTAATTATTACTCCTCACACTATTCCCGCATGGCTCGATATTGGATCGAAGCTAATTTAAATACGAATTCATAACGAGTTTAGAAACTAACGAACACGATCAACCAAGCCTAGTGGACGGATGTGCCACAGGAGCTATGTTGCACACAGTGCATTGAAGTCTGGACTTCTCTGACTCTGGCAGAACAGGACTGAATGTGAAAGCAAGTCTCGACTAAAAATTTCCCAGCAAAAACCTTCCTAGCCTGTTATTAATCTTTTGAGTCATGCCATTCCTTTTTGATGTTTGACAAATGTGACGTGACATTCTGTTAAAGCAAGGTGATTGTTATTAGCTCTCTGAAATATGAATCTTTGTATGGTCTTCGTCTAGCAACTCATCTTGCACAGAAGTCAGAGACTGAAACGTACTTGTGGCAGATTAATTTTTACCTCTTAAACCTAGCAATATATTATGATTTATCTTTCCTTCAGTACTTTTTTTCCTATCACCATTCTCCTATTCATGCACCATCAGTATTTTAGTGTTTCTTCATATGCACCTATAATCTTTCCAGCCTCTGGTTATATGCCTTCATTCAAGCATCAACATCATCTCATAGCTCATTGCAAGATAGTCTAGCATTATGAGAGCACAGAGCTCTTTTGACAGCTGACAGAAAGTACCTGAATGATCATTTTTTAAACTGGGTCCATGATTAATCTTTGAGAAATAGGCTACGTCATATAATGTAGGTGAATTTTGTCTAGCGATGATTATTAATTTTAGCTGAAGAAGTAGCTATAGCCTTTTTTCCACGAGATGCAAAACAAAAGGTTTAGGAAGGAAAATGTGAGCTTCCTTTCCCAGAGAGGTTATTTGCATATCATCATAGCTGTGGGGAGGGGCAGATGGGAAGGGAGATAATCAATTCAGAGAACAAGTCTTCCAAATAATTAATTTCATGAGTCCTTGCGAAGGACTAATTATGCAAACTGATCTTGGGCTTCAATTCTATATTTTCCTGTCAGTAAGGGGATATTTTTGTGAGGTGAAAATTCTTACAACTACGATGCCAGCTTGACCAGGGCGGGTCAGCGCTGCTTGTGTTATTGGATCTCACAACAGCATTTGACACAGTCGACCACAATCTTTTGACCCACCGCCTTGCTGTTGCTGGAGTCAGGGGGACAGCTTTAAACTGGCTGTCCTCCTTTCTTCACAACCGTGGACAGCGAGTGGAGAGGGGAGGCCTGGTCTCTGAGAGGTCCCCTCTATCTTGTGGGGTTCCTCAGGGGGCCATTCTCTCCCCTCTGTTGTTTAACATCTATATGCGACCACTTGCTCAGCTGGTTTGAGGTTTTGGGCTTGAGTGTTATCAGTACGCCGATGACACTCAGCTGGTGCTGAAGATGGAAGGCCGACCGGACTCTGTACCCGATTGTTTCCATCAGTGCCTCAAGGCCGTGACTGGATGGCTGCGTGCCAGCAGGTTGAGGGTGAATCCAGCAAAGACGGAGATCCTATGGCTGGGTCGACCGGGCAGTGGGGATATCCAGCTGCCTACCCTGGATGGTGAGGCGCTACGCCTGTCATCATTGGTCAAGAGTCTGGGAGTCCTTTTGGACCCTCTGCTGACGATGGAGGCCCAGGTCTCCGCTGTTAGCAGAACTGCCTTCTTTCATCTGCGGCAGGCTAGACGGCTGGCCCCCTACCTGTCCAGGGACGACCTAGCTACGGTGATCCAGGCCATGGTCATCTCAAGACTGGACTACTGTAACGCCCTCTACATTGGCCTTCCTCTGTCGGTGATCCGGAAGCTCAAGTTGGTACAAAATGCAGCTGCTCGGCTTCTTGCGGGAATTCTGATGAGATGCCACATAACACCAATCTTACTACAGCTGCATTGGTTACCAATTGAGCACCGGATCACTTTCAAAGTGATGGTACTCACCTTTAAGGCCTTGCATGGTCTGGGGCCGATGTACCTGAGGGACCGACTCACCCCCTACCAACCCCAGAGATCCCTCCGTTCTGAGGACCAAGATCTATTGGAAGTCCCCAGTGTCAAGACCTTGCGTCTAACAGCAACCAGACGCAGAGCCTTCACAGCAGTGGCACCATCACTCTGGAATACTCTGCCACCTGAAGTCCGTGCCTTGCGGGACTTACCAGCTTTCCGCAGGGCATGTAAGACATACCTGTTTCGACAGGCTTTTAATGTTTGATATTGTTGTTTTTAAATTGTTTTAAATTGCTTTTAAATTTTGTTAGATTTTAGCTATTCTTGTAAGCCGCTCCGAGCCCCAGGGGAGTGGCGGCATATAAGTTTAAATAATAATTAATTAATTAATTAATTAATTAAAAGACAATGAGATGGCGTATGTCTAAAAACACCATAGGGATAAACTGTTGCACCAACATTGGCAATAGCCCAGTCCATTATGTCAGTTCTGAGATAAGAAAGAATTTCTAGCACTTATCTCTGGGGCTCTTCCCATAACACCCAATTTTTCAACTGATAGCATTATGATTACTGAAAAGGAGGCACATCAGCAGAATGACTCACATCCACTATAGAAACAGAAACAGTTCATTATCAGTCAGTTTGGCATTAAGGAAATTGTTCACTTCATGTTGTTGTTGCTAAGCCAGTGTGGTGTCATGATTTGCGCGTTAGATTGGGCAACAAGGGTTCATATTCCCATTTAGCCATAGAAACCCACTGGGTAATCTCACCCTCTTTCAGCCTACTACTCATACTTTCTCAACCTAAAAGATGACAAGGGCAAACATTTCAGAACAAATCTTGCAAAGAAAATCTTTTCATAGAGTTACCATAAATTGCAGTTGATCCGAAGGTTACCAAAAATGCTTCATTGAACACAAATAACCATTCTGGAGACCAAAAATAAGGCAAAAAATTCTTTATTATTTAGCAAATCAATTTAGGATTAGCGCTGGAAAATATCTAAACTTGGTTGTTGAAGGACCTTAAGTTGTCTTCCATATATGCTGATGAATCTCTTAAGCACAAGG
>NW_026844366.1:189499318-189513733 GCF_025583915.1 Anolis sagrei ordinatus
TTAAAAATGCAATTGTATTGAATGTTTTGGATTATCAGAATGTTAATTATGCACCAAATCACTGAATAAAAAGAAAAATGTAGAGACCAACAGGACAAATGGATTATTCCTTTTGTAAGCTATTTACAAGTGATACATTCAGGAAAGGGAAAGCAATGCTCTAAATCCTGTGGCAATAAGCCAATTGCTAAAAATACATGGAATTGATCATCTGATTTAAATTGAGTCGACCATTCTTTTGGAAAGAGAATTTACCAGATGTCTCTTTATTACTTTGTACAATACATGGCTCCCAACACAAAAATCCATCAGAGGTCTCGAACCGATGCAACAAAAAAAAAACTCCGACACATTTTTACAGAAAGGCTCATGTTCTCACAACTTTTGTGCATTTTTACACTCGACAAATAGCTGTTTGACTCCAGTTTTGTTCTAATCCACTGTTATGTCAAGCACAGGGGCCCTATTCAAGTGTCTGCCAACAGTGGTCTACAACTTGCTGTTTCCTTTTCTTTTCTCTCTTTGTTTCTTCTTTGACAGGCACTTGTGTATTTTTTCTATCATGTATCTGGACATCTGAAAAAAATGGATTTCAAGGATTTCACAACAAAAAAGACACACAGCATGTTAAAAAGAGGCCTGAGCAACTCTGGTCAGATATAAGAAGAAACTATTTGTGTCAGTGAGTTCTCAAGCTCTATCTTTACCGTACCCCTCCCCTCTTTCTCCTCATGTTGACAATTGAATCCTGGTGGGTGCAGGAGGAGACTGAAATCATAATTATAATTCTCTCTCTGCATGTCTCTTAAAGAGCATTTCGGTAATGAAGACTTTGAGGTAATCTTTCCAGCTGTGGCATACATTAAATATACCCCTCTATTAAAAAAAAAATCGCAAACGAACAGAACATGGCCATACAGCCCGGAAAACTCACAGCAACCCAGTTATTCCAGCCATGAAAGCCTTCAACAATACATTTTATTGATTTCTCTTCAAGCCACCCATATAGGAGTATTATATACCCCAAACTGAAATTTGATCTCTGATTTCAGTGAGAATTAATTTTCTTCAATAAACCAGAACAGCAATTATTGGCATCCTCGGTATTAATTTTGGAAGAGCTACATTTCAATTTTCAGACTAAGTCTTGGAAGCCTCAAAAAGGCTGGCAGATTTAGGGGGGCAGTGGTGCGAGAGAAATGAAATATTAAGAATTTTCCCAATGCATTTTTTTAAAAAAAAAAATATCAAGAGAACACTGCTTCTAGCTGCTCGGTTTTCTTAAGTCCAATCATAAGTGCTGTGATGCCAATCAAGAACATAAAAATTTGTTGTTGTTGTTCATTCGTTCAGTCGTCTCCGACTCTTCATGACCTCATGGACCAGCCCACGCCAGAGCTCCCTGTCGGCCGTCACCACCCCCAGCTCCTTCAAGGTCAAGCCAGTCACTTCAAGGATGCCATCCATCCATCTTGCCCTTGGTTGGCCCTCTTCCTTTTTCCTTCCACTTTCCTATGGTGTGTTGATCTTTAGAGCATCGGATTCGTCGTTCACCTCCAGTACCGTCGGCCGCTAGCCTTCCTTTCGGCTTTGAGCTAGCTGCGTCATCACATCTGAGGCTAGTTGAACTTATCCTCTGCTCCTCCCCAGTAGCATTTTGGCCATCTTCCGACCTGGGAGTCCCATCTTCCAATGGCATACCGACATATCTCTGGTTGTACTGGTCCATTTAGTTTTCTTGGCAAGAATACTGGGGTGGTTTGCCATTGCCTTCCCCAGGGATCACGCTTGGTCTGACCTCTCTGCCACGACCGTCCCGTCTTGGGTGGCCCTTCACGGTTTCGCTCATGACATCATTGAGGTGCTCAAGCTCCAGTGCCACAAGGCGGTGATCCTTTGCTGGAGGAACATAAAAATAGCTGCCAATAATGCTGGGAGGGGTTGCAACCCACACACCAATGTGTTGTCAGGAAACTTCTGCCACATTTTTTTTGCTATGACAAAGTTAGGACAGTGTTGGTGAGTAGCCTAGAAAGAGCCACAAGTTCTCAAAGGATTCACACAAAACAGTATGAGATATTTGGAAGTTAAATGCTCCTGCATGGACTTGTCTACACCCCCAAAATAATCCAGCTGTAGTTCAGATTATTCAGTCACAGAGTTACCCTGGATGTGCCACACCTCCCTGTAATACACTGCACTGAAATTTATTTATTTATTTATTTATTTATTTGTAACATTTATATCCCACCCTTCTCACTCCACAGTGGACTCAGGGCGGAGCACAACATATATACGGCAAACATTCAATTGCATTGCTTCAAATTCAAATCAGCATTAGGTTCTTGTGGGTTTTTTTCGGGCTATAGGGCCATGTTCTAGAGGCATTTCTCCTGACGTTTCGCCTGCATCTATGGCAAGCATCCTCAGAGGTTGAGAAGGTCTGTTGGAATTAGGACAATGGGTTTATATATCTGTGGAATGGCTGGGGTGGGGCAAAGAGCTTTTCTCTGCTGGAGCTAGGTGTGAATGTTTCAACTGACCACCTTCATTAGCATTTGAAGGCCTGGCTGAGCCTGGGAAAATCTTTTGTTGAGAGGTGTTAAGATGTGCCTGGTTGTTTCCTCTCTGCTGTTTTGCTGTTGTAATTTTAGAGTTTTTTTAATACTGGTAGCCAGATTTTGTTCATTTTCATGGTCTTTTCCTTTCTGTTGAAATTGTCCACATGCTTGTGGATTTCAATGGCTTCTCTGTGTAGTCTGACATGGTGGTTGTTGGTGTGGTCCAGCATTTCTGGGACAAGAGGGATCCTCTCACCTCTGCAGGAATCTACCATGTACCATGCAGCTGTGGACAAGTCTACATAGGGACCACCAAACGCAGCATTGCCCAAACACGAATCAAGGAACATGAAAGGCACTGCAGACTACTTCAACCAGGGAAGTCAGCCATAGCAGAGCACCTGATGAACCAACCTGGACACAGCATATTATTTGAGAACACAGAAATGCTGGACCACTCTCACAACCACCATGTCAGACTACACAGAGAAGCCATTGAAATCCACAAGCATGTGGACAATTTCAACAGAAAGGAAGAAATCATGAAAATGAACAAAATCTGGCTACCAGTATTAAAAAACTCAAAAATTACAACAGCAAAACAACAGAGGGGAAACAAACAGGCACATAAAATCACTCTCAACAAAAGATTCCCCCCAGGCACTTCCAAGCCATTGAATGCTAATCAAGGTGATCAGCTGAAACATTCACACCTAGCCCCAGCAGACAAAAGTCCTTTGTCTCACCCTGGTCATTCCACAGATATATAAACCCTTTTCCTAGTTCCAACAGACCTCACTACCTCTGAGGATGCTTGCCATAGATGCAGGCGAAACGTCAGGAGAGAATGCCTCTAGAACATGGCCATATAGCCCGGAAAAACCTACAACAACCCAGCATTGTTTTTATTTTTCTGTCTTCTCAGAGGTGATTGGCCTGTTGCTGCTTTTCTGAGCAAACAGCTTCCTGGTAGAGCCCTGCTGAAGATCTTGCCTGGATGCCAGAATGAATTGCTCTACCATGTGTTCAACAGTGAGAGGTAGCCCAATCAATCTGCTCATTATTGATATCATGGCTGGACACCTCGTTCTGAGCAACCGACTTCCCCAGGCAGACAGCTGACTGGAAAGATAGCACTAGCAATGGACTTATGCATAAAGGAAGTACCAGAGGTCTCCCACTGCTGATTCCTAGTGCAAAAATGAAGGGCCCCTTCGTGTTGGAAATAAGACACACCAGCACTTACAAAATATGTGGTGATGCTTGCCACCCAGCAATCTATCCTGCCCCTCAACTCCAAATTCACCCTGTTCTTGTACAGACACGTGTAACAAAATACAGCAGATTATCCTGGAAACTGTTGCAGAAGTTAGTTTCAGAATATTACATTAAACCTGAAAGCAGTACTCTAGGGAGGTTGGTTGTTATGTGTCCAGATCAAGGCAACTATTAGGCAAGTACATTTTTTTTGTCCATGTAGACAGGCTCTATGCCTTGGATTCACAGTTTATGTTGCTGCATTAAAGCACGTATCCAGAGCACCTTCTAAGCCAGATATATAGGAGGAGTTCCAGCTGCTGATGTAAACAAAGAGCTTGGACAAACGCAACCTGCCATAGGTAATGTCGATGTCAATTGGCTTGGCATTGAAGCAAGTGGCTGCCAATCAATAGCTTTAGCCACTCCTATAGGAAGGAATTTTCTAGTTTGAATCAACCTTTAAGCAAACCATGACTTGATCACTCAGAGTGGAAGATGTAACACTATGGGAATTCCCTGATCCACTCAGTGGCTTTCAATTATGCCATTCTGGGTTGATCGTTTGAGTTGGAGCATTTATTCATTCATACAATGTTTGATTTATGTCCCACCATTCCATCAAACACCTCCATAGTGCCCCCTTCTGATTAAAATTAGATTAGTAGTTATAAGAGACAGAATCATAGAATCATAGAATCATAGAATCAAAGAGTTGGAAGAGACCTCATGGGCCATCCAGTCCAACCCCCTGCCAAGAAGCAGGAATATTGCATTCAAATCACCCCTGACAGCTGGCCATCCAGCCTCTGTTTAAAAGCTTCCAAAGAAGGAGCCTCCACCACACTCCGGGGCAGAGAGTTCCACTGCTGAACGGCTCTCACAGTCAGGAAGTTCTTCCTCATGTTCAGATGGAATCTCCTTTCTTGTAGTTTGAAGCCATTGTTCCTCGTCCTAGTCTCCAAGGAAGCAGAAAACAAGCTTGCTCCCTCCTCCCTGTGGCTTCCTCTCACATATTTATACATGGCTATCATATCTCCTCTCAGCCTTCTCTTCTTCAGGCTAAACATGCCCGTTCCCTAAGCCGCTCCTCATAGGGCTTGTTCTCCAGACCCTTGATCATTTTAGTCGCCCTCCTCTGGACACATTCCAGCTTGTCAATATCTCTCTTGAATTGTGGTGCCCAGAATTGGACACAATATTCCAGGTGTGGTCTAACCAAGCAGAATAGAGGGGTAGCATTACTTCCCTGATCTAGACACTATGCTCCTATTGATGCAGGCCAAAATCCCATTGGCTTTTTTTGCCGCTACATCACATTGTTGGCTCATGTTTAACTTGTTAAGCAATGTCTCATTTATGAAGTACCATCCCATGGAAGCTCACCTGGTGTTTACAGTAAGTTGCAATGCCTCATTTATGAAATGCCATCCTAAGTAAGGCCACTCTCTGTTTACAGTAAATTGTCTCGCCTCATTTTTTAAATGCCGTCCTAAGAAAGCTTGCACAATGTTTACAGTAGCTATGTGTGTTGACACATGTCTCCCAGCCATTCTAGATTTTCATTATTACTGATTTAAAATTTTCAAAGGCCTTTTACTGCATTTACACTATTACTGCTGTATTCTTCTTTCAAATTGTAGCTATGTGTGTTGAGGGCTTTTCAACTTGACTGAGGAAGACTTTTAGCTGGGTTAAGACAAGCCATTTTAAAGCGTTTTAAAGACTGGCTTCCTGTAAGTGCTGACTCCATTCTGTCTTCGGATTGTTTTTGGATGGACATCTCATTCTGACTTGGGACAGTTTTTTGAGAGTGCATTTCCTTGCTTCCACCTTGTTTACTTGTGTTTTCTAACCCTGTGATTTTGAAGCAGTTTGCTTGAACGTTCTGTTATCCCAGATTATTTCCCAGGATAATCCAGATTATTTGCTAAATTACGTTTTTTGCACAGCAATTTGCTACAGACTTTAAGTTCTTGATAGATACACTGAATTAAGTGCTTCTAGCTATTTTTGTTGTTATAATAATTATAATATAATATACAATAATATAATATAATATAATAGATAATATAATATAATATAATATATATAATATATTAATATATATAATAGTATATATATATATATTATTCTATATATATATATATTGTATAGTTAATAATAATGTAATATATCATATATTTCTATATATATATTTTATAGAAATAACATAATAATATAATATAATAAAATATATATAATATAATATAGTAATATAATATATAATATTATATTATAATATAATATAATATAATATAATATATATTATATTATTATATTATATATATTATACTAGCTGTACCCGGCAACGCATTGCTGTGGCATAGAGTGATGGTATGAAAAATAAAGTAATGAGAAGTTTTGGGCAAGAAGGATGCCAGGAGAAAGAGGAGGGAGGAGGGAATGTGGGATTTGCCAGCTGGAAAAGGAAAGAAGGAAGGAAGGAAAGGAAGGAAGGAAGGAAGGAAGGAAGGAAGGAAGGTAGCCCAGTGCAGCCCAGAGTGAGGCAAGAAGAAGCATGAGGAAAGAGGAGGGAAGCAGCAGAGCAAAGGTGGCCGGCAGGAGGGGAGAGAGAGAGGAAATTCATCAACTTAAGCTGAGGCCAGGGACCGGAAGTGGGGTAAATGCGCAGCTTGCTACCAGGGAGGGAAGAGGAACTGCGAGATTGTAAAACTTGCACCAGACATCCGAAAATAATTACGAAAAATGGGGAGATTGTTTCGATTCTTAATTATTACTCCTCACACTATTCCTGCATGGCTCGATATTGGATTGAAGCTAATTTAAATACGAATTCATAACGAGTTTAGAAACTAACGAACACGATCAACCAAGCCTAGTGGACAGATGTGCCACAGGAGCTATGTTGCACACAGTGCATTGAAGTCTGGACTTCTCTGACTCTGGCAGAACAGGACTGAATGTGAAAGCAAGTCTCGACTAAAAATTTACCAGCAAAAACCTTCCTAGCCTGTTATTAATCTTTTGAGTCATGCCATTCCTTTTTGATGTTTGACAAATGTGACGTGACATTCTGTTAAAGCAAGGTGATTGTTATTAGCTCTCTGAAATATGAATCTTTGTATGGTCTTCGTCTAGCAACTCATCTTGCACAGAAGTCAGAGACTGAAACGTACTTGTGGCAGATTAATTTTTACCTCTTAAACCTAGCAATATATTATGATTTATCTTTCCTTCAGTACTTTTTTTCCTATCACCATTCTCCTATTCATGCACCATCAGTATTTTAGTGTTTCTTCATATGCACCTATAATCTTTCCAGCCTCTGGTTATATGCCTTCATTCAAGCATCAACATCATCTCATAGCTCATTGCAAGATAGTCTAGCATTATGAGAGCACAGAGCTCTTTTGACAGCTGACAGAAAGTACCTGAATGATCATTTTTTAAACTGGGTCCATGATTAATCTTTGAGAAATAGGCTACGTCATATAATGTAGGTGAATTTTGTCTAGCGATGATTATTAATTTTAGCTGAAGAAGTAGCTATAGCCTTTTTTCCACGAGATGCAAAACAAAAGGTTTAGGAAGGAAAATGTGAGCTTCCTTTCCCAGAGAGGTTATTTGCATATCATCATAGCTGTGGGGAGGGGCAGATGGGAAGGGAGATAATCAATTCAGAGAACAAGTCTTCCAAATAATTAATTTCATGAGTCCTTGCGAAGGACTAATTATGCAAACTGATCTTGGGCTTCAATTCTATATTTTCCTGTCAGTAAGGGGATATTTTTGTGAGGTGAAAATTCTTACAACCAGAATAGTGGAAGGATTGTATTGTCAGCGCTGCTTGTGTTATTGGATCTCACAGCAGCATTTGACACAGTCGACCACAATCTTTTGACCCACCGCCTTGCTGTTGCTGGAGTCAGGGGGAGCTTTAAACTGGCTGTCCTCCTTTCTTCACAACCGTGGACAGCGAGTGGAGAGGGGAGGCCTGGTCTCTGAGAGGTCCCCTCTATCTTGTGGGGTTCCTCAGGGGGCCATTCTCTCCCCTCTGTTGTTTAACATCTATATGCGACCACTTGCTCAGCTGGTTCGAGGTTTTGGGCTTGAGTGTTACCAGTACGCTGATGACACTCAGCTGGTGCTGAAGATGGAAGGCCGACCGGACTCTGTACCCGATTGTTTCCATCAGTGCCTCGAGGCCGTTACTGGATGGCTGCGTGTCAGCAGGTTGAGGGTGAATCCAGCAAAGACGGAGATCCTATGGCTTGGACCCTCTGCTGACGATGGAGGCCCAGGTCTCCTCCGTTAGCAGAACCACCTTCTTTCATCTGCGGCAGGCTAGACGGCTGGCCCCCTACCTGTCCAGGGACGACCTAGCTACGGTGATCCAGGCCATGGTCGATGTAAAGATCCCTTACCTTGCCAGCCAGGGTGGCAGGGCCCAGAAGAAACAGGTTAGGTAATTTCAGCTTGGAAGGCCTGGCAGAGTGCTGCTGGAGCCATTTTAGAGTAGGGAAAATCTCCAGTGCAGAAGGGGGGAGTGGCTGAGGCCTGTGCCAGCCCAGCAACAGCTAGGATTGGTTTAGAGAATAGGGGCGGAGTTAGCCAGAAGGAGGGAAAGAGAACAGATAGTTTGCCAGTTTAGGCTTTAGTTCAGTTTTAGTTTAGAGCAGTCTGGAGTTCAGCTGAGTTCTGAGAAGAGTAGTGAGCAGTTGTAGTTCTGAGAAAGATTTAGATTTGACTAGGAGTCTCTGTTTTAGAATAGGCAGTTTGCCTTTAGTCTGCACAGACCAGTAGGCTGTGGCAGACTGAGATTACAGCTATCTTTGAGAAAAATAGCTGGGTTCTGTGTTTATTGAAACTGTAACTAAGAAAGAACATACTCTCAAGGAACCTATACGCTTATAAGAAATAAGAACTCTTTTATCTGTAACCATCAAGCCTCAGTACCTGCATTCACGTGTTATTCAGTATTTGTAATCAATAAACTCTTTCTTGATTGTTTTTAAACCTAAAGCCTGAGTCAAGTGCATTTTTTGGTTTTTAATCCCTTTTCTTATCGAGTCAACCTCTCCTGTTTTTCCCCTCAGAGAAAGCCCTTGTTAATACAACAGTATTTTTAATGGTGGAGTAAAAAAGCCTTGTGGTAATTTTAAAACAGCCTATTAACAGACTAATAGCTAGAGGGTTCGTGATTTCTTTATTTTTATGGTGGCAGCGAAGATTTTACACAACGTGACATCCCCTCATTCACTATAAAAGCCAAACTGGTTTGGACTCCTTATAGGCTAGTAAGGACAGTGGTGTGGATTCTTTTTTGGATTACCTTTTGTCCCCTCAAACCCTGTAAAAGCCTCTTTTGAGTTATTATAGTCATCTCAAGACTGGACTACTGTAACGCCCTCTACATTGGCCTTCCTCTGTCGGTGATCCAGAGGCTCAAGTTGGTACAAAATGCAGCTGCTCAGCTTCTTGCGGGAATTCCGATGAGATGCCACATAACACCAATCTTACTACAGCTGCATTGGTTACCAATTGAGCACCGGATCACTTTCAAAGTGATGGTACTCACCTTTAAGGCCTTGCATGGTCTGGGGCCGATGTATCTGAGGGACCGCCTCACCCCCTACCAACCCCAGAGATCCCTCCGTTCTGAGGACCAAGATCTATTGGAAGTCCCCAGTGTCAAGACCTTGCGTCTAACAGCAACCAGACGCAGAGCCTTCACAGCAGTGGCACCATCACTCTGGAATACTCTGCCACCTGAAGTCCGTGCCTTGCGGGACTTACCAGCTTTCCGCAGGGCATGTAAGACATACCTTTTTCGACAGGCTTTTAATGTTTGATATTGCTGTTTTTAAATTGTTTTAAATTGCTTTTAAATTTTGTTAGATTTTAGCTATTCTTGTAAGTCGCTCCGAGCCCCAGGGGAGTGGCGGCATATAAGTTTAAATAATAATTAATTAATTAATTAATTAATTAAAAGACAATGAGATGGCGTATGTCTAAAAACACCATAGGGATAAACTGTTGCACCAACATTGGCAATAGCCCAGTCCATTATGTCAGTTCTGAGATAAGAAAGAATTTCTAGCACTTATCTCTGGGGCTCTTCCCATAACACCCAATTTTTCAACTGATAGCATTATGATTACTGAAAAGGAGGCACATCAGCAGAATGACTCACATCCACTATAGAAACAGAAACAGTTCATTATCAGTCAGTTTGGCATTAAGGAAATTGTTCACTTCATGTTGTTGTTGCTAAGCCAGTGTGGTGTCATGATTTGCGCGTTAGATTGGGCAACAAGGGTTCATATTCCCATTTAGCCATAGAAACCCACTGGGTAATCTCACCCTCTTTCAGCCTACTACTCATACTTTCTCAACCTAAAAGATGACAAGGGCAAACATTTCAGAACAAATCTTGCAAAGAAGATCTTTTCATACGGTTACCATAAATTGCAGTTGATCCAAAGGTTACCAAAAATGCTTCATTGAACACAAATAACCATTCTGGAGACCAAGAATAAGGCAAAAAAATCTTTATTATTTAGCAAATCAATTTAGGATTAGCGCTGGAAAATATCTAAACTTGGTTGTTGAAGGACCTTAAGTTGTCTTCCATATATGCTGATGAATCTCTTAAGCACAAGGACATGAATGAGAACCCAAACCAATGGATTCAAAGCATGTTGGTGTTCTTCTGATTGGTTTATATCCTGTTCTTTTTTCAATACTGGGACTCAATGCAGCTTTAAAAATTAAAAGAAATACAGTTAAAAGTACTACAAAGATATAATAAAAACATATGGATAGCAATAGAAGTATCCATTAAATTAAAGACATTAAAAAGAAACCCGATCCTTTAAAATACAAAAAAATAAAATCAGCAATTTTGCAGCCAATTCTTGAAAGTATGTCAGGACACAAAAGTTTTTGCTTATCAAAACTCAAAAGTAGCCATCTCAGCTTCCAAAGCCTGAAAGCAGCTATTGAGAAGACAGCAGTCACACTTGATAGATAGGTAGAAGAGAACTGGAGGAGGGAGGAAATAAAGTTACCTCTGTGAACATCATCAGTGGTTCTCAACCTTCCTAATGCCGCGACCCCTTAGTATAGGTCCTCATGTTGTGGTGACCCCCAATCATAAAGTTATTTTCATTGCCACTTCATAACTGTAATTTTGCTACTGTTAAGAATCGTAATGTAAATATCTGATATGCAGGATGTACTTTCAGTCACTGGACCAAATTTGGCACAAATACTTTATACGCCCAAATTTGAATACTGGTGGGGTTGGGGGTGATTGATTTTGTCATTTGGTAATGCTGGAGTTGCTGGGGTTTATAGTTCACCTAAAATCAAAGAGCCTTCTGAACTCCACCAATGATGGAATTGAATCAAACTTGGCACACAGAATTCCCATGACCAAGAGAAAATACTGGGAAGGTCTGGTGGACATTGACCTTGAGTTTTTGGAGTTGTAGTTCACCTACATCCAGAGAACACTGTGGACTCAAGCAATGATGGATCTGGATCAAACTTGGCACAAATACTCAATATGCCCAAATGTGAACACTGGTAGAGTTTGGAGAAAATAGACCTTGCCATTTGGGAGTTGAAGTTGTTGGGATTTATAGTTCACCCACAATGAAACAGCATTCTGAACCCCACCAATGACAGAATTGGACCAAACTTTCCACACAGAACCCCCATGACCAACAGAAAATACTATGTTTTCTGATGGTCTTTGGCGACCCCTCTGACACCCCCTCACGACCCCCTTAGGGGTCCCAACCCCCAGGTCGGGAAACACTGGTCTAGGTCTTCAACTTGACTGGATCTGGGTCCACTATTCAAAAAGGACATCATTATCTTTTCCTTGAACTAGTCTAGTGACAGGTGATGCTCATATCCCTGTTGTCACTGCTCCCAGGCAGCCACAGAGATTGTGCAAGCTCCTGGTCATTACAAGCACCCCACTCCGACACCAGCAGAGACACCAATGCAACCAACAAGAAGGAGGGAAGATGATAATTGGACATTGGGTAGAAAGTCCAACAAATTCATCACTTGCCTTGCAGACAATTTTCCAGAAGGCAGAAGAGGCAACAAGGGGGTCAGCTACTCTCAATCTCATCATAACAAATGCAGAGAACCTGATCAATGTGGCTGAAGTGGTCGGATCCTTAGTTAATTAGTTCATCCTGATGTCAATAAGCCATTTGTCGTTGAAGCAGACGCTTCAAATTTTGCACTGGGTGCGGTATTATCACAAGATCATGTGGGTCGACTTAGACCTTGTGGATTGTACTCGAAACAACTAACATCCTTTGAACAAAATTACACAATATGGGAGCAAGAACTGTTAGCCATTAAGGTGGCTTTTGAAGTCTGGAGACATTGGTTGGAGGGTGCTAGACATCAGGTGGTGGTGCGAACTGATCATAGGAATTTAGAACATTTGTTGACTGCACGCAAGCTTCACCAACAACAGATTTGTTGGGCATTATTTTTTACTAGATTTAATTTCAAGGTAGAGTTTGTGGAAGGAAAACATAATGCCAGGGCTGGTGCATTATCCAGAAAGCCTGAATACAAAACTTTCAATGAACCAATTGTTAAAACTGTATTACCCCCTGCCTCTTTAAATGTTATTGATGACTCTAGAGACCTTTTTGAACAAGTATCTGAATAGTCAAAAGAATGATTTATGGTCTCAAGAACTTTAGCTGGTGGACATAAGACCGTGTTACCCAACTTACAGGAACATAATGGGACTTTAGTTCATAATGGGCAGTTATTTGTTCCACTGGGAAAGTTGTGATTGGAGGTTATCAGAGCTCACCATGATGAACCAGCAACTGATCACTAGAAATTATTGGTGGCCTAAAATGCGTCAGGATATCTTGAAGTACTGTGATAGTTGTGCTGTGTACCAACAATGTAAAGCCTCCCAGGGTAGGCCTAGAGGTTTACTATCACCGTTGCCAGTTCCAGACAGACCATGGCAGATAATCTCTATGGACTTCATTTCTGACTGACCTCGAGTGCATGTATTTGGGTGGTAGTAGATCTGTTCACGAAAATGGCTCATTTCATACCTTGCTCTAGGATCCCTTCAGCACCTATGCTGGCTCGATTATATATAAGACACATTTTCCAACTGCATGGGGCTCCGGAGGTCATAATTTCAGGTCGAGCGCCACAATTTATATCTCAGTTTTGGAGACAATTTCAATCTCAATTGGGGACTAAGTTAAATATTTCATCAGCATTCTACCCTCAGACTGATGGACAATCCGAAAAGGTAAATGGGTTTCTCAAACAGTATTTACATTGTTTTTGTTTACAGCAATCTGGGGATTGGGCGCAGTGGTTACCAGTGGCAGAATTCGCTTACAGTAATACTAATGCAACACACAGTGTAAGCCAGCATTCACCTTTTGAGTTGATGTATGGGATGCATCCTCGCTGGGGGACAGCACCGTCACAAAATACTGTGGCTTCTGATGTATCGTACAGCTCCCATGATTCCAAAGCATTGAGCCAAGGTGGTTAAAATGGTGACAAATTGCATTCATTCTGACTGTGAGAGCCGTTCAGCAGTGGAACTCTCTGCCCCGGAGTGTGATGGAGGCTCCTTCTTTGGAAGCTTTTAAACAGAGGCTGGATGGCCATCTGTCAGGAGTGATTTGAATGCAATATTCCTGCTTCTTGGCAGAATGGGGTTGGACTGGATGGCCCATGAGGTCTCTTCCAACTCTTTGATTCTATGATTCTACAGTGTAGATCCAGCCTTATGTTTACTCAACTCAGGCTGCATCTGGAATACCGGGTCCAATTCTGGACACTGTAGTTTAAAAAGATAGCAACAGCTCAAATTACATCCTTTGCAAAGACGGTATAAAGTCTGAAATTTAACTTTTATGAGGAACGGTTGAGGGATTGTCAAGCCTTATGTATTCTAGCAAACCTGAATCAAAATACTATTTTGAGCACCCACTGGGAGAGAGAATGTAAAGAAGCACACAAGCCACTGAAGACAGTGTGCTCCAGTGCAGTTAAACTCTATTGGATTGTGTTAGCAAAAAAAAGTCTCAACTCTGACAACCAAGTGGTTCATTCCCCAACAGTTTGGAGGTCTCCCCCCCCCTCTTTTTCCTGCTCATTAACCAAAACCGGAAGCCATCCCATAGCTTTGCTCATCCTGAAAAGTATGTATTTTCTGCATAAATATTTGAGATTGAATCATGGCTTATCACATTGCACATGTTTATTTGGAAATGCTAGAGTTCCTTGTTGATCACTGTGGAAAATGATCTCATTACACTATTTCCTTTAGCAAACCTTATCTGATTGGCATGATAAAAGGCTTTCAGAAGGGGAAGGTGGGTATTTTAGCCTCCCTCTCCTGCTGATTCAACAAGATAAATATCATTCCTGAAATATGCCCTGAAAGAAAGTTATATTAAACTCTCTACAACTTTCTTGCTCTGAGTTATAGTTACAGGCATAAACAACTTCATAAGACTTGTGCTGCTTAAGAATATCAAACCAAATAATTACCAAAAATTATTAACTA
>NW_026844366.1:189514036-189529682 GCF_025583915.1 Anolis sagrei ordinatus
CCTTTGCAAAGACGGTATAAAGTCTGAAATTTAACTTTTATGAGGAATGGTTGAGGGATTGTCAAGCCTTATGTATTCTAGCAAACCTGAATCAAAATACTATTTTGAGCACCCACTGGGAGAGAGAATGTAAAGAAGCACACAAGCCACTGAAGACAGTGTGCTCCAGTGCAGTTAAACTCTATTGGATTGTGTTAGCAAAAAAAAGTCTCAACTCTGACAACCAAGTGGTTCATTCCCCAACAGTTTGGAGGTCTCCCCCCCCCTCTTTTTCCTGCTCATTAACCAAAACCGGAAGCCATCCCATAGCTTTGCTCATCCTGAAAAGTATGTATTTTCTGCATAAATATTTGAGATTGAATCATGGCTTATCACATTGCACATGTTTATTTGGAAATGCTAGAGTTCCTTGTTGATCACTGTGGAAAATGATCTCATTACACTATTTCCTTTAGCAAACCTTATCTGATTGGCATGATAAAAGGCTTTCAGAAGGGGAAGGTGGGTATTTTAGCCTCCCTCTCCTGCTGATTCAACAAGATAAATATCATTCCTGAAATATGCCCTGAAAGAAAGTTATATTAAACTCTCTACAACTTTCTTGCTCTGAGTTATAGTTACAGGCATAAACAACTTCATAAGACTTGTGCTGCTTAAGAATATCAAACCAAATAATTACCAAAAATTATTAACTAGCGCTTAAGAGGCATAGAGCCAAGATATGAAATGGTCTGATGCCTCATTCCTTTATTTAGAAACAAACTCTTCTGTTTTGAACTTAGACTTCGGTCAAAGGTATGCCCAGAACGCTCATTATTTTCTTGGTCAGTAAGAAGGGGGCAGGTGAGAGAAGAAGGGAATTCTTGCATGGTTATTATTTTGCTCTTAAAAGTAACCAGAATTCACTCTGCAGATAAGCCCAGTCCTATAGGGTTCTCCTAAAGGCAGGTACGCTCTTTTGGAAATATATTCCAATGGAAAAGGGATTCCATTGGAATAGCCCCAGCAGACAAGAGTCCTTTGTCTCACCCTGGTCATTCCACAGATATATAAACCCATTTTTCCTACTTCCAACAGACCTCACTACCTCTGAGGATGCTTGCCATAGATGCAGGCGAAACGTCAGGAGAAAAATTGCCTCCAGAATATGGCCATATAGCCCGGAAAAACCTACAACAACCTAGGAATAAGGGATGTCTTCTAACCTTCGGACAACTATGTGATTAATGTAAATCCACTTGCTGTCTTCCCTTTCATGACAGGAAACATTTTTTTGCACCTGCAAGAATAAATCAGGCTACATTCTACAAGCCATATTTTTCCTCTTGTAAAAATAAGCTGTTCTCTGCTGTCAGTGTGTTCTTAGGTGTTTCTTTCCTCTTCCATGAACAGGAACAAGTCCAAGAACAGAACTATGTTTCCAGGAAAACAACAGGAGCAGATGATCCTTGTGATCAGTTCATCTGGCACCTCTTTCAGGAGTCCCATATCATTTAAAAGATAGAGATAGAGAGGGTGGGGGGAGACAGATGGAGATCTGAATACTGTATTTTTTTCAAGTCAAAGATACACCTTTCCCCCCATAAAAACATGACATTAAAATCACAGGTTATATAGGGCGACTAAAATGAACAAGGGTCTGGAGAACAAGCCCCATGAGAAGCGTCTTAAAAAGCTGGGCATGTTTAGCCTGAAGAAGAATCATAGAATCAAAGAGTTGGAAGAGACCTCATGGGCCATCCAGTCCAACCCCCTGCCAAGAAGCAGGATATTGCATTCAAATCACCCCTGACAGATGGCCATCCAGCCTCTGTTTAAAAGCTTCCAAAGAAGGAGCCTCCACCACACTCCGGGGCAGAGAGTTCCACTGCTGAATGGCTCTCACACTCAGGAAGTTCTTCCTCATGTTCAGATGGAATCTCCTCTCTTGTAGTTTGAAGCCATTGTTCTGCGTCCTAGTCTCCAGGGAAGCAGAAAACAAGCTTGCTCCCTCCTCCCTGTGGCTTCCTCTCACATATTTATACATGGCTATCATATCTCCTCTTCTTCTCTTATAATATCTTATCATATCTTCTCTTCTTCAGGCTAAACATGCTCAGCTCCTTAAGCCACTCCTCATAAGGCTTGTTCTCCAGATCCTTGATCATTTTAGTCGCCCTCCTCTGGACACATTCCAGCTTGTCAATATCTCTCTTGAATTGTGGTGCCCAGAATTGGACACAATATTCCAGGTGTGGTCTAACCAAAGCGGAATAGAGGGGTAGCATTACTTCCCTAGACCTAGACACTATGCTCCTATTGATGCAGGCCAAAATCCCATTGGCTTTTTTTGCTGCCGCATCACATTGTTGGCTCATGTTTAACTTGTAGTCCACGAGGACTCCAGGATCTTTTTTCACACGTACTGCTCTTGAGCCAGGCATTGTCCCCCATTCTGTATCTTTGCATTTCGTTTTTTCTGCTTAAGTGGAGTATCTTGCATTTGTCCCTGTTGAACTTCATTTTGTTAATTTTGGCCCATCTCTCTAATATGTCAAGATCGTTTTGAATTCTGCTGAATTCCACAGGTGGGGGGCCACCACCGAGAAGGCCCTGCTCCTCGTCCCCGCCAACCTCACTTGTGATAGAGGCGGGGTCGAGAGCAGGGCCTCCCCAGAAGATCTTAGACTCTGGGAGCAGCCTTTCTTCCCGCCCTCACACCTTTCCGAGTTTGGAAGGGCGCGGGGGCCAGGTGGAGGGCTACCCTCACGGTCTTGCCATGAGGGCAGCCATTCTGCCTGCCCCAGCGCCTTCCCGAGTTCGAAGGGCACGGGGGCCAGGCAGAGGGCTGCCCTCGCGGTCTTGCTGTGAGGGCAGCCTTTCTTCCCGCCCTCACACCTTTCCGAGTTTGGAAGGGTGCGGGGGCCAGGTGGAGGGCTGCCCTCACGGTCTTGCCATGAGGGCAGCCTTTCTGCCCATCCCCCGTGCGTTTCCGAGTTTGGAAGGGTGGAGGGCTGCCCTCATGGCTTTGCCATGAGGGCAGCCTTTCTGCCTGCCCCCTGCTCCTTTCCGAGTTTGGAAGGATGCGGGCGCCATCATTGTTTGAGTCCATAGTGCATTCTGGAGGTAGGTGAACTATAACTCCAAAACTCAAGGTCAATGCTCACCAAACCCTTCCAGTATTTTTCATTGTTTGTGTGCCAAGTTTCGTTGGTTGTGTATCAAGTTTCATAGGTCTGTGTGCCAAGTTTGCTCCAATTCCATCATTGGTGGAGTTCAAAATGCTCTTTGATTGTAGGTGAACTATAAATCCCAGGAACTACAACTCCCAAATGACATGATCAATTCTCTCTCCAACTCCACCAGATTGGGCATATTGGGTAAGGTAAGGTAAAAGTTTTCCCCTGACATTAAGTCCAGTCGTGTCCAACTCTGGGAGTTGGTGCTCAGATTCTAGGCCAAAGAACCGGTATTGTCCATAGACACCTCCAAGGTCATGTGGCTGACATGACGGCATGGAGCGCTGTTGTTGGGTATTTGTGCCATATTTGGTCCAGTGAATGAAAATACATCCTGCATTTCAGATATTTACATTATGATTCATTACAGTAACACAGTTACAATTAGGAAGTAGCAATAATAATAATTTTATTGTTGGGGGTCACCACAACGTGAGGAGCTGTATTAAGGGGTCGTGGCATTAGGAAGGTTGAGAACCACTGATCTTGGAGCCCGTTATTCACCTCTACTGTTTTTCTTGCTCTTCCTAGACACTTCAGAGATATTTTAGCTGACTCTGTCTCAATTTGACATTAAATATTCATCAAACAAACTTGTTGTTGTTGTTTATTCGTTCAGTCGTCTCCGACTCTTCGTGACCTCATGGACCAGCCCACGCCAGAGCTCCCTGTCGGCAGTCACCACCCCCAGCTCCTTCAAGGTCAAGCCAGTCACTTCAAGGATGCCATCCATCCATCTTGCCCTTGGTCGGCCCCTCTTCCTTTTGCCTTCCACTTTCCCCAGCATAATTGTCTTCTCTAGGCTTTGCTGTCTCCTCATGATGTGGCCAAAGTACTTCAACTTTGTCTCTAGTATCCTTCCCTCCAATGAGCAGTCGGGCTTTATTTCCTGAAGTATGGACTGGTTGGATCTTCTCGCAGTCCAAGGCACTCTCAGAACTTTCCTCCAACACCACAGTTCAAAAGCATCTATCTTCCTTCGCTCAGCCTTCCCTAAGGTCCAGCTCTCACATCCGTAGGTTACTACAGGGAATACCATGGCTTTGACTAGGCGGATCTTTGTTATCTGAGTCTTAAAATTTTTGGAAGAGGACCTTCTTTTAGGCGACCACATAACACCACCCAGTGAGGGCATGGGAGACAACCTTCTCAGTTTCCTGGCTGTGAAATCCATTTCTATGAGAGGCTAGGCAGATTGTCATCTGCTCTGTTTTCAACATCTGGATATCCCCTGTTCTTCAAGAATTCTAAGGGATGGTTAGCAATAGTTCTGAGGGCCCTTCCAGACATAGCAGAAATCTAAGAGGAAGCAGGTAAAAATAACCTGCTTCCTTCTGGATTTCTGTCCCCACCCCCAACCCAAACCCTGGGCTTTCCCTTGAGGGTTGGTTAGATGCCCCTCTGACAAGTTTTTTTGGGGGGAAAGGGGGGGGCTGGACGGGAGAATCCATGTGTTTTTTCCACAGAATAAACCCATTGCAACATTTCATGGTATTCAGATATTAAGAGAATACTACAGAGGAATATTCCTTTGCCTCTGCAATGGGAAGAAAATGTTTGTAATTGCTTATTCTTGTATGCAATGATAAAACACTTGAGATTTCATCTTCACATCTTGGGAGAAGGTTGACATGTAATCTTTTTGAAAAACAGAAAACCACTAAAACTTTATATTAATGTAGTTATCAAGTTCTTTGTGTAAACATCTTTAGAATGCTATGGTGGTGGTAGTAGTAGTCGCGGTGGTGTTGGTGATTGCTGCTGCTTCTGTTGTTGCTCTTTGTGTAGTGTGGTGGTTTCCAAACTTTGGTTTCCAAAGTTTTGGACCTCAATTGCTAGAAATCCTAGCCAACTTGGGCAACAGTCAGAAATTCAGATTGCTGAAGTCCAAAATATCTGTTGTTGTTCATTCGTTCAGTCGTTTCCGACTCTTCGTGACCTCATGGACCAGCCCACGCCAGAGCTCCCTGTCAGCCGTCACCACCCCCAGCTCCTTCAAGGTCAGTCCAGTCACTTCAAGGATGCCATCCATCCACCTTGCCCTTGGTCGGCCCCTCTTCCTTTTGCCTTCCACTTTCCCCAGCATCATTGTCTTCTCTAGGCTTTCTTGTCTCCTCATGATGTGGCCAAAGTACTTCAACTTTGTCTCTACTATCTTTCCCTCCAGTGAGCAGTCGGGCTTTATTTCCTGGAGGATGGACTGGTTGGATCTTCTCGCAGTCCAAGGCACTCTCAGCACTTTCCTCCAACACCACAGTTCAAAAGCATCGATCTTCCTTCGCTCAGCCTTCCCTAAGGTCCAGCTCTCACATCCGTAGTTGACTACAGGGAATACCATGGCTTTGACTAGGCGGATCTTTGTTGCCAGTCTGATGTCTCTACTCTTCACTATTTTATCGAGACTGGACATTGCTCTCCTCCCAAGAAGGAAGCGTCTTCTGATTTCCTGGCCACAGTCTGCATCTGCAGTCATCTTTGCGCCTAGAAATACAAAGTCTGTCACGGCCTCCACGTTTTCTCCCTCTATTTTCCAGTTGTCAATCATTCTTGTTGCCATAATCTTGGTTTTTTTGACGTTTAGCTGCAACCCAGCCTTTGCGCTTTCTTCTTTCACCTTGATTAGAAGGCTCCTCAGCTCCTCCTCGCTTTCGGCCATCAGAGTGGTGTCATCTGCATATCTGAGGTTGTTAATGTTTCTTCCAGCAATTTTCACCCCAGCTTTGCATTCATCAAGCCCCGCAAATCGCATGATGTGTTCTGCATACAAGTTAAAAAGGTTGGGTGAGAGTATGCAGCCTTGCCGTACGCCTTTCCCAGTCTTGAACCAGTCTGTTGTTCCGTGGTCAGTTCTGACTGTTGCTACTTGGTCCTTGTACAGATTCCTCAGGAGAGAGACAAGGTGGCTTGGGATGCCCATCCCACCAAGAACTTGCCACAATTTATTATGATCCACACAGTCAAAGGCTTTAGAATATCTAGAATATTCTAGATATTCCAGAAATATCTAGAAGACCAAAATTCAGCAAACACTGATGTTCTCCACCTATTTTAAGCTGTTACCTCTCATCAGACCTCACCAACACAGCATGAGGAGCACCACACATTCCACACCCTTGAGTTACTCTACCAAGGATCAGATCATAGGAGAACCTGACATTGGAAAGAGTTTAAAACTTGACCTGGAGGCTCTGTCTAGTCCCATGATTCTAAGAGTAAGCTCCTAATTATCAGCAAATTGACTCTTGTTAAAGAGCCATCACTCTCTTTAACATTATTGTGACTTTGATCAAATCTGATATGACATATTTTGAATCTACACACCAAAGGGTAGATTAAGTCAGGGTCAGCTTCAGAAAGGAAAAAACTGCAAAGTAATTTGATCTTTTTAAAAAGCTTTCCAGGAAAATCATTTGGGATTCTGACTGAAAAGCCTGTCCAATTAGAACTTTAAAACGTTTTAATTTGTAGCTATTCTGGGTCTTTCTTAGTACTTGGGCACCTAATTTATGGGGTAATGTTTCTTTAAGGTTAGCATTAAACCATACAAGTAGCAATTCAATGTTAGGAAGGTTAGGGCATTATGTCCAGATTAGTTTTATCAGATGACCTAAAGCAGAGGTTATGTAAAAATGCCTTTAAGTGCCTTCATTAAAACAGAGGCCAAAACCAGGCTAAATTCTCAACCCCCAGTTATATTCTCTAATTAGAAGGCCACATGCCACAAAATGACGAATGATTTCTATCTGCATTATACGTAGAACCACATGAAAAGAAATACCTTGTCAGCATGGCTCTTAATATGCTGCCTGAGGAATCTGAATATTTCCTGCAAGATTCTGCCATTCCCTTCCGATCTTTAATCTATTTCTAATTATTCTAGAAAATTAATACACCAGAGGCATTAGAGGGAACTTGGCATCTTCCATACTGATGCCATTCCTCCCTTTCTTTTCTGCGGTGTGATAAAACTTCAATGGATTGGGGGGTGGGATTTATATGGGAAATGTATGAAAACCTGCTTCTAAGATGTCTCCACTCATTTTTTTTTCTAAATAATTTATTTTAGCTCCAGGGGTGAAAACTATACATGATGTTGTACATTCCAGAATATAGTTCTTGAATGGTGGCTACCCTTTCTCAGACCCTTTGTTAATATTCAACTGTGTGCTGTCGTTCTGCCAGTTTATAAAGTAAACTTTCTTTTGTCAGTAGAAAAAGGAAAAACAAGGAGGCAATAGGGCCTCTTCGAGGAGAAGACGGGGCAATGCTGACAGGGGGTAAGGAAAAGGCAGAACTACTTAATACCTTCTTTGCCTCGGTCTTCTCACAAAAAGAAGGTCATCTTCAACCTCAGCAAGATGGAGTGGATGAGGGATTAGAGGACATCCAACCCCAAATTGGGAAACAAGTCATCCAGGAATACCTGGCCGCTCTAAATGAGTTCAAGTCCCCAGGGCCAGATCAACTACACCCAAGAGTATTGAAGGAACTAGCGGAAGTCATTTCGGAACCATTGGCAATCATCTTTGAGAGTTCTTGGAGAACAGGAGAAGTTCCAGCAGATTGGAGGAGGGCCTATGTGGTCCCAATCTTCAAGAAGGGAAAAAAAGGATGACCCAAACAATTACTGTCCGGTCAGCCTCACGTCGATACCAGGCAAGATTCTGGAAAAGATTATCAAGGAAGTGGTCTGCAAACACTTAGAAACAAATGCGGTCATCGCTAATAGTCAACATGGATTTATCAAAAACAAGTCATGCCAGACTAATCTGATCTCTTTCTTCGATAGAGCTACAAGCTGGGTAGATGGGGAATGCCGTGGATGTAGCGTACCTGGATTTCAGTAAGGCCTTCGACAAGGTCCCCCATGACCTTCTGGCAAGGAAACTAGTCCAATGTGGGCTAGGCAAAACTACCGTGAGGTGGATCTGTAATTGGTTAAATGGACGAACCCAGTGGGTGCTCCCCAATGCTTCCTCTTCATCTTGGAAAGAAGTGACAAGTGGAGTGCCGCAGGGTTCGGTCCTGGGCCCGGTCCTGTTCAACATCTTTATTAATGACTTAGATGAAGGGCTAGAAGGCATGATCATCAAGTTTGCAGACGACACCAAATTGGGAGGGATAGGCAATACTCCAGAGGACAGGAGAGGATTCAAAACGATCTTGACAGATTAGAGAGATGGGCCAAAACTAACAAAATGAAGTTCAACAGTGACAAATGCAAGATACTCCACTTTGGCAGGAAAAACGAAGTGCAAAGATACAGAATGGGGGACAATGCCTGGCTCGAGAGCAGTACGTGTGAAAAAGATCTTGGAGTCCTTGTGGACAACAAGTTAAACATGAGCCAACAATGTGATGTGGCAGCAAAAAAAGCCAATGGGATTTTGGCCTGCATCAATAGGAGCAGTGTCTAGATCTAGGGAAGTAATGCTACCCCTCTATTCTGCTTGGTTAGACCACACCTGGAATATTGTGTCCAATTCTGGGCACCACAATTGAAGAGAGATATTGACAAGCTGGAATGTGTCCAGAGGAGGGCGACTAAAATGATCAAGGGTCTGGAGAACAAACCCTATGAGGAGTGGCTTAAGGAGCTGGGCATGTTTAGCCTGAAGAAGAGAAGACACACTCTGAACTTTTAGAAAGTAATTTTCTGTAAGCTTAGGAAAATGCTCTCCAAGATTTCATAGTCAGCAGTGCCCAAAGGGAATGGAGTTCATTATGGATAGCAGTTTCTTAATAGTGAAATATTGAGAACACTATTAAAAATAGTTCTAATGAGGAAAAAACCTGGGAGGCAACTAGAAAAGCTATTGTGGAAGCACAAAAAACTTTTAGATTAGTCCAGATTTAAAATTGACATTAAAACAAATGGAAGAATGGGAAAACCAGGGAAAAATCAGTCTTCTCCCAAAGCAAGAAATAAGCTGAAAGCACACTTCTGACATAATCTATCCAGGATTCTCTTTTAAAAGAAAGAAAGGTAACTAGTTTTTCTTGGCCTATGTTTTCAGATGGAAACTACCATATTTACTTGAGTGCAATGCACCATCGAATTTTGAGGTGCATGTGTATGATATGTTTTTTTATATTGTAGATGATGTGACCCAGATCATAAACTAGAAAGAGTCCTGTCTCACAGGTCTTTTCTCTCAGACCTGTGAGACAGGACTCTTTATTGTTTATTTGTGTGCATTTGTAAGGAGGTGTTCCTTAGCAGCATACAAGGGGGACAGTTTGGCACAAGTTTCTTTGTATGGTGTCTGGCTTCCCAGCTGAGGTAGAGGCATCATGCCACAATGCCATCTGGCTTCCCTGTGTGTTCAGTTCCTTCTTTTCTGTTCTGTGTTTCCTTACTGTTTCTTCACATTTATCTTCCATTTCATCTATATAACTGTGTCTCCTTTTCGGGACTAGTGAATCGCCAAACATATGAAAGTGTTTCAACTTGACACCCAACCATCTAAAGCAGTGATTCCCAAAGTGGGCATTACCACCCCTGGTGGGCGCTGCAGCAATCCAGGGGGTGTGGAAATGGCCACAGGTACATTTGGGGACAATGAATAATTGTAAGGGGGTGGTGAAAGCATAAAAGAAAGAAGAGAAGATTTAGAAAAATTGATTTCCAGGGGGTAGGCCAAATAAGTTTGGGAACCACTGATCTAAAACTCTATTTCTCTTTCTGTCTTGTAAATGCAACAACAAATATGAAGCATTATATTGGGTAACTATCAAATGAAAAAAAATATACACTCTTTTGGCTGAAGAGTAAGATATAAGTATTCCAAAGAAAGATATATAAATACATTGTATCATATAGTGCAAATTTCAGTGAAATTGTACATTTATATAAAGATGGTATCAGCTTTAAATCCTACCAAATCCTAGCTAAAAAGTGCTGGCTTTAGCCTTTAAAGCCCTAAACGGTTCTGGCCCGACCTATCTGTCCGAACGCATCTCCTCCTATGAACCAGTTAGGACGTTAAGATCATCTGGGGAGGCCCTGCTCTCGGTCCCGCCGGCCTCACAAGCACGTCTGGCGGGGACGAGAGACAGGGCCTTCTCAGTGGTGGCCCCCCGGCTGTGGAACGCCCTTCCTACAGACATTAGATCGGCCCCCTCCTTATTGGCATTCCGGAAGAGAGTGAAGACCTGGCTCTTCGAACAGGCTTTCAACTAAGCAGTGCAATTGATTGATTTTTGGAATATGGATTAATGGACAACGAGATCGGATGCTGATTCTATTGATGAGACGTGATGGATTGTTGTTTTGCTGTATTGTTGCATTGATATTTTTGATGTTAATTAATTGATACTACTGTTTTAAATGACTAATGATTTTGTACTGTGTTGCTGATACTGGTTGTTAACCGCTCTGAGTCGCCTGATGGCTGAGAAGAGCTGTTTAGCCTGAAGAAGAGAAGGCTGAGAGGAGACATGATAGCCATGTATAAATATGTGAGAGGAAGCCACAGGGAGGAGGGAGCAAGCTTGTTTTCTGCTTCCCTGGAGACTAGGACGTGGAACAATGGCTTCAAACTACAAGAGAGGAGATTCCATCTGAACATGAGGAAGAACTTCCTGACTGTGAGAGCCGTGGAACTCTCTGCCCCGGAGTGTGGTGGAGGCTCCTTCTTTGGAAGCTTTTAAACAGAGGCTGGATGGCCATCTGTCAGGGGTGATTTGAATGCAATATTCCTGCTTCTTGGCAGGGGGTTGGACTGGATGGCCCAGGAGGTCTCTTCCAACTCTTTGATTCTATGATTCTATCATTCTATAATAATGATAATAAAAAGAGAGATATTCAGTCAAAATCATGTTTGAGAGGACCAAGAAAACTGATGAGTAGGGGACAGATGACAAGATACTAAATGTATGCAAACTATCTCCCAAATCTAAGTGTTTTACTTTCCCTCCATTCTCTCACATTCATACTCATCTGCTCAAAACACATGTACACATCTAATGTCACAAATAACGCTCCTCTCATCATCCAGAGAAAGAATCTCCCATCCACTGCAGAATTCAGGCTTGATGAAATTTTCAGCTTGGAGCCAATGGGCAGCTATCCCCAAACCTAATTTCTACATGGAGATCAATTTTCCACACTTTCCCCCAAGTTACCCCCATGTATAAAATTATCCCTCCTTGTGTTGCAATAAGGCCGAAAGAAGGTTTGTCCTGTCTCCCTTCCCAGCCCAATTTTGGGGCTAGATAAAGAGACTAGTGCACCTGGCCCAGCTGTGACATCCCTTCTTCAAAATTCACCCATGATCCATTTAGGTCCATCAAACATCTCCCAACATCTCCAGTTGGAAACATTTTTCAGCCCTTAAAAGCTGCATTAAAGGGGACTTTCAGTGGAGGTCCCAGTATAGACAGAGGGGTATTAATCTTTTTTCCCCAGCTGTGACTCAAATTGTTATCAAAAACTGCACCCCACAATGATGACGCCCACAGTCTGCAAAACCCTAGGAATTAATTGGAGTGCCCACATAGACCTCACTCCTAGATTTTAAATCCTACCAAAACAGCTAAAGTTATTTTCATGAAACCCTCTGTAATGTTGCACAGACACTGTACACACCTCACACCTCAGGTGATGGTGACTAGGCCTGGGTAACAATGGAAAAATTTGTTTCTAAAATCGATTCATTTTTTGGGGTTTTTTGCGTTTCGATATTTAAAAGAATTCCGAAATTTTCCTTAAAAAAGTTCGATATTTACGAAATTTCGTAAATGGTAAAAAAATTTCAAAACAATAACGAAACAATAACGAATCGATTCGTTAATGGCGGACGCGACCGCGAAATACGCTAAAAAACCTCCAAAAACTTCTGAAGCTTCCCTCTCCCTCTGTTGTTGACTGTTGGTGTGATATTATAATTTTTTTTCACTAATTAAACAAAAAACAACTATAAAACTTGCCCCAGACATGCGGAAATAATAACTAAACGACCTCAAACCAATAACGAAACGAATACATAACGAAATACGAAGCATTTACAAAACGAATTGAAAAATTCGTTTCGTTTTTTAAGTTGCTCCAGAATGGTTCGTTATCGCTTCGTTAACAAAAAAATAACGAATTTTTAACGAATTACGAATTAACGAAACGAAACCGCCCAGCCCTAATGGTGACATCTTAGTTAACATAATTCATTCACAATACCCTGTGGGTCTTTTCCTCTGGGTCTTTTCCTTTTTTTCTGTATATGATCTGTTTTATTCCTGGGAATAGCTCTGTAACCAAATCAGACCCCGTCCCCCCTCCAAGGGATCCCACTGAAATTACCAACACATTTGTTTATCTGACTGACACCCATTGTATTGACCAGAGCTGGGATATCAAAATCCATTAACTTTAGCCCAGCCAAAATCCTTTCCACTCGCACCCTTTTCCTGGATGGATCAATAACCAGACACAACCCTTCAAAGTCACTCTGGACCGTGCTCTTACCTACAAGAAGCATTGCCTGAACATCAAGCAAAAAGTGGGTGGTAGAAACAATATCATACGAAAGCTGACTGGCACAACCTGGGGATCACAACCAGACACAGTGAAGACATCTGCCCTTGCGCTATGCTACTCTGCTGCTGAGTATGCATGCCCAGTGTGGAACACATCTCACCACAGTAAAACAGTGGATGTGGCTCTTAATGAGACATGCCGCATTATCACGGGGTGTCTGCGCCCTACACCACTGGAGAAATTACACTGCTTAGCCGGTATTGCACCACCTGACATCCGCCGGGAAGTAGCAGCCAATAGTGAAAGGACCAAGGCAGAGACGTCTCCAGCCAGCACGTCAACGACTTGAATCAAGAAATAGTTTTCTAAGATCTACAGAGACACTCGCTGGAACACCTCAGCAAGCGAGAGTCCAAAAGTGGCAGGCTCAAACCCAGAACCTCAACCAATGGCTGATACCAAATGAGAACCTCCCCCCTGGGCACACAGAGGACTGGGCGACTTGGAAGGCGCTGAACAGACTGCGCTCTGGCACCACGAGATGCAGAGCCAACCTTCAGAAATGGGGCTACAAAGTGGAATCCTCGACATGCGAGTGTGGAGAAGAGCAACCACTGACCACCTGCTGCAATGCAACCTGAGCCCTGCCACATGCACAATGGAGGACCTTCTTGCAGCAACACCAGAAACACTCGAAGTGGCCAGATACTGGTCAACGGACATTTAATCAACTACCAAACTCACACATTTTGTATTTTCTCTGTTTGTTTGTTTGCTTTGTTCTGTTAGAAATGTAATATAACAGACTGGCTGCCCTGACACGAGAAATAAAAACCCTTCAAATATACCAATGACATTTTATTAAAATTTCCTCCAAATCTGGGGACCAATTGGCAACAACAGACATCACATCCCAAACAACCAGCCTACACACCATAGTCTGCCATGATCTGCACTCAGGGCAGCAGACGTCCATTGTTTCAAACTGCTGTCAAGGCATTGTAAATATTTCTGTATGTTTTCATTGAGGTATATCAATTTTTGCAGAGCAGACCATGCTGACATCCTCTTTGGCTATTATAGAGAGCTTTTTGTAAGCCTAGCAGCTGCAGAAGGAGACAGAAGAGGAAATATCTGGGTGAGAGGCTCTACACACTTTACAGAGCATTATTTAAGCTTAAAAGACTTCATTTGCAGAATTTCAGTAATGCAGTGGTTCTCAACCTTCCTAATGCCGTGACCCTTTAATGCAGTTCCTCATGTTGTGGTGACCCTCCAACCAAATTACTGGCACAATTACTAGATATACCCAAATTTGAATACTGGTGGAGTTGGGGGGGGGGGGTTGTGGCCAGCATAACTGCAGGGAGCATGGTTACCTTCCCACCAGAGCAGTACCTATTGATCTACTCACATTTGCATGTTTTTGAACTGCTAAGTTGGCAGAAGCTGGGGCTGACAGCGGAAGCTCATGCCGCTTCCTGGATTTGAACCTGCACCCTTTCAGTCAACAAGCTCTGCAACTCAATCAAAGACCATTCTGAACTCCACCAACGATGTAATTGAAACAAACTTGGCACACAGATATCCCTTAACCAACAGAAAATATTGGAAGGGTTTGGTGGCCATTGACCTTGGTTTTGGAGCTGTAGCTCACCTACATCAGGCGAGCACTGTGGACTCAAACAATGATGGATCTGGACCAAACCTGGCAAGAATACTCAATCTGCCCAAATGTGAACACTGGTAGAGTTTGGGGAAATTAGACTTTGACACTTGGGAGTTGTAGTTGCTAGGATTTATAGTTCACCTACAATCAAAGAGCATTCTGAACTCCATCAAGCCGCAAGGGAGCCAAGTGAGCCTTCACACAAGCCCACCTTGGGCTCCTCCACAGCCTCGCCATTTGGCGAGTGCGTGGGGGAGCCCAGGAAGGGCTCGCGCGAAGGCTGCCTCGGCTCCCTTGGCTCCCTCGCGGCTTCGCCATTTGTTGAGCTGCAAGGGAGCCAAGGGAACCTTCACGAAGCCTCCCTCGCCTAGACTGCGCTCCCGCCGGGCCACGATCTAGGACAGAGAGGCTTCGTGCAAGGCTAAGCCCTGCACGAAGCCTCTCTCTCCTAAGCTAAGCCCTGCACGAAGCCTCTGTCTTCCGGCGGGAGCGCGATCTAGGCGAGAGAGGCTTTGTGCAAGGCTAGGCCCTGCACGAAGCCTCCCTCGCCTAACCCGCGTTCCTGCCAGCCGGCGGGATTGCGATCTAGACGAGGGAAGTTTCATGTAAGGCAGCCATTTTGAGGGGGCGGGGCCAACTGAGGCCCCTTCGCGACCCCCAGAAAATGCCCCAGCGACCCCCCTGGGGGTCGTGACCCCCAGGTTGAGAACCGCTGCAGTAATGTAAAATAATGCCAACCTGGCACTTGACATCATTTTCAAAAGCTGTTAAAATGAATGAGATGTAGCAGGTAGTTATGAGTGAGAGGAACTTTTGATGTATGGAAGGCTTTCCATGGAAAGGTTTGCTGGACACTCTAATATTATTTTAGTACCACAGGAAGATCCCTTCTTCATCCCAACCTTTTAAAACTGTTTCAGCTTTAAGTTGCTTCTGCTCTCCGACTTGTGTTTTTAGGTTACATTTATATGTCACTTCATTTTATTATTGCATATATAATTAAGAAAAGCATATTGATTTGTTTCCACTGTTGCTCCAATGGTGTTAAGCCAAGCTAAATTAATTGATGCCTTGGGTTTATTCCCTTTTAAATATAAATCTTTGTGTAGACTACAGTAAAACCAGGCATTAACTAGCAGATTCGTCAGTTTAAAAATCTCTGCAGCCTGTACTGCCATCTTCAGTCAGTAGACAGTCAACTTCCCTAACCACCACATTGCTATTATTTTTATTACAAATTGTGCAGCCCTTATCCAGAATTCCCAAATTCAAAATATTCCAAAA
>NW_026844366.1:189534378-189559475 GCF_025583915.1 Anolis sagrei ordinatus
TTTTCCTCTTTGTTGGCACAGTTGCGCCTTCAGTATTTCACTCTTGAGAAATTCCCATCCATCCATAACTCCCTTGTCTTTTAGTTTCTGTGTCCACAGAGTGCTGCTCAGTATTTCCTTCATTTTTCTGAAGTCAAGTCTCCTAAAGTCCAAAATGCGGGTCTGACTTATCTTAGTTTCGGCCGTCCTTTGTATCTCAAACTGCAGAAGCACATGGTCACTTGCCCCTAACGATCCGACCACTTCAACTGCATCGATCAGGTCCTCCGCATATGTTAGGACGAGATTGAGAGTAGCCGATCCCCTTGTTGCCTCTTCTACCTTCTGGGCCATAAAATTGTCTGCAAGGCAAGCGAGGAATTTGTTGGACTTTGTACTCTTGGCTGAGTTTGTTTTCCAGAAAATATTGGGATAGTTGAAATTGCCCATGACTACTATATCTCTTCTTTGTGCCTGTTTGGTTAACTGTTGGCAGAAGGCTTCATAAAGTTCTTCATCCCGGCTTGGAGGTCTGTATTAGACACTTACGATGAGATCTTTTTGAGTCCCAGTTGTCTTGACTCTTATCCAGAAGCTTTCAAGCTGGTTCCCGGATTGCAGTCTTGCATCTCTTCTGCAGCGTAACAGTTTTTGACATATAAGGCTAATCTGCCTCCTTTCCCCTTTGTTCAGTTTCTGTGAAAGAGGTTATAGCCCTCGGAGTCATCCCACCATGTTTCAGTGATGCCTATGACATCATAATTATGATGCCGTGTTAAAAGTTGGAGTTTATCTTGTTTGTTTCCCATGCTCTGTACAATAGTGTAAAGAGATGTATGCCCCTGAGATTTTCCCCTGAGCTGTTTATTTGGGATTATTGTGCTTTTGGTACTTGGTCCTCGTTGTGTTTGTGCAGCCCTCTGTTTAGCCTTCTGGCAGTTCCCTGATATTGTGGGTAAAGTACTGCTTGCAAGGCTGTTGTCCCCCTCTCCCAGCAGACCTAGTTTAAAGTGCGCCTAATGATGTTTGTGAGTCTGTGAGCAAAAAGGTGTTTTCCTACTTGTGTGAGATGCACCCCATCCCTTGCCAGTAGGCCATCCTCCTAGAAAAGCAGGCTATGGCCGAGGAAGCCAAAGCATTCCCCCAACACCATTTTCTGAGCCAGTTATTGACCTGTACTGTTTTTCTGGCCCTTGTAGGGCCGTGTCTTACAACTGGGAGGAGGGATGAAAAGACCACCTGTACATTACACTGTTTCAGCTTTGTTCCGAGAGCTCGAAAACAATTTATGATCTTTTGAAAAGTATGCCTAGCAGTGTTGGTTCCTACATGAGGGAGGGACGGTGATGTGGCTTGAGGAGCCTGGTGAGCCTCTGAGTGACATGGTGTATTTTTGTCCCTGGGAGGCAGCGTATTTCTCAAGCCATCCCATCCAGTCTGAAAATGACGGCTTCCATTCCTCTAAGGAGGGAGTCACCTACTACCAAGATCTGCTTACTTTGAGGATTGACAGGATCCCTTTTTGTGCAAGGTAATGTTTAGGTCCTGTTGAAGTGGATTGTATAGGTGTAAAGTGCATTCGTCAAGGACAATTCATTGAGATTCATCCAAGAGCCTATCATTCTCCTGAATGTGTTCCTGTTGCACCTGGTCTATGATTGGGGATGGAACATCTTATTGCAGAACAATATGTAGTGACAATGGTGCAAAATTTTAACCATACATATGGCTTGCTAATAGTGCAAACCATCAGTTAGGCTGGGTTTTATACTTGTATTGTTTTTGTCGCCCTCAAATCAAGGACTTTTAGGTCTCTCTTTTCAGGACTGAACATCTATGTTGGCCTCATCTCTCACCCTACTGCTTTCTCTTTGTCAAACAAACTCTCATCTTTTGGGCCTAGCCATGCCATCTGTTCCATCTTTGCCATCTAACGATCCAGCTGTTTCCCACCTTTTAATCCCACCCTGCTTCTCTTGGGACCAGCGACTGTATTCCAGTTTGTTTTGATCTTCAAATTAAAGCTCCCCAATACTCATTCACCCCCATTCTGGAGTTGCTCATTAGCCTTTTGATAAAAGACAAGATTACTCAGCTCTTTTGAAAGGACTGTGTGTAGGGGGAGGGGGGTGACCTAGCCCAAGCAGAAGCTCTCCATTGTAATCTTTGCACTTCTATCAAGGTGCCTCACTAATGAGCTGTTCTGGGGAGCCATAATTAAAATTCAGAACAGATAGTGATTTCTTTTTCTGATTTAATAATTTATGTGTACTATAGTCAAGCTATAGATCTGGAGAGCTGGGATCTGAAAGAGCAATGGGGCTCTTTCTCATCTTTCAAAAAACTGAAGAGTTTAAATTGGCAAGACAAAGTTTGGTTATATATCCAAGACTTCAGAATTCTAAATTTGCAGAAAAAATGGAGCAAAGCTTTTTAAAGATTCATAGAATCAAAGAGTTGGAAGACCTCATGGGCCATCCAGTCCAACCCCCTGCCAAGAAGCAGGAATATTGCATTCAAATCCCCCCTGACAGATGGCCATCCAGCCTCTGTTTAAAAGCTTCCAAAGAAGGAGCCTCCACCACACTCCGGGGCAGAGAGTTCCACTGCTGAACGGCTCTCACAGTCAGGAAGTTCTCTCTCATGTTCAGATGGAATCTCCTCTCTTGTAGTTTGAAGCCATTGTTCTTGTCCTAATCTCGGGAAACAGTAAACAAGCTTGCTCCCTTCTCCCTGTGGCCTCCTCTCACATATTTATACATGGCTATCATATCTCCTCTCAGTCTTCTCTTCTTCAGGCTAAACATGCCCAGCTCCTTAAGCCGCTCCTCTAGATCCTTGGATCATTTTAGTCGCCCTCCTCTGGACACATTCCAGCTTGTCAATATCTCTCTTGAATTGTGGTGCCCAGAATTGGACACAATATTCCAGGTGTGGTCTAACCAAAGCGGAATAGAAGGGTAGCATTACTTCCCTAGATCTAGACACTATGATCCTATTGATGCAGGCCAAAATCCCATTGGCTTTTTTTGCTGCCACATCACATTGTTGGCTCATGTTTAACTTGTTGTCCACGAGGACTCCAAGATCTTTTTCACACGTAGTGCTCTCGAGCCAGGCATTGTCCCCCATTCTGTATCTTTGCATTTCATTTTTCCTGCCAAAGTGGAGTATCTTGCATTTGTCATTGTTGAACTTCATTTTGGCCCATCTCCCTAATCTGTCAAGATCGTTTTGAATTCTGCTCCTGTCCTCTGGACTATTGGCTATCCCTCCCAATTTGGTGTCGTCTGCAAACTTGATGACCATGCCTTCTATCCCTTCATCTAAGTCATTAATAAAGATGTTGAACAGGACCGGGCCCAGGACGGAACCCTGCGGCACTCCACTTGTCACTTCTTTCCAAGATGAAGAGGAAGCATTAGTGAGCACTCTCTGTGTTCGTCCACTTAACCAATTACAGATCCACCTCACTGTAGTTTTGCCTAGCCCACATTGGACTAGTTTCCTTGCCAGAAGGTCATGGGAGACCTTGTCGAAGGCCTTACTGAAATATTATAATGATAGTGGTATAATTTCACTTTAACGATCATGTTTGCCTCCTATGGAATTCTTCCAAGAGTTGTTGTCTGCTCATAAGCCCCAGAGGAAAATTCTCTGACTCCAGATTCACAAGGTTCCTCCCTCAATTGATAATCCCAGAATTCCACAAGATGTTGCCATGGCACTTAGTGCTGTGAATATGTTATGTGAAAGAGTCCTGTGTTTAATCTCAAAACGTGCACAAAAGGAACACAGCAAGTCAGAGTCAGAGGAAAGGGATGTGCCTCCAGGGGCACTGTACATGCTCCTTGTATGTGTGTTATGCATTTTAAAAGACAAGATGTGTACTTCAGTAAAAAAGAAAGAAAATGAAATGAAATTAAGTTTTCAAAATGAAAATGAACTTGAAACGAACTTTTCAAAACTGAGGCACAGGAGGAAGAGAGTAATATTGGTTACTCTTTTCACAGAGTTACATGATGTCTCCCACGCTTCAGTGATGAGGGATTGCTCAGTTTAGAGATCAAACACAAGTAGTATTTTTTTTAATGGATTGTATATTGAAGAGTGCAGGGAGGGAAGTTAATAAGTCATCCCCGGTGATGCTAGATCTGCCGTCCAGTAAGAATCTTTATTTTCCCAGGAACTAATATTCTGGCTTCTTGTGGGTTTTTTTCGGGCTATATGGCCATGTTCTAGAGGCATTTCTCCTGACGTTTCGCCTGCATCTATGGCAAGCATCCTCAGAGGTAGTGAGGTCTGTTGGAAGTAGGAAAATGGGTTTATATATCTGTGGAATGACCAGGGTGAGACAAAGGACTTTTGTCAGTTGGGCTGGGTGTGAATGTTTCAACTGACCACCTTGATTAGCATACAATGGGCTGACTGTGCCTGGAGCAAACTCTTCTTGAAAGGTAATAAGATGTCCCTGCCTGTTTCCTCTCTGCTGTTTTTGCTGTTGCAATTTTAGAATTTTTTAATACTGGTAGCCAGATCTTGTTCATTTTCATGGTTTCCTCCTTTCTGTTGAAATTGTCCACATGTTTGTGTATTTCAATGGCTTCTCTGTGTAGTCTGACATGGTGGTTGTGAGAGTGGTCCAGCATTTCTGTGTTCTCAAATAAAATGCTGTGTCCAGGTTGGTTCATCAGGTGCTCTGCTATGACTGACTTCTCTGGTTGAAGTAGTCTGCAGTGCCTTTCATGTTCCTTGATTCGTGTTTGGGCAATGCTGCGTTTGGTGGTCCCTATGTAGACTTGTCCACAGCTGCATGGTACACGGTAGACTCCTGCAGAGGTGAGAGGATCCCTCTTGTCCTTTGCTGAACGTAGCATTTGTTGGATTTTCTTAGTAGGTCTGTAGATTGTTTGTATGTTGTGTTTCCTCATCAGCTTCCCTGTGCGGTCAGTCAGGCCCGTAGCCAGGATTTCTTTTCGGGGGGAGGGGTGTGAATTTTTTTCAGGGGGGTTGGGGGGGCTGAGTTTGGGGGGGGGCTGAGTCTGAGTGAAAGAGGGTCTAGCCTAGCAAACCTTTTGTATCTTTACCGCAATATCCCCATGCATATGGGATATATTGAGTATGGTGATCAGATCATGATATGAATAAACATAACAGTTTAAATAATGCACCAGTAAGGCCTTTTCGCGAACCACCATGAGAATTTTGGGGCGGGCTGAAGCCCCTCAAGCCCCCCCCCCCCCCCCCGCCTATGCCGTCAGTGGTTCCCTTGATGTATGGCAGGAACACTTTTCCTCTGGGTGGATCTTCATCTTTACTCTCGTGGCTTGTTCTTGGTCTTGCAGCTCTTCTGATGTCTGAGGTGGAGTATCCATTGGCCTGGAGAGCCCAGTTGAGGTGGTTCAGTTCATCTTGAAGAAGGTGGGGTTCACAGATTCTTTTTGCACGGTCTGCCAAGGCTTTAATGGTGCTTCTTTTTTGACTTGGGCTTCTGTTTGTACTGCAGCACAAGTGACATTTAGCTTATATGCAATCTAATATTTGAATGCAATATTCCTGCTTCTTGGCAGGGGGTTGGACTGGATGGCCCATGAGGTCTCTTCCAACTCTTTGATTCTATGATTCAATCATTTGTTACAAGTTGATGTACTTAGGCTATATGGAACATGGGGAAAAATATAGGATAATGGGACTGATATTTCAAGAATCATAAAATCATAAGTTGGAAGTCCAACCCCCTGCCACAAAGCAGGAAAATTGCTATTTTTTTGCTAAACCAAATCAAGGGAGTTATTACAAACTTCCCTCTAGTTCATTGCCAAGGAAAATCAGAACGGGAGAGATGAAATTATGTTCTACTCCACCAAGACAAAAAAAGAAAATTTCTTTCATGAAAGAAATATGAATACACTAGGTTCTTGTGGGTTTTTTCAGGTTATATAGCCATGTTCTAGAGGCATTTTTCCTGACGTTTCGCCTGCATCTATGGCAAGCATCCTCAGAGGTAGTGAGGTCTGTTGGAACTAGGAAAATGGGTTTATATATCTGTGGAATGACCAGGGTGGGACAAAGGACTCTTGTCTGCTGGAGCATGGTGTGAATGTTTCAACTGACCACCTTGATTAGCATTTGATGGCCTGGCTGAGCCTGGGAAAATGTTTTGTTGAGAGGTGTTAAGATGTGCCTGGTTGTTTCCTCTCTGCTGTTTTGCTGTTGTAACAAATGCTACGTTCAGCAAAGGACAAGAGGGATCCTCTCAACTCTGCAGGAGTCTACCGTATACCATGCAGCTGTGGACAAGTCTACATAGGGACCACCAAACGCAGCGCCCAAACTCGAATCAAGGAACATGAAAGGCACTGCAGACTACTTCAACCAGAGAAGTCAGCCATACCAGAGCACCTGATGAACCAGCCTGGACACAGCATATTATTTGAGAACACAGAAATGCTGGACCACTCCAACAACCACCATGTCAGACTACATTGAAATCCACAAGCATGTGGACAATTTCAACAGAAAGGGAGAGACCATGAAAATGAACAAAATCTGGCTACCAGTATTAAAAAACTCTAAAATTACAACAGCAAAACAGCAGAGAGGAAACAACCAGGCACATCTTAACACCTCTCAACAAAAGATTTTCCCAGGCTCAGCCAGGCCTTCAAATGCTAATGAAGGTGGTCAGTTGAAACATTCACACCTAGCTCCAGCAGAGAAGAGCTCTTTGCCCCACCCCAGCCATTCCACAGATATATAAACCCATTGTCCTATTTCCAACAGACCTCATTACCTCTGAGGATGCTTGCCATAGATGCAGGTGAAACGTCAGGAGAAAGGCCTCTAGAACATGGCCATATAGCCCGAAAAATCCCACAAGAACCTAGTGATTCCAGCCATGAAAGCCTTCGACAATACATTCAATATGAATACAGTTTTTCTTTAATGTCCTTTAAAAAATCCACCAGCAACATTTAAGAGATCTATCTTTCAAATTCACATCTCTAATTAAGGAACACCCAAACCTCTGGCCACCAGTATATTAAACCAAACAGTAATCATCCCTAGGATGTTTTTGACAAGTCATGAGTACTAGAGCCTAGAGCAGGTCTTTTCTTCCCCAAGAATACCTCCTTCATGTTCTATAATAATCTCAGTAGCATTTCTCCTATTACTTGCTAATCTCCATAGCAAATACAAAGAGCACCATCTACTGGAATAGTAAGATATCATGTGTTACTCTCCCATTTGTCATGAAGAAAGTAATTTGCATTTTACATTGTCAGTGGAACATGGGTGGATCTCTCCAGGTGGTCTTTACATGCACTTGCATAAATTACAATTTAGCAATATCTAAACACACTTTAGATATTGTTCTTGGTAGGAAAACATGTAGTGAACTTTCCCCACTGAAAGTAGTGCCACACAAAAGTGTATATTGGTAGTAGTAGTTGTTGTCATCATCATAGTAATAGGATTTTACTATTACCCAATTTTAAAAATATCTAATTGTATTGACAAAATAGGAAAGGGTACAGGAATAGATATAATAGGGTGTTTTTTTAAGCAGCCTGTACTACAACTAGCAGTCCCCTGCCATGTGTTGATGTGGCCCAGTCTGTGTATATGTGTTTTGTGTGTGTATATGTGTGAGTATATATTTGTGTATATGTGTGTTTGCATATGTATGTGTGTGTGGTTTTGTGCATGCATTGTAATGTAATTTTTGTTTTATTTTTGGCTTTTTAAGTGTCTTCTGTTGTGTTTTACAGTGTTATTATGAGTGATGGTAACTCGCTGGCCTGATAAGTGTATTGTGTCCAAATTTGGTGTCAATTTGTCCAGCGGTTTTTGAGTTATGTTGATCCCACAAATGGACATTACATTTCATAGAATCATAGAATCAAAGAGTTGGAAGAGACCTCATGGGCCATCCAGTCCAACCCCCTACCAAGAAGCAGGAATATTGCATGCAAAGCACCCTTGACAGATGGCCATCCAGCCCCTGTTTAAAAGCTTCCAAAGAAGGAGCCTCCACCACACTCCGGGGCAGAGAGTTCCACTGCTGAACGGCTCTCACAGTCAGGAAGTTCTTCCTCATGTTCAGATTTTTATTTATATAGATACACAGTTGTTGTTCTTGGGTTATAAATGTCATTTCCTAATTGGTTCTATCATAAAAACATGGAAAAAGTTTATTAAACTGCAAAAACAATGTTTTTGTGAGACATCCTGCAGCACATTTTGCTATAGTTTTTGAATGAATATCTGAGAGTCTCAACCAATTCAACATAGTTTGTGACAGCCACAAAAACAAAGTTTTTGGAATATAACAACTATATTCAAAGTTAAGTACCACATACTTAAACAGTAAATAACACTTTCAAACCAGGAACAGAATTGCTTTCAAATTTTGTTACGTATTGTTATTGGCCTCTTCCATCATCTTCTAATAATAAAAAGGTTACTATCATGTTTAAAAAAAGAGAAGAAAAAAATAAGAAAAAAACAATTTCTTACCTAGTCTAAAACAAAAGAATACAGAAGCGTAGAGTATAGAAGATAGGAAAGTTAAGAAATAGAAAACAGAAAGCTCTGATACTTCCTTCCCTAACACTTCTGCCTCCTTCATAATCAAAATAATTTTTTGGTCTTGTATATTTCATCTGAAGACAATTCCATCTGAACATTAGGAAGAACTTCCTGACTGTGAGAGTGAGGCCAAACCCAGAACTCCCTGCCTTCAAGTTGATCTGACCCGCAGCAGGGAGTTCCTCAGTTCTCCATTGTCCCGCTTGGGCCAACCGCATGAACGTGGCCACAACAGCAGCTGCAACCCATAAGCCTTCTCATTTCTTTGCATTTTTCCCCTTCCTAACATTGTAACTAATCCCTCCAATAAAAAGTATTAATTAATTGTAACTTTTCCCTCTCCATAGTGTTACTGTGTGTCTTTTACTGCCTCAAAACTTCTCTTTCAATAAACCTTTCTTCTCCCGGGCGGCAGATGGCTGCCGGACCTCCTGGGATGCAGTTTTCACATCCCGGGGAGGCCAAAAACTGTGTTCCCTTAAACCGCGGATATGGAAAGCCCTTGAGCCCCCGTATCCGTGAGTCAACGGATCGCTTTAAAATGGTATCATTCTTCTCTGGGAGAATTCTAAGACTAATAGCTATCTCGGTTTCACTCCGCTTCCCCTTCCAACCCGGGAATAACCTTTTTTGCCCCCGAAGCCCCAACTTGGAGTCCAGCTGTTTTTCCAAAGACGTCGCCTCGCTGCCACCATTTTTTGGATTACCAAGTAGCCTGCTGATCCTGGGAAATTGTCGCAGTCAATCCATGGGATCCCTAAGATGTCAACAGGCTGCCTTGGTCCTTGGTGTGGAGGAATCTATAGTTCTCTCCATGGATCTCAACCTTCAGCATTGGTGGATGACCATAAGGCCTCCGTGGATACTGGGACACCTTTTCCCCCTTGCCTTTTCTGGATTTTTACAACTTTAAACAACTTTCCCAAACTTTCAAGGACTTTTGAAAACTTTATGGAACTTTTCCCCAAGCCCTATGGACTCCCTTCTCATGATTAAGAGATTATATGATTTCGTGCTTATGAACTTAATCTTTTGGACTCGGGTGGGTGGCATGGGTGTATATGAAATTCCCTTATGAAAACCCTATAAAATGTACTAAAATGTACTGCTCCTATCTCTCTTTTTTAATGATTTTTATTGGTTTATAGTAAAGGTACATAGAAAGTGGGGGAACATTTCAAAGAAGATAGGAAAGTTGGAAAAAAGTATGTGAGACTAAAAACCCCCCCCCCCCAAAAAAAAAAAAAAAACTTAAGCAACTCCTTATTGTCCATTTTAATCCATTCCTTTAGCCACCTGAAATTTGTGGCTTCATAGTAGTACCTGAGATCTGGCAATGCCAGACCCCCTCTGTTTTTCCCATCAATAAGATTCCTGTAGGCAATTCTTGCCTTTTATATTTCCAAATGAATTTGACCAGATCTCTTTTCCAATTTCTTAACATCTTTACTTTCTTAATAATTGGTAGGTTTTGGAACAAAAACAACATTTTGGGCAATACTATTATTTTTTACCACTGCTATCCTCCCTAACCAGGTGAGGTGAAGTCTTTGCCAATTTTCAAGATTTCTTTTGATCTCCTACCAGGTTTTGCCATAATTATATTGGCAAAGTTTACTATTTTTGTTATTTAACCAATACATTTTACTTTAGGGACTACCTTACAATTAGTTATTTTCTCCAATTTAACAATACTGCTTTTTAGGGCTGGGCGGTTTCGTTTCGTTAATTCGTAATTCGGTAATAATTCGTTAATTTTTTCAATTACAAAACGATAACGAACCATTCTGGAGCAATTATTAAAAAAAACGAATTTTCAAAAACGTTTTGTAAATGCTTCGTATTTCGATATTGTATTCGTTTCGTTATTGTTTTGAGGTCGTTTCGTTATTATTTCCGCATGTCTGGGCCAGTTTTATGGTTTAATTAGTGAAAAAAAATTATAATATCACACCAACAGTCAACAACAGAGGGAGAGGGAAGCTTCAGAAGGTTTTGGAGGTTTTTTAGCATATTTCGCAGTCGCGTCCGCCATTAACAAATCGATTCGTTATTGTTTCGGAAATCGATTTGTTAATTTTTTACCATTTACGAAATTTCGTAAATATCGAACTTTTTAAAAGGAAAATTTTGTAATTATTTTAAATATCGAAACAAAAAAAAACCCCAAATACAAATCGATTTTAGAAACAAATTTTTCCGTTTTACTATCGCTTTTAGATAGGTTCTTAGTTAGAAATACTGATTTCTCCTTGTTAATTTTAAAGCCTGACACAATACTAAATTCATTGATAATTTCCAATAAGGCATGTATGCTTCTTAAAGGTTCCCTTAAGAAACAGACCAAATCATCTGCATACACCTTCCCTTTAAATTCATACACTTTTACTTTAACTCCTTTAATTTCACTAACTTCTCTAATTCTACTGTTCAAAATTTCTAGTATCCAAATGAACATTAGGGGCGACAAGGGACAGCCTTGTCTTGTCCCTTTTTGAATTTCTATATAATTTGACATTTGATCATTTATTTTTAATTTGGCTCTTTGCCTTGAGTAAATAGCTCCTATTGCCTTTCTGAAATGTTGACCTACTCCGAAATGGTCCAATACTTTAAACATATAGTCCCACCGCACATTGTCAAATGCTTTCTCAGCATCTAAGAACAATAATGCGATCTCTCTACTTGGGTCTTGTTTGGCATACTCTAATATATCTATCACCTTTCTCACATTTTGGCTAATATGCCTACCTGGGAAGAAGCCTGCTTGATCCCCATGTACTATTTTGGTTAAGGTTTTTTTTCAACCTGTTCGCTAAAATTTCTGCGAATAACTTATAATCGTTATTGACCAATGAAATTGGTCTATAATTCTTCACTTGTTCAATATCTCTGTCTTGTTTAGATAAAAGAACGATTGTAGCTTCCTCCCAGGACTCAGGCATCTCTCCTTTTTGGAGCACTTGATTAATCGTAGAAAGCAATAACGGGCCTAATTCTTCTTTATACACCTTATAAAACAAAGCAGAGAATCCATCTGGACCTGGGGCTTTATTTAATTTAGCTTTATGTGATTTGTCTATCCAGATCTGATTTCATATCTTCTGTGAACTTGGTAGGTATTGGTCTATTTTTTTTAGTATCTATTGGATTATTTTTATAGAGGTTTCTATAATAGTCTTCATTTTTTTTAATTCTTCTTATGTTCGTAATTGTCACTCCTTTGTGCCTTATTTTATTTATATATTTGGCTATTAGTGGTCTCTTCCTATGATCTTCCACTTGCCATTCCAAGAGCCTGCCAGGTTTATTAGCATTTTTTATTAATTTTTTAATTATTTTATCATGGTTTAATACATTTGTTATACATAGTTTGTTTTACAGCAGATACATATTATTTGATACAATCTGCCATACTTTTGGCATCTAGTGTTATTTTTCTGCTTATACATATTGTCCCTTACTCACCGCTGTGCTCCCCTCCCCCCTCTCAAGCCACAGCTTTTACATATCATCTGTCCAAAATTTCAATTCTTCTTGTGGAGGTAACTTTCCTTCTTTATTTTTTAATCCTTTTTCAATAAATTTTCTCCATACATCATCAAAATCACTTTGTTTCCATATCCCTCTTTTAACTTTTCAAAAAAATATGCCTATTATACATAATTTTCTTTTCTAACTCATTTGATAAGAATCATTCATATTGCTGCTGAACTTTGATTAACTCTTATTTTGCTTTTTTTATCCCCCTTAGACTTCTCTAATTCTTTTTTTCTCTAATTTTGGTAAGCAAAAAAATTGCATTTTTTTTTACACAAAATAGCATGTTGATGAATGAGTAAACCTCTTACCACCACTTTTCCTGCGTCCCAAACTGTATTTTCTGCTATGTCCTCCTTACTATTCTCTTTAATGTAATTTTGTATTCCTAACCTGATCTTATCCTTAATTTTTTGGTCTTTCAGTATATGATCGTCTAGTCTCCAGGGCTTCCTTTTCCAAATTCCCCCTTTTATTTGTAACAGCATCGGGTTATGATCTGCAAACACTCTGGGAAGGAATTCCACCTTCTCAGTTTTAATTACCAATTCAAGAAAAGCCAGAAATGTGTTTATTAGGAATATTTAGAAGGTGTATTAGCGCAGGAGATGAAGAAATTTGTCAGTATTGCTTTGTTGCTGCGAGACTTATAATAGCTAAAACATGGAAGCGGGGAAAGAGTTAACTATTAAGGATTGGAGAGATAGATTAGTAGATTATATCCAAATGGCCAAACTGACAAATAGCAGCAGAAGAGGAAATAATTAGGAATTTGTAAAAAAAATGGAGGTTGGCAATTGGGTATCTCAAAAAGAAGACAAAAGTAGATTTAAAGATCGCTATAAAGGGGATTTAGTGAAAGAAGACATGTGAGTAGTTGTGGGTTAATTATGTGATCCATATGGAGTGGTGTCATGGGGGTTGGGTTCACGGGTGTGGGGTTAGAGGGACAATAAATGTTAAGGTATAATAACTGAACAGTCAAAGTTGATTTTTCATATGTTTAACGAGCGCTGACTGTATACCATTCTGTAAACTTGCACACTCTTTTGTATATATCTGGAATGTGTCCAGAGGAGGGCGACTAAAATGATCAAGGGTCTGGAGAACAAGCCCTATGAGGAGCGGCTTAAGGAGCTGGGCATGTTTAGCCTGAAGAAGAGAAGGCTGAGAGGAGATATGATAGCCATGTATAAATATGTGAGAGGAAGCCACAGGGAGGAGGGAGCAAGCTTGTTTTCTGTTTCCCTGGAGACTAGGACGCGGAACAATGGCTTCAAACTACAAGAGAGGAGATTCCATCTGAACATGAGGAAGATTCTTGACTGTGAGAGCTGTTCAGCAGTGGAACTCTCTGCCCCGGAGTGTGGTGGAGGCTCCTTCTTTGGAAGCTTTTAAACAGAGGCTGGATGGCCATCTGTCAGGGGTGATTTGAATGCAATATTCCTGCTTCTTGGCAAGGGGTTGGACTGGATGGCCCATGAGGTCTCTTCCAACTCTTTGATTCTATGATTCTATATCTTTCTTTCTTTTTTCGTTTCTGTTTTTTTCCTCTCTGGTGTCGATTTTTGTTACCTGTTTGCACCATATATCAATAAAAAAATTGAAGAAAAAAAGCAAAGTTCATTTTTCTTTTTTGGATACAGGGTGGTAACCCCACTGAACGCGGTAGTTCAGTAAGGGATGAGAGAGGTAGACTGTTTCTAGCTTCTTCCCCATGTGGGGTGAGCAGAGTGGATCCTAAAAGGGGCTGCTCAGTCATGGATACAGCTGCTGAACTATTCAACTGCCTCGGACCTTGGGGTAGAATGACTGAGTCCATATCCACTGCCCATGTGCCAGTCTGTGATTAGGGGCTTCCAGATTTCACAGTCCTGCCCCTGTCGCCACTCGCTGATCGCTATAGGACTTTTGTTGGTTTGTTTTTATTTTTCTTGAAAGACCCCTGTGTGAAAGGTTTTTTTTTTAATGCGTGGTCAGTGCACAGCCAATCAACACACAGTCTTCACAGAGTGAGGTCCCATCTAATGGCATGGTTAACACAACGACCATGGCTTCTCAATCTGTTGCAGACTTCTTCCACCTTCACAACTGTTGTAACATGTACAGTGTTATCCTCCGCCTGCTCCACTGTTGAGGTCTTTGGGTCTTCGGATTATGCTTGGTTTGGAACCTCCACTGCGGCGACTCCTGGGAGTGCACAACTCCAGTGGTTGCAACAAGGGGATCATTCATTGAGCTTGTCCAATGTCCCAAGCTCAAAAACTCATGTGCAGCAGTAGTAGCAGTAGGAAGGTCTCTAGACAGCATTCATCATGTGATATCAAATAAGTAAAGAAGTTTGGAAAAATACAGTAAAACATTCCGCTGTGGTCAAACTCAGATAGTTGCTTGTTGATAGTGATTTTTAAGTGTGCATGTACTGAAATTTATTAGCATAGTAATCATGCTTGTGGATTAGGGCTGGGCAACCACGGAAAAATTTGTTTCTAAACTTGATTCGTTTTTAGGGGGGTTTTGCGTTTCGATTTTTAAAAGAATTCCGAAATTTTTCTTTAAAAAAGTTCGAAATTTACGAAATTTCGGAAATTACGAAACAATTACGAAACAATTATGAATCGATTCATTAATGGCGGACGCGACCGCGCAATACGCTAAAAAAACCTCCAAATGGGACAGGGGGAACTTCTGAAGCTTCCATCTCCCTCTGTTGTTGACTGTTGGTGTGATAATTATATATTTTTTTCACTGATAAAACAAACAACAACTATAAAACTTGCACCAGACATGCGGAAATAATAACGAAACGATTTCGAAACAATTTCGAAACAATTACGAAACGAATTGAAAAATTCGTTTTGATTTTTAGTTGCTCCTGAATGGTTCAATATTGCTTCGTTATAAAAAAAATAACGAATTAATAACGAATTATGAAATTAACGAACGAAACCGCCCAGCCCTATTGTGTATTATACACTGTGCTGGATCTCTGTTCCAAATCCTTTCAGATTACCAAAGTATAAAATGGATAAATCCTAAATACTCCAAGAGCACCAGATCCCCTCTGATCTTGGAAGCTAAGGAGGTCTAGGTGCTATAGACTGTATTTAGGAGAAATGAACTGGCAAAACCACCTCTGAATATTGATTGCCCAAGAAAACCCTGTGAAATTTATCAGGTCACCGTAAGTCAACATGCAACATGAAGGCACATACACACACAAAATAATTCAAAACTACACTCGTTTTTATTTAACTGTGGCTAATGTCTAGGATAAGGAGCCCCCGGTGGCACAGTGGGTGAAAGCACTGAGCTGCTGAGCTTGTTGATCGAAAGGTCGCAGGTTCGATTCCGGGGAGCGGCGTGAGCTTCCGCTGTCAGCCCTAGCTTCTGCCAACCTAGCAGTTCGAAAACATGCAAATGTGAGTAGATCAATAGGTACCGCTCCGGCGGGAAGGTAACAGCGCGCTCCATGCAGTCATGCCGGCCACATGACCTTGGAGGTGTCTACGGACATGAGCACCACACCCCAGAGTCAGACATGACTGGACTTAATGTCAGGGGACTACCTTTACCTTTTTACCTAATGTCTAGGATTATGGGTAGACACATTTCACAGATGAAATTGGAGCCCCCAGTGGCGCAGTGGGTTAAACCCCTGTGTCGGAAGGACTGAAGGCTGACAGGTCACAGGTTCGAATCTGGGAAGAGCGCGGATGAGTTCCCTCTATCAGCTCCAGCTCCTCCTGCAGGGACATGAGAGAAGCCTCCCACAAGGATGATAAGACATCAAAACATCTGGGCGTCCCTTGGGCAACGTCCGTGCAGATGGCCAATTCTCCCACACCAGAAGCGACTTGCAGTTTCTCAAGACGTTCCTGACACGACAAAAAAAAAAACAACAACAGATGAAATTGGGACAGATGTGGTCAAAAACATCATTGTCTGGTTCGGATTGCAGACATTATTAAAGAGGAAGAAGGCACAAGCTTAAAGAAGTTTGTAATTGTTTCAGGCTACTAGAAAGGGCAGAATTCTGTTCTCTCTCTCTCTCCCTCTCCCTCCTCCTGGCTGAGTTAATAGAGTCCAAAGTACTATTGTATTTTGAACTCAGTTTGCAGTAACTGAATAATGCAGAGGACAAAAGGGGACAGCAGGAGAAGGAAATTAAAACTAGAAGCAGGTGAAAAGTCAGGGGGGAAAAAGGATTCATCAGGATTCTCCCTACCAGATGCAATCAGTTTGCTCTTCATTTGCAATTCAGTTGAGTTTGACATTGCATTGGATTGTCAAACTCTACAGCAGTAGGAACTATTCAGTTCTACTAGTGTGAACCAATCATAAAAGGTGAGGTACATCTGACATATATATAGGAGAAAAGGGCTTTCAGGCTTCCTGTATAAACTCTATGTACTACACTGTTTCTCCCCTGGCCCACTGTTAAATTTCCCTTCTTTGGCAAGGTATATTAAAATTTCAGTAAATCACCAATTTGCAAAGGGGAAAGCCATTAGCACTGGAGAAATCCATTCCTGTCTTGCAAGCACCTTGCAGTTACATCTGCAGATGTTGGGATGGGACACTTGTGAAAGTAGAAAAAAGGTGAGGAGATTATGCCCTGTTATGACATCATGGTCATCAGACATGACCATCATGTTTGGTGGCAAATGGAAGTGGCAACATGAAGGACAAGGGGATGGTCCAGCAGAACCAAAGCAGTTTCATCTGGGCTGAATCAATGTGGTATTACAGATTAGCTCCAAATTCATCATAGGAAATCACTCATGGTTGAATATAATTATATTCCAAGAGTAGAGTCTTGGTGGTGGGACCCAAGACTTATGGACCATAAGTGACTGTGGAGACCTATTCTGGATCCACGTGGCTTTTCACAATGAGGACATCGATTTTCAGATGTAAGGCAGTCATGACATGTCTTTCTCTTGGCAAAATTCTTTCTTCTGCCCTGTATTCATGTCTTTTTCAATGGGCCTGTCCAGACAGTACCTTTATCTCATAATCTCCCGCAGCAAACAGGAGGATGGTTTGGGACCATCTTACCTACGTGACCGCATCTCCGTCTACGAACCCACGCGTTCACTTCGGTCATCTGGAGAGGCCCTGCTCGTGATCCCGCCTGCGTCGCAAGCGCGTTTGGTGGGGACAGACAGGGCCTTTTCTGTGGTGGCCCCCCGACTCTGGAACACCCTCCCCAAAGATCTTAGACAGGCCCCTCCATTTGGCAGTCTTCAGAAAGAACTTGAAGACCTGGCTGTTCCGATGTGCCTTTCCCGATTAGTAAATCTCCTATACCAAGTCCCAGAAGCACTTTATTAGAATTAAGATTGCCGCACACTGCACACTGCACTTGCCCTATAATCTTAGGCCTGGGTAACAACGGAAAAATTTGTTTCTAAAATCGATTCGTTTTTTGGGGGGTTTTTGCGTTTCGTTATTTAAAATAATTAAAAAATTTTCCTTTTAAAAAGTTCGATATTTACGAAATTTCGTAAATGTGAAAAAAAATTACAAAACATTAACGAATCGATTTCCGAAACAATAACGAATCGATTCGTTAATGGCGGACGCGACCGCGAAATACGCTAAAAAACCTCCAAAAACTTCTGAAGCTTCCCTCTCCCTCTGTTGTTGACTGTTGGTGTGATATTATAATTTTTTTTCACTAATTAAACAAAAAACAAACATAAAACTTGCCCCAGACATGCGGAAATAATAACGAAACGACCTCAAAACAATAACGAAACGAATACAATAACGAAATACGAAGCATTTACAAAACGTTTTTGAAAATTCGTTTTTTTTAATAATTGCTCCAGAATGGTTCGTTATCGTTTTGTAATTGAAAAAATTAACGAATTATTAACGAATTACGAATTAACGAAACGAAACCGCCCAGCCCTAATGACTTACATATCACCTGTCACATCAGCACTTTTAATCCTGTACCCATTACTCTGGCTCGGCCCAGTTTTATTGTGTCTTGGTGTATTGTTTATTATTGTTTAATATTGCTTTAATTGTTTTTAATTTGCTTTAGGCTTTGTATTGTTATGTTGTGTATTAAGGCCTTGGCCGTTGTAAGCCGCATCGAGTTCTTCGGGAGATGCTAGCGGGGTACAAATAAAGTTAATAATAATAATAATAATAATAATAATGGTCTAATGCTGTCTCTGTAAACACAGAAACAATCACTACAAATGGCAAAAACATGAAATTTTCAGGTGCAGGAATATCTCTGTTCTAAGCTGAACATCCACATCTTCAAATGCCTGTATGTCCCTACAATTGGAAAACACATAGTTTTTCTCTAGGTTTGTTCCCAGGTTTTAGATGCCTGTGACTGATTGATTGGTTCCTAAAAAGAAATTGATAGTTGAGTAGAAGGCAAAACTTTTTTTGTGTTCCAGAAACTTTATGAAATATGTAAAGGGCACATTTTTTTTTCTGGCCAGGACAAAGTTGTGGTTCCCTAGTTGTACATTTTTTCACAATAAGAGCAATCAGAAACATATATATATGACCCAGGAACAGCATCCTGTCTGCACAGATGGCCCTGCAGATTATATAGTGCAGGAACAGAACTTACACAATAATTTGCATCTTCTCGTCTTCGCATCTTCAGTTTTTTTTTTAAAAAAATGCCAAAATTTCCAGCAGAAGTCCCACGGTGGCCATCTTGGTGGCTGCAAAATCCCACAACAAAAAAGCAAGTGTGGACAACGGAGGCCCGAATCCAACAGGTCCTTATCTGAACATCTCAGTTTTTTGCCCCTGACTAAAGCATGTGATTTAGTGCTGTCTGGAACTGCCCAAAGTCTATAGCATTGTCAGTAAAAGCTGACCTCCATTTACAATGTTCAAGTGACAGGACTTCCCAGTCCCTGATGTTTATACAATTTTTTAGGTTAGCTTTAACCCCATTTTCTTTTGTTGTCCACTGACATTCCGTTTTCCATTCCAAAGCTGAGAATAAAGTAACTGCTTTGGAAGATGGTGATTAGGCATTTGAACAACATGGCTGGCCCAGCTGTTGGTGGCAGAGAATTATTATTACAATAGGTTCTTGTAGGTTTTTTCGGGCTATAGGGCCATGTTCTAGAGGCATTTCTCCTGACGTTTCGCCTGCATCTATGGCAAGCATCCTCAGAGGTAGTGAGGTCTGTTGGAAATAGGACAATGGGTTTATATATCTGTGGAATGGCTGGGGTGGGGCAAAGAGCTCTACTCTGCTAGAGCTATTATTTATTTATTATTTATTTGCTTTATTTTTATACCGCATTTTTCAGCCTAATTCGGCGACTCAATGCGAGGTCTGAATATTTCAACTGACCACCTTCATTAACATTTGAAGGCCTGCCTGAGCCTGGGAAAATCTCTTGCTGAGAGGTGTTAAGATGTGCCTGATTGTTTCCTCTCTGTTGTTTTGTTGTTGTAATTTTAGAGTTTTTAATACTGGTAGCCAGATTTTGTTCATTTTCATGGTCTCTTCCTTTCTGTTGAAATTGTCCACATGCTTGTGGATTTCAATGGCTTCTCTGTGTAGTCTGACATGGTGGTTGTTGGTGTGGTCCAGCATTTCTGTGTTCTCAAATAATATGCTGTGTCCAGGCTGGTTCATCAGGTGCTCTGCTATGGCTGACTTCTCTGGTTGAAGTAGTCTGCAGTGTCTTCCATGTTCCTTGATGCGTGTTTGGGTGCTGCGTTTGGTGGTCCCTATGTAGACTTGTCCACAGCTGCATGGTATACGGTAGACTCCTGCAGAGGTGAGAGGATCCCTCTTGTCCTTTGCTGAACGTAGCATTTGTTGGATTTTCTTGGTGGGTTTATAGATTGTTTGTATGTTGTGTTTCCTCATCAGCTTCCCTATGCGGTCAGTGGTTCCCTTGATGTATGGCAGGAACACTTTTCCTCTGCGTGGATCTTCATCTTTACTCTCGTGGCTTGTTCTTGGTCTTGCAGCTCTTCTGATGTCTGAGGTGGTCAGTTGAAACATTCACACCTAGCTCCAGCAGAGAAGAGCTCTTTGCCCCACCCCGGCCATTCCACAGATATATAAACCCATTGTCCTAATTCCAACAGACCTCACTACCTCTGAGGATGCTTGCCATAGATGCAGGCGAAACGTCAGGAGAAATGCCTCTAGAACATGGCCCTATAGCCCGAAAAAACCCACAAGAACCTGTGATTCCAGCCATGAAAGCCTTCAACAATATATTATTTCAATGATGGTGGTCTTTGCTTCTTCCAGAATATTTGTCCACTTGTCTTTCCAAAAGATTTACAGGATGAGTGATGTTTGTAGATGATCCATTTTTCACAGGTGTGCAATTTAATTGGAAGGGCAATAAACAACCATCAATATTCCTACAAGCATCAATATTCCTCAAACACTCTACTTCATTTAAAATGCTGTACTCACAACATTCAGTGTTGTATTTTGGTGCCAATCTCAACTTTTGTGGAGACATGACTGCCAAGGTAGCTAAAAAGGTCAACATTTTCTAGCCTTACACCATTAAGCAAATTAAGCAACTTGTGTAAATGTGGCCAAAATCTGCCTAAAGAGATATCTTTGAGGATAAGGATTTTCCTAACTTCCAGAATTTCCGTTCCCAAGTTCGAGCCTCAATCCTGGGCCTTATTGCTGCCGTACAAGTACAGAGTGATCAGGTGCTCTTTTTGAGCTCTGCAAGCGCAGCATTCTTCCGAATGAAGCAGAGTGTTTGAGGATCGGGACATCCGTAGGGATACCAAGGTGCTTGTTTATAAAGCTATTGTCCTCCCAACCCTGCTCTATGCCTGTGAGACGTGGACTGTCTACAGACGTCACATGCAACTCCTGGAACGATTCCATCAGTGCTGCCTCCGGAAAATCCTGCAAATCTCTTGGGAAGACAAGCGAACAAACATCAGCGTGCTGGAAGAAGCAAAGACCACCAGCATTGAAGCGATGGTCCTCCGCCATCAACTCTGCTGGACTGGCCACGTTGTCCGGATGCCTGACCACCGTCTCCCAAAGCAGTTGCTCTACTCCGAACTCAAGAACGAAAAACAGATGCTGGTGGACAGGAAAAGAGATTTAAAGATGGGCACAAAGCCAACCTTAAAAACTCTGGCATAGACACTGAGAACTGGGAAGCCCTGGCCCTTGACCCTCCAGCTGGAGGTCAGCTGTGACCAGCAGTGCTGCAGAATTTGAGGAGGCACAAGTGGAGGGTGAAAAAGAGAAACGTGCCAAGAGGAGGTGCGTCAAGCCAACCGTGACCGGGACCGCCTTCCACCTGGAAACCAATGCCATCACTGCGGAAGAAGATGCAGAGCAAGAATAGGGCTCCACAGCCACATACGGACCCACAAGAATATTGGAAGACAATCATCCTCGGAAAGCGAGGGATCGCCTAAGTAAGTAAGTAAGCTCTTTTGGTGCTCTTTCCTCACCAGTCCCACTCTCAGAACTTCCTCTAAATCACAGCATCTGCTTGCTTCAGTTGCTGCTTATAGAAATGGGAAAGACAATGATCAGCATGTCATTCTTTTTTTAACGCCAAACAAAAAGGAATTTCCTCCGAAACAGTTAGGCTCAGTACAATTTGAATCAAACTTTCTGAATTAATAAGTAGGCCTTTGGATCATATGATATCGCTTTTGTGTTGGACTCACCGTGAATTTTAATAAGCCTGACTTTGTACAAAAGTGAAAAAGAAACAAGCCCCAACTCAACAAAGACAAAATTCATTAGACTCTAATCTCCAATAGGCAGTTTCTTCTTTGACAAATATGCTCCTGCAGATTTCTCTAAATCCTTTCAGTCAAGCAATACTTTTTGTTATAGCCAAAATATAACTTGTACCTAAAAGAGAGAGAGAGAGAGAGAAACCTTGGATCTACACACAGAACACATTATATTGATATTAAGCCAGGCAATGATTAAAAAGGTAATGTCTTTTATGAAGGTTAGAGGTTGTTAACGATGCATCCCATGCTGAAGCATACCTGCAAATCCTTTGATGAAAAGCACATCAAGTGGTGAAGTGTGATTCATTTGTATTCCTTGTCCTTCAGTGGTAGTAACAGTGGCTTGGAGGGAGGGAAACAGAATGTGAGAAATCAAAAATAATAAATGGATGGGAAGTTATGCTTATTTTGTCACCAAGATGAAGGCAAGGAAAATGAGCACAGAAGCAGTTGAGTGGCACAGTTCTGCTAGATGACTCCTAGGCTTGTTTGATCAAGGAAAAAATGGTTCAAAACTCATTTCGGATTTAGGGGGCGCTGGCGATTTGATTCTGAAATGATTTCCGAATTTTTCCCAAAAAAGTCGGAAATTTCCGAAATTTCGAAATCGCTTTGTTAATTATTATTATTATTATTAACTTTATTTGTACCCCACTAGCATCTCCCGAAGGACTCGATACGGCTTACAAAGGCCAAGGCCTCAAAACACAACATAACAATACAACACTTAAAGCAAATTAAAAACAGTTAAAGCAATATTAAACAACAAGCAATAAACAATACATCAAGACACTATAAAACTGGGCCGGGCCAGAGTAATGGGTACAAGGTTAAAAGTGCTGATGTGGCAGGAGGTATGTAGGATTATAAGTAAGTGCAGTGTGCAGAGTGCAGCAATCTTAGTTCTACTAAAGTGCTTCTAGGACTTGGTATTGGAGGTTCCTAATCTGAGAAGGCACATCGGAATAGCCAGGTCTTCAAGTTCTTTCTGAAGACTGCCAGGGTAGGGGCCTGTCTAAGATCTTTTGGGAGGGCGTTCCAGAGTCGGGGGGCCACCACAGAAAAGGCCCTGTCTCGCGTCCCCACCAAGCGTGCTTGCGACGCGGGCGAGATCACGAGCAGGGCCTCTCCAGATGACCGAAGTGAGCGTGTGGGTTCGTAGACGGAGATGCGGTCACGCAGGTAGGGTGGTCCCAAACCGTTCAGGGCTTTGTAGGTAAGCACCTGCACCTTAAATTGGGCTCGGAAAATAAATGGCAGCCAGTGGAGCTCCTTAAACAGGAGGGTTGACCTCTCTCTGTAATGAGCCCCGGTTAACATCCTGGCTGCTGCCCGTTGGACCAGTTGGAATCTCCGAGCCGTTTTCAAGGGCAGCCCTACGTAGAGTGCATTGCAGTAATCCAATCTAGTTGAGTGGCACAGTTCTGCTAGATGACTCCTAGGCTTGTTTGATCAAGGAAAAAATGGTTCAAAACTCATTTCGGATTTAGGGGGCGCTGGCGATTTGATTCTGAAATGATTTCCGAATTTTTCCCAAAAAAGTCGGAAATTTCCAAATTGCTTTGTTAATAATAATAATTTTATTTATTTATTATTATTATTAACTTTATTTGTACCCCGCTAGCATCTCCCGAAGGACTCGATGCGGCTTACAAAGGCCAAGGCCTCAAAACACAACATAACAATACAACACCTAAAGCAAATTAAAAACAATTAAAGCAATATTAAACAATAGCAATAAACAATACATCAAGACACTATAAAACTGGGCCAGGCCAGAGTAATGGGTACAGGATTAAAAGTGCTGATGTGACAGGTGATATGTAAGGATTATAGGGTAAGTGCAGTGTGCAGTGTGCAGCAATCTTAGTTCTAATAAAGTGCTTCTGGGACTTGTTATTGGAGATTCCTATTCTGGGAAGGCACATCGGAACAGCCAGGTCTTCAAGTTCTTTCTGAAGAGACTGCCAATGTAGGGGCCTGTCTAAGATCTTTGGGGAGGGTGTTCCAGAGTCAGGGGGCCACCACGGAAAAGGCCCTGTCTCGTGTCCCCACCAAACGCGCTTGCGACGCAGGCGGGATCACGAGCAGGGCCTCTCCAGATGAACGTAGTGAACGCGTGGGTTCGTAGATGGAGATGCGGTCACGCAGGTAGGCTGGTCCCAAACCGTTCAGGGCTTTGTAGGTAAGCACCTGCACCTTAAATTGGGCTCGGAAAATAAACGGCAGCCAGTGGAGCTCCTTGAACAGGAGGGTTGACCTCTCTCTGTAAGGAGCCCCAGTTAACATCCTGGCTGCTGCCCGTTGGACCAGTTGGAACTTCCGAGCCGTTTTCAAGGGCAGCCCCACATAGAGCGCATTGCAGTAGTCCAATCTGGAGGTGACCAAGGCATGGACCACGCCAGCCAGATCAGCCTTCGCGAGGTACGGTCGCAGTTGGCGCACAAGTCTCAGTTGTGCGAAAGCCATCCCAGACACCACCAACACCTGAGCCTCCGAAATACAAAAACTTGTTTAAGTATACATTATTATTACCTTTATGTACCACACTAGCATCTCCGAAAGATGAGAAGCTCACAAGGCCAAGGCATCAATAACTAAAACAATACAAAACCTAAGCAAATTAAAAACAATTAAAGCAATATTAAACAACAAGCAATAAACAATACACCAAGACACAATAAAACTGGGCCGGGCCAGAGTAATGGGTACAGAATTAAAAGTGCTGATGTGACAGGTGGTATAGGATTATAGGGTAAGTGCAGTGTGCAGTGTGCAGCAATCTTAGTTCTAATAAAGTGCTTCTGGGACTTGGTATTGGAGATTTCCTATTCTTGGAAAGTACATCGGAACAGCCAGGTCTTCAAGTTCTTTCTGAATACTGCCAGGGTAGGGGCCTGTCTAAGATCTTTTGGGAGGGTGTTCCAACCACAGAGTCGGGGGGGCCATCACGGAAAAGGCGGACGCGATTGCGCAATATGCGAAAAAGTGCAAATGGAACAGGAAAAACTTCTGGAGAACCCAGTGTTCCACCCCAACCACCCCCTGCAAGCAACATACCGGAAATGAATCCACCCCCCCCCCCCCCAATATGCGTATGAAAGCACAGGCGGGATAGTGCTTAGGGTAAAGTCTATATCAACTTTTGTCAGCATTTGACCCTCCTCCCACATTGATTATTTGACAAAATTCCCCACGTGACTAGTTCCTGTCCTTGTATTATATGGCAG
>NW_026844366.1:189571254-189605851 GCF_025583915.1 Anolis sagrei ordinatus
AACAAGCCAGTGTGGAAAGCAAAATTGTAGCTATACAAATGCATTGTGGCTTGTTGGTTGGTTGTGTTTTCATAAAAACAAGTAGATCCCGTGGCAAAGGGCAATGCTGTCAAAAGCCACTTGCATTGCCTCTGACGTTGAGTCCCTTTCCTGGGTCAGAAATCATGCGCCTGAGCTCAGCTGCCAGATGGATCTGGGGGAGCCCTTCTGTCCTGCCATTTGTGTCTGTAAAAAGCTTTGTACCTGCCTTGGTACCTGCTTTTATTTTATGTTTTTTCTAAAATAAGCACTGATAGCAAGATCTAGCAAATAACTAGTACAAAAACAATGCAGACTGTACACAAACACACCTAGCCTGGCCCATTGCTCCCAACCCCAATTAGGTTTAGGAGTAAGGGCCAGGTTTTGCTTGCATGGGGCCAGGATACTCAAATATTGATCTTTAATGTCACCATCATTAGGTATATTCTGTAGAGACACCATCACCCCACTCTCCGCTTAGGAGGCAAGCAAACACTACACACTGCATCAATAAGCAGAGAGACAAATTATGGCAACCCGTTATTGCTGAATAAATTGGAATGGCTGATGCCTTTTAAGGGTTGTCTGAAAGATATACAGGCAGAGCTTTAAAGCTCTTGCTTGTTTTGCGTATTTATAATTGTCTTCCTTTTTAAAAAAGGAGGGTGACTAAAATGATCAAGTGTCTGGAGAACAAGCCCTATGAGGAGCGGCTTAAGGAGCTGGGCATGTTTAACCTGAAGAAGAGAAGGTTGAGAGGAGACATGATAGCCATGTATAAATATGTGAGAGGAAGTTATAGGGAGGAGGGAGCAAGCTTGTTTTCTGCTGCCCTGGAGACTAGGACACGGAAGAATGGCTTCAAACTACAAGAAAGGAGATTCCATCTGAACATGAGGAAGAACTTCCTGACTGTGAAAGCTGTTCAGCACTGGAACTCTCTGCCCCAGAGTGTGCTGGAGGCTCCTTCTTTGGAAGCTTTTAAACAGAGGCTGGATGGCTATCTGTCAGGGGTGCTTTGAATGCAATATTATTTATTTATTTACTTTATTTATATACCGCTTTTCTCAGCCTTCAGGTGACTCAAAGCGGTGAACAACATCAATACAAAACATCACAAGACAAGTATAGGGCAATTAAAAACAATTATAACACAAATCATTAAACATCCGTATAACAATCATTAGCGCCTCAACAGTAAAATCAGAATCCAGTCTCATCATCCATTATTCCATTCCTATGTTCAATTACACTATTTAATCAAATGCTTGTTCGAACAGCCAGGTCTTCACTTTCCTCCGAAACGCTAGCAGGGAGGGGGCCGATCTGATATCTGCAGGCAGGGCGTTCCACAGCCGAGGGGCCACCACTGAGAAGGCCCTGTCTCTCGTCCCCGCCAAGAGCGTCTGTGATGCAGGCGGGACAGAGAGCAGGGCCTCCCCAGATGATCTTGGTGTCCTAGCCGGTTCATAGGAGGAGATGCGTTCAGAGAGGTAAGTCGGGCCAGAACCGTTGAGGGCTAACGCCAGCACTTTGGACAAACATAAACAATAAGACTTGAGTACGAGCAGGACCTCTAACCACAGTTTTACGTACCTTCATCCCATAAAAAACACCTTCTCGGGGAATTTTCTAGTTCCCCAAAACAATTCTATGATATATGTACTTCTGCCCGAAATTACCATGGCATCAACCTAGAGGACTTAGCAAATTCCTAGAAAGGAAAGTCACAAAAGCATGGACAGTTCAGGCTGGGCCACCCCTTGAGGCTCTCCCACTCAGGTAATGCCTTGTCTTGTCTTCCCTTGGGTTTGCCAGGACTGTTTCATGGTCAAACAAAACAACCGTCTCTCCAGCACAGGTCGTAATCTGAAGGAGTGGCTGAAGGAGCAGTTCTGTGACCAACCCCTTGAGTGCTGTGAAGACACTCGGCTGCATGACGCTGCTTACGTGGGGGACTTGCAGACCATCAGAAGTCTGTTGCAAGAAGAGGACTTCCAAAGGTGAAAACTTTTTGAACCTCAACTAGGATTCTCAGGTGGTAATCAATTGCATGCTTTTGCCATATGGGTCTAAATGTGAGGCTTCATATTGAGAGGATCACTCAATATGAACAGGAAAAGATTGGAAGCATGGCCTCTCAGCATTGAGGGGCCTTTTCACTATCATAGTGCTATGATTTCATTCCAACTGCTATGGATTCCTCTATTTGATGATTCCAAAGGCCACTCTTTCAAAGGTCAGCTTCAGGATTCCACAGAATGGTACTGTGGATGTGAAAGACAAATCATCATGTTATAATTGGGTCTTCTTTGCATATTGGTTCATACGTCTGATCTGCGTCTTCCAATTTCTTCACCGTGGTCACTGTGAAATCCACACCTGTGGTATTTCCTGCATCCATACAGCTGATTCGGATCCTTATTGAAAAAAACTTTTGCCAAATTACGGATTCCAACCCTGCCCATCCACTCTATTAATAAAACCAGGCAGCAGGGCTTGAGGCCTTAGTTCCTTTTGTCCGTGAAAGCAGCAACAACTCTGTGTTCTCTACTAAAACAACTATTGGTTTGACTCAAGGACTCCAGTTTGGCTACTCTAACTGCAATTCCTTTGTTTATTCTACTCAGGAGTTGTAGTTTGGAGTTGTACTTCACCTGCATCCAGAGAGCATTGCAGACTCAAACAATGATGGATCTGGACCAAACCTGGCACGGATACTCAATATGCCCCAATGTGAACACTGGTGGAGTTTGGGGAAAATAGACCTTGACATTTGGGAGATGCAGTTGCTGGGATTTATAGTTCACCTGCAACGAAGAGCCCTCGCCTGCTCCGTACCCCTGCCTGCTGGCAGGAGAGCGACGCAGGCAAGGGGCGCCTGGTGCAAGGCTTTGCGCCAAAGGGTCCTCGCCTGCTCTGCACCCCTGCCTGCCGGTGGGAACGTAACGCAGGCAAGGGGCGTCTGGTGCAAGGCCTTGTGCCAAAGGGCCCCGCCTGCTCCGCACCCCTGCCTGACGGTGGGAGAGTGACACAGGCGAGGGGCGCTCACGGAGCCACTCGCCCATCCCTCACCTCCTTCTGCCATCAGAAGAAGGCAAGGGACGGGCAGATGGCTTCGCCGTGGCCTAGCCGCCCACGGAGCCACTCGCCCGTCCCTCGCCTCCTTCTGCCATCAGAAGGAGGCGAGGGACGGGCGGATGGCTTCGTGCGCAGCCTAGCCACTCACGGAGCCACTTGCCCGTCGCTCGCCTCCTTCTGCCATCAGAAGGAGGCGAGGGATGGGTGGATGGCTTCGTGCGCAGCCTAGCCACTCACGGAGCCACTTGCCCGTCGCTCGCCTCCTGCCATCAGAAGGAGGCGAGGGATGGGCGGATGGCTTCGCGTGCGGCCTAGCTGTCCACGGAGCCACCCGCCCGTAGCTCGCCTCCTTCTGCCATCCGCGGACAGGCGGATGGCTTCGCGCACCGGAGTGCCAGTGGCTCAGGGGGTTGGCCGCCATTTTGGAGGGGGCATGGCCAGCCAATGCGGCTTCACGACCCCCAGAAAATGGCTGAACGACCCCCAGGTTGAGAACCGCTGCCTTAGATGGATTCGTCCATTCCTAGCATTGAGGTTCTCCAAGCATAGCATTCAGTTTTCAACCAGAAGATTTTTTTTCCACGTCAGGTGCAACTTGAGAAACTGCAAGTTGCTTCTGGTGTGAGAGAATTGGTTGTCTGCAAGGACATCGCCCAGGGGACGCCTGGATGTTTTTGATGTTTTACCATCCTGTGGGAGGCTTCTCTGATGTCCCCGCATGGGGAGCTGGAGTTGACAGGTGAGAGTTCAACCCGCTTTCCTCATTTGAACCTCCAACCTATCAGTCATCAGTCCTGCGGGCACAAAGGTTTAATCCATTGCACCACCGGGGCTCCTAACCAGAAGATGAGAAAGATATATATTCCATCTCAGATGGTTCTGCACATATTACCCACAGCATGGGCTTTTGCCCAGTTCCTAGGTTGCCCACGTATTATTTAGAGACATCAAGCACAGAAAGACATACTGATGCAGATACTTTTTGTTTCCAGGGCCGGACAAGCTAGGTTTTGCCCCATATTAGTTCAAAAGACTGCATGTTCATAGGGTGAAAGCAAGGACCATCCATGAATCATGTCACTGAGTTGTTTTTGCCTTTCTTCAGCCGCATCAATGAGAAATCTGTCTGGTGTTGTGGCTGGCTGCCTTGTACACCTCTGCGAATTGCTGCCACAGCAGGTCACGGACACTGTGTGGACTTCCTGATTCAGAAAGGGGCAGAGATCGACCTGGTGGATGTGAAAGGGCAAACCGCCCTCTACATTGCTGTGGTGAATGGGCACCTGGAATGTGCTCGGATCCTCCTGGAAGCAGGTGCGGACCCCAATGGGAGTCGTCACCATCGCAGCACTCCAGTGTATCATGCTGCTCGTGTGGGCAGGGCGGACATCTTGAAAGAACTAATCAGGCAAGTTGTGGAGATGCATTCCCCTTCATCTTTGTTTAGGGAGCAGTGCTTTTATGATATGTTTAGCATCAAAGAAGTTCCAAGTTCCAGGGAGAGGGGATGGTCAAAATGGGCAAGGATCAAAAACTGGAAAAGTTACTTCCTTGGATTACAACTCCCAGAAAATTCCCAGTGAGCATAGTCTTGAACTTCAACAATGTAAAATCTTTCAATTTCTGGGAAAATTCTTAAGACAATGATGGAAGACTTTAGAAGTCTTAAAGTGGGAAGCATTCAGAACCGTCCCTAACTAAGGCCCCTTCCACACAGCTGAATAAAATCCCACATTATGTGGTTTGAACTGGAATATGTGGCGGTATGGACTCAGACAACCCAGTTCCAGTGAGATATTGTGGGATTTTCTGCCTTGATATTCTAGGTCAGGGGTCCTCAAACTAATGCCTGAGCGCCATATACGACCCTCCAGGGTCATTTACCCGGCCCTCGCTCAGGGTCAACCTAAGTCTGAAACGACTTGAAAGCACACAACAACAACAACAATCCTATCTCATCAGCCAAAAGGAGGTCCACACTTCCCATTGAAATACTAAGTTTATATTTGTTAAAATTGTTCTTCATTTTAATTGTATTGTTTTTAAGTGTTTTTTTTTTTTGCACTACAAATAAGATATGTGCAGTGTGCATAGGAATTTATTCATGTTTTTTTCAAATTATAATTTGGCCCTCCAGCAGTTTGAGGGACTGTGACCTGGCCCTCTGTTTAAAAAGTGTGAGGACCCCTGTTCTAGGTTATGTGGCAGGATAGCCATTTGTCAGGAAAGCCTTGATTGTATTGTTCCTGCATGGTAGATGGGTGTTGTACTGGATGACACATCCAGCTTTACGATTCTATGACTTACACGGCTCTTTCAGTTTCAATGTGTCTTATTAGCACCAGGAATTGGATTTTAGTCCATATTTAAAGATTATTCAGAAGGGATAAAGAAGAGACCAGTTCATAGTAGGGATGAAGGACATTGTATCAAACATTGTATTTTAATAATAATAATAATAATCATCATCATCATCTTTATTTATACCCCACCACCATCTCCCTGACTCGGAGCGGCTTACATGGGACCAAGGTAACATGTTACAGCAAAATAAAACCAGAACATAAACAACAAGCAACATCATCAAAATTACATAGGAAAAAAAAGTACCTGTGACTTCAGGGGGAGTGTAACCCCGTCCAGCACAGGTTGCCACCCAATCCCCCAATCAGACGGGCAACTGACCTGGAGGACCTCTGTCTTGTCAGGATTGATCCTCAGCTTGTTCGTCCTCATCCAGATTGTCACAGCGGCCGGGCATTTTTAAGTCCACTTCATCTCATTACCCCCATCTGTAAGGATTTGGTTGCAATCCATGCTGTCTCGTTTTGTTTGGCCTGGAGCCATCAAGAAACAGAATTGCTCATAGTATGAAAGTTGGGACAAATTATTCAAATGACTCCAATTCTGAATGACTGATTAGTGTGCTTGTCTTTGACATTTAGTGCTGGAGAAATATGCACTGTTTTTCTTAATTCAGTATAAACTCTAAATTTCCTACACGAAGCTACTGGCAATCCATGTGAATTTATGTAGTACTATAGGCATTTGGCGTAAGGTAATGATGTGAGACTTTATACATCTGCTGGCAAGGACACTTGGCTGACAATATTAAAATGCAGACTTTGGAACATTTTCAGGTTTAAAATTAATTGAAACGCATCCAACTTTTTTTCTGGTTGCAGAACACCCTCTTACGCTGACTATGCCAATACCAGATAGCCACACTGAACGCCAATTATTGGCGAGTTAAAATTGATCTTTATTTCCTTTTTAAAATGCCTGTTACTTCCATTCTTTTTGTCCAAAATACTTCAGACAAAGGTTTTGCAATGCAAAGCCTATTTGAATGTGGATTAGATTCTACTCTTTCTGTATCTCATGTATACCTTTACAGCTTGTTCTCATTCCATCAATGGGGAATTACACAAATGACCAGCCACTGCCAGAAGGGACAGAGAGCTTCATCTATGCTGATGATCGCGCCATTACTGCTCAAGCAGGGAGCTTTGAGATGGTTGAAGAGAAGCTCTCCGAAGCTCTAGGTGCTCTTACTGCCTACTACAGGGAAAACCAGCTGATCCCTAATCCATCTAAAACACAGACATGTGCTTTTCATATCAAGAAGAGACAAGCATCCCGAGCTCTGAGGATCACCTGGGAAGGAATCCCACTGGAGCATTGCAGTGCATTCAAATACCTGGGAGTCACTCTGGACCGTGCCCTGACCTACAAGAAGCACTGCCTGAATATCAAGCAAAAAGTGGGTGCTAGAAACAATATCATATGAAAGCTGACTGGCACAGCCTGGGGATCACAACCAGACACAGTGAAGACATCCGCCTTTGCGCTGTGCTACTCTGCTGCAGAGTATGCATGCCCAGTGTGGAACACATCTCACCACACTAAAACAGTGGATGTGGCTCTTAATGAGACATGCCGCATTATCATGGGGTGTCTGCGCCCTACACCACTGGAGAAATTACACTACTTAGCCGGTATTGCACCACCTGACATCCGCCGGGAAGTAGCAGCCAATAGTGAAAAGACCAAGGCAGAGACATCTCCAGCTCATCCCTTGTTTGGGCATCAGCCAGCACGCCAACGACTTAAATCAAGAAATCATTTTCTAAGATCTACAGAGACACTCAGCAAGCAAGAGTCCAAAAGTGGCAGGTTCAAACCCAGAGCCTCAATCAATGGCTGATACCCAATGAGAGACTCCCCCCCTGGGCACACAGAGGACTGGGCGACTTGGAAGGCGCTGAACAGACTGCGCTCTGGCACCACGAGATGCAGAGCCAACCTTCAGAAATGGGGCTACAAAGTGGAATCCACAACATGTGAGTGTGGAGAAGAGAAAACTACAGACCACCTGCTGCAATGCAACCTGAGCCCTGCCACATGCACAATGGAGGACCTTCTTGAGGCAACACCAGAAGCACTCCAAGTGCTATATAATCCAGTTCAAAGCAGATCATTCGGATTTTATATAACAGTGTAGAAGGGACCTTAGCCCCATAAAGTGAAAAAGTGTTTGGGACAAACATAGCACATGTTTGCCCCGTTTCAAGCTGCATAGTAACAGTTACCTTTGTAAAGTTATAGGGAGATCATTTCTTTTAAAATACTGCCCTGTTCCCTAGCTACTCTTGTGAGTTGCTAGGGAACAGGGCTGTATTTTAAAAGAAATGATCTCCCTATAGCTATTGTTAGTAGTTTACAATAACCCCACAGTAGCCCTTACTACTAGGATTTTGTTGAACAGCAACAAAGAGAGCAAAGCAGCTCAACTGCAGGCTGAATGTGACTATATCAGGAGCTGGTATAACAGCGAAAATCGAAACCTGACAATACTGATAAGCATCTCTTATTTATTTATTTATTTATTTATTTATTTATTTATTTATTTATTTATATACTGCTTCTTTCACCCCTGGTGGGGGGGGGGGGGACTCAAAGTGGTTTACACCGGGATTGTGGCACAGCTGGCTGAGTGTCAGCTGCATTAAGATCACTCTGACCAAAAGGTCATGAGTTCGAAGCCAGCCCGGGTTGGAGTGGGCTTCCAACCAGTTGTGTAGCCTGTTGTCGACCTTTGCAACCCGAAAGACAGTTGCATCTGTCAAGTAGGAAAATTAGGTACCACCTTGTGTGGGGAGGCTAAATTAACTAATTTATGAGGCCATAAAAAAGACTCCAGCAAAGCACTCCAGCAAAAGCATGCGGGGAATGCGGAAGTACTTCATCAGTGTCGCAGAAGGACAATGAAAGCGACAGCTCTCCTGGCGGACAGAAAAAGTTAAATAGCCTCTGTCTATGTCTGTCTATGTTGTATGTCAAAATTGGCATTGAATGTTTGCCATATATGTGTACAATGTAATCCACCCTGAGTCTCCTGCGGGGTGAGAAGGGGGGAATATAAATACTGTAAATAAATAAATAAATAAATAAATAAATAAATAAATAACATAAAAATAACACCAAAATTCAATGCCTTACATACATAAACTAAAACTCAAATCAACAACATATGATAACAACAACAACAACAACAACAACAATAATAATAATAATAATAATAATAATAATAATAATCTTTATTTATATCCCACCACCATCTCCCCAATGGGGACTCAGAGCGGCTTACATGGGGCCAAGTCTGGACAACATGTTACCAGAACATAAAACATATAACTAGGCATAGAACATATAACTAGGCATAAAATCAGTAGGACAATTCATACAATTTTTAGCAATACTCTGAGAATTGCATCTATTCTAGAAAGGGAAACATGTGCATGATAAGCAGAGAGAAAATAACCAGTGGCTACCTTTCATGCATAGCTTCCTGGATTGTTATTACACAGTTGATCCGATCATCCATAGGACTTTATTAATGTCTTCCTGTGTCCAAGATGAATACACCACAGGGCAGATAATAATTTCCTGCCTTATTTCTTCTATAGTCCTTATCATTGTTTTGTCTGTTCAAAAGGGTCTAAGTTCTAAGAAGAAGACACAGGAGTTCAAGCCTATCCTTCCATACAGGGTTAGGTTTAGAAGAGATCACATCCAGCAAAATCTATAAGGGTTGGGTGTGTGTCTATGGTCCGATCTACACTGCCATTATAATGAAGATTGAACTGAATTATATCACTATGTAGACTTATATAATGCAGTTCATTGCAGTTCAATCTGCGTTATATGAGCCAACACTGACTATATCACGCAGTGTAGATGGGGCCTATAGGAACTGAATTTTGTGCTTGTCAAGCAACCCTCAGACTTTCCCAAAAAAGGATCTTTCAAAATGGATTTTCTCTTTTCCTCAGATATGGTGCTGATGTGGATGTCAACCACCCCTTGGCCTCTGGGATCCCCAGCCCACCTTCTCGGCCCCTCACATCCTTGGTGGTGTGCCCTCTGTACATCAGTGCTGCCTATCACAACCTGCCCTGCTTCCGGCTGCTTCTGCAAGCAGGAGCCAACCCAGATTTTAACTCTTGCGGCCCCGTAAACATCAAGGGATTCTCCAGGGGCTCTGCTGTCTGTGTGCTGGATGCCGTCTTGCGACATGGCTGTGACGTAGCCTTTGTCAACCTCCTGGTAGACTTTGGTGCTAACTTGAACCTGGTGAAATGGGAAACACCAGGAGAAGAGACTACAGGAAGGGTCAAAGTAAACCCAGAAGCCATGCAGGTGTTCAAAGAAGCCAGGAGTGAGTACAATGAAATAATTGAGTGTATTCCTTTGTGTTTTGATGTTTGATTTTATATTGCTGTGTTGTCTATTGTATTGTTTTTTGCATTTATTTATTTTTTTGCATTTTATGTTTTTGTGTAATACTGTGTTTATTGTATTGATGGGCGTGGACTCATGTAAGCCACCCCGAGTCCCCCTGGGGGAGATGGAGCGGGGTATAAATAAAGTTTTATTATTATTATTATTATTATTATTATTATTATTATTAATTTATTTATTTACTGTGCTTATACCCCCCCCCCCCTTCTCACCCCACAGGGGGACTCAGGGCAGCTTACAAACTATTACTTATTTTTTTATTTACAGTATTTATATACTGTAAATCAGGGGTCCCCAAACTACGGCCTGCGGGCCACTTCCGGCCCGCCAAGGGCCCCGATCCGGCCCGCGGAGGAGGAGCGCCCCCCCCACACAGTGCCCCTCCGTTGGCTGGCTCACGCTATCCGTCAGGCCTGATGGACAGCGTGAGCCAGCCAAGGGAGGCTGCTCCGCGTGGTCTACTCGTAAGTAGGCCGCGCGGGCCTGCTCCTCCCTTGGCAGGCTCACACTGTCCATGGGGCCCGATGGACAGCGTGAGCCAGCCAAGGGAGGCTGCTCTGCGTGGTCTACTCGTGCATAAAGCACCCCGCAAGGTGCTTTACATTCACAAGTAGGCCGCGCGGGCCTGCTCCTCCCTTGGCAGGCTCACACTGCCCTGGGCCTGATGGACAGCGTGAGCCAGCCAAGGGAGGCTGCTCCGAGGTGCTTTACTCGCAAGTAGGCCGCGCGGGCCTGCTCCTCCCTTGGCAGGCTCACGCTGTCCATGGGGCCCGATGGACAGCGTGAGCCAGCCAAGGGAGGCTGCCCTGGCGCTCCATGCAGTCATGCTGGCCACATGACCTTGGAGGTGTCTACGGACAATGCCGGCTCTTCGACTTAGAAATGCAGATGAGCACCACACCCCAGAGTCAGACATGACTGGACTTCATGTCAGAGGAAAACCTTTAACTAGGAAAATTGTGGAAGATCCAGGGTGGGAGAAAGAACTCTTGTCTGTTGGAGGTAGGTATGAATGTTTCAATTGGCCACCTTGATTACCATTTCATAGCCTGACAGTTTTTAGGGAGAATCCTTTGTTGAGAGGTGATTAGCTGGCCCTGATTGTTTCTTGTCTGGAGTTCCCCTGTCTTTGAGTGTTGTTCTTTATTTACAGTTATAATTTTAGAGTTTTTAAATACTGGTAGCCAGATTTTGTTCAGACTAGAAATAGGAAGATTTCCCATTCTCTGCTCCTGGAATTACTGCCTAAAGAGGGCTAGAAAGAGTAAAAATTTTCATACTGGTAGCCAGATTTTGTTCAGACTAGAAATAGGAAGATTTCCCATTCTCTGCTCCTGGAATTACTGCCTAAAGAGGGCTAGAAAGAACCCCCTCTAAGGGCCCTTCCACACAGCAAAATAAGATATGTGCAATGTGCATAGGAATTTTTTTATTGTTTTTTTAAAAAAAACTATAGTCCGGCCCTCCAACGGTCTGAGGGACAGTGAACTGGCCCCCGGTTTAAAAAGTTTGAGGACCCTGCTGTAAATGGTGGAGGCTCCTTCTTTGGAGGCTTTTAAGCAGAGGCTGGATGGCCATCTGTCAAGGTTCTTTGAATGCGATTCCTGCTTCTTGGCAGGGGGTTGGACTATATGGACCATGAGGTCTCTTCCAATTCTAGGATTCTATTATTATAAGGTATATAAATTGTGTTAATAAATAAATGCTGTAAGAGTTACACTGGTGACCGCCTAGTGGGGGTGAATCCAGCTTTCTCAGTCCAGCCGGTGGGTTAAACCCCTGTGCCGGCAGGACTGAAGACCACCAGGTCGCAGGTTCGAATCTGGGGAGAGGCGTATGAGCTCCCTCTATCAGCTCCAGCTTCTCATGCGGGGACATGAGGGAAGCCTCCCACAAGGATGATAAAACATCAAAACATCTGGGCATCCCCTGGACAACGTCCTTGCCGACGGCCAATTCTCTCACACCAGAAGCGACTTGCAGTTTCTCAAGTCACTCCAGACACGACAAAAAAAAAGCCCGCCCACCCCTTCTTTCAGAAAATTGTAGTGTGATAGCGGAAAGATAGTCCAAGATTATCAGAATTGAACACACACACACATCATATAATAATTAACCTAGGAATCTCAGTGGAGCATTCAATTAAAAAAGGAGCTGGGTGTTGGAAAGATTTTTCTCTCAGATAACTATTCTGTAAGGATTTCTCGCATTCCCAATCCACTGAAAATTATAGGCATTACTGATTAAAAATATTTCCAAGTTTTGCCTTGTTGTTGTTCATTCGTTCAGTCGTCTCCGACTCTTCGTGACCTCATGGACCAGCCCACGCCAGAGCTCCCTGTAGGCCGTCACCACCCCCAGCTCCTTCAAGGTCAGTCCAGTCACTTCAAGGATGCCATCCATCCATCTTGCCCTTGGTCGGCCCCTCTTCCTTTTACCTTCCACTTTCCCCAGCATAATTGTCTTCTCTAGGCTTTGCTGTCTCCTCATGATGTGGCCAAAGTACTTCAACTTTGTCTCTAGTATCCTTCCCTCCAGTGAGCAGTCGGGCTTTATTTCCTGGAGGATGGACTGGTTGGATCTTCTCGGAGTCCAAGGCACTCTCAGAACTTTCCTCCAACACCACAGTTCAAAAGCATCGATCTTCCTTCGCTCAGCCTTCCCTAAGGTCCAGCTCTCACATCCGTAGGTTACTACAGGGAATACCATGGCTTTGACTAGGCGGATCTTTGTTGCCAGTGTGATGTCTCTACTCTTCACTATTTTATCGAGACTGGACATTGCTCTCCTCCCAAGAAGTAAGCGTCTTCTGATTTCCTGGCCACAGTCTGCATCTGCAGTAATCTTTGCGCCTAGAAATACAAAGTCTGTCACGGCCTCCACATTTTCTCCCTCTATTTTCCAGTTGTCAATCATTCTTGTTGCCACAATCTTGGTTTTTTTGATGTTTAGCTGCAACTCGGCTTTTGCGCTTTCTTCTTTCACCTTGATTAGAAGGCTCCTCAGCTCCTCCTCGCTTTCGGCCATCAGAGTGGTGTCATCTGCATATCTGAGGTTGTTAATGTTTCTTCCAGCAATTTTCACCCCAGCCTTGCCTTAGGGAGGGTTATAATGTTTTTTAAAAACACCCCCAGTCTCCTTTATAAAATAAATGGCTTTACTGATCATAAACCTCAGTTGTGGATCTGCTCTTGCACTATAGTTTGATTTATTGTTTTCTTTTGCATTCTCGGTGTGTGCTCACTCTGCTTTTCTTTCACTTCACTTTTCTTTGCAGGCTGTCCTAGGAATTTGATGTCCTTGTGCCGCATAGCAGTGAGAAGAATACTTGGCAAATACCGCCTGCACCTGATACACACGCTTCCAGTTCCAGACTCCATCACATTTTTTTTACTTCATGAACAGTAGCAAGATCCAGTTGGAAGTTCTGGACAAATGTTCCTTTCTTTCCTCCCCTCTGCTCTTCTTCTTCTTTTAAATGAGTGAGCAGAAAAGAGCAATGCGTCCTATTGCTCTTTAGTAATATATTGTTTGGTTAAAGGCATTCTCCCCTCTTACACTTTGTAATTTGGATTTTAGTGAGTTAATATAATGGGAAAAACATAGAATATTGGCCCTATAATTTAGCAGAAGGGGCATGTACTATATTTATTTGTACATGTTGGCTTATTTATTTTTTATTTATTTACATTTTTCAAACAGATATCTTCCATCAAAATAGCTCATAGCAATTCATGAATTTGTTTTAACTTATACTCCTCCCACATCTGGAGACACAAGATGAATTTAGATAATTTTACACAGCTGAAAGTATTTCTGACCTCTGGAGAATTGCAATGAAATATCACACATCTATATAAATAAAAATGTAATGTTCGTTTGTGGGATTAACATAACTCAAAAACCACTGGACGAATTGCCGCCAAATTTGGCCAGAAGACACCTACTAACCCAAGGAGCGATCATCACTAAAAAAAATTGATTTTGTCATTTGGGAGTTGTAGTTGCTGGGATTTATAGTTCACATACAATCAAAGAGCATTCTGAACTCCACCAATGATGGAATTGAATCAAACGTGGCACACACAGGACTCCCATGACCCACAGAAAACACTAGAAGGGTTTGGTGGGCATTGACCTTGAGTTTGGGAGTTGTAGTTCACCTATATCCATAGAGCACTTTGAATTCAAACAATGATGGATCTGGACCAAACTTGGCACGAATATTCCATATGCCCAAATATGAACACAGATGGAAATAGACCTTGACATTTGGGAGTTATAGTTACTGGGATTTATACTTCACCTACAATCAAAAAGCATTCTGAACCTCACCAACGACAGAATTGGGCAAACTTCCCACACAGATCCCCAAGACCAACAGAAAATACTTAAGGCCATCGAGTCCAAGTCCCTTCACCAGGGCAAGAAAACGTAATCAAAGCCCTCCTGAAAAAGAGCCATCCAGCCATAATATAGATAGATATATATGATCCACACACAGAGATATAGTATCATAGATTTGAAAGCGACTCCTAAAGAAGGACAATGATATGTTGTATGTTCCAGAGTAGGCAAACCAGACAATCTCCACATCAACACTGACAAAGAAACAACAAGAAATACAGTTTTCCCACAAGCATAAGACATTGCATATATTAGAAACCAACACTTTCTCATTATTTTATTTTCTAGCTCACGAGACTGGGCCACAGTAACACGTGGCAGAGGATGGCTAGTCATGACTAAAGGCTGCTTTATATGTTGCGCCCAGGACCGTTGCATAGCATGTGTGTATGGCTCTGCACATTAGCTGGTCTGCCAGAAAAAAGGCTAAGCAATCAAAGGTTAAATTTTACGTGCTTCATTCTATAGAAAGGAAAATATTTCAAAATGTCAGCCTGCTTTTCATGAAGGATTGACATTTGTTTATACTTTATATGATCCAGGGTTGTATGTAAATGACAAGCAGCTTTTGGCTTAGCCTAGAGAGGCCGAGAGTGCCCTCTTGTGCCAGCAAAAGATACAAATTAAAATATTTTTCAGACAATGTCATGTTTGATGTGAGAAAAACAAGGTATCACTAGGGGAGGAAAAAGAAGAAAAGCACATGACTTCAACGAAGTAAGTGCAGGCACATTAAATGTGGCATCTTGTTTTTTTGCAGGCTGCATATGCACACAGTTAAATCCACATTATCTGCTTTGAACTGGGTTATAAGAGTCTACGCTGTTATATAATCCAGTTCAAAGCAGATAATCTGGATTTTTTATGGCAGTGTAGATGGGGCCCTAGTTTGCCTCCTCCAACTCTGTTCCTGCTAGATAATCAGACTCTTACTGGCTTTTGGGTGGCACAAAATGTGGAGTCTATGAGCATAATGGTACCATTCCCTACCTGCATTGCCCCTTGTGACATCAAGAACATGGAGAAAACCAAAGTGCTCTTCCAGCAGTCACCAGCCAATCCCTTCCCAATTCCCGAGATACAGCTTAATGGTGTAACATTAGAAAATATTGACCATTTCCGCTACCTTGGCAACCACCTCTCCACCAAAGTCAACATCGACAACGAAATACAACACCGCCTGAGCACTGCGAGCGCAGCATTTTCCCGAATGAAGCAGAGAGTGTTTGAGGACCGGTATATCCGTAAGGATACCAAGGTGCTTGTTTATAAAGCTATTGTCCTCCCAACCCTGCTATATGCCTGCGAAACGTGGACTGTCTACAGACATCACATGCAACTCCTGGAACGATTCCATCAGCGCTGCCTCTGGAAAATCCTGCAAATCTCTTGGGAAGACAGGCGGACAAACGTCAGCGTGCTGGAAGAAGCAAAGACCACCAGCATTGAAGTGATGGACCTCCGCCATCGGCTCCACTGGATTGGCCATGTTGTCTGGATGCCCGACCACCGTCTCCCAAAGCTCCGAACTCAAGAACGGAAAACGGAATGTTGGAGGACAGGAAAAGAGATTTAAAGATGGCTTCAAAGCCAACCTTAAAAACTCTGGCATAGGCACTGAGAACTGGGAAGCCCTGGCCCTTGAGCGCTCCAGCTGGAGGTCAGCTGTGACCAGCAGTGCTGCAGAATTTGAAGAGGCACGAATGGAGGGTGAGAGAAACGTGCCAAGAGGAAGGCGCATCAAGCCAACCCTGACCAAGACCGCCTTCCACCAATGCCCTCACTGTAAGCATTTGTAGTATAGTTGATTTTGCCCAGGGTTGCTCTTGAGGCGCTCTTGGGGGAAAATAGACCTTGACATATGTGAGTTGTAGTTACTGGTATGTATAGTTCACCTACAGTCAAAGAGCATTCTGAACTCCACCAATGATGGAATTGAACCAAATATGGCACACAGAACTCCCACGACGAACAGAAAATATATATCAGTGATTGGTTGGGGTGGGGAGGGGGGTGCCAAAATACTGTTTGCTTACCATTGAAAATCACCTAGGGCCGCCTATGATTATTTGAGTATTGTGTACACTACTGCAAGTACTTTCAGGGAGGGGAAAGATATGGCTCACTAATGGAACACTGAAGAAGGAGACAGAAGGCCCCCATTTCTCCAAGCAGTGATATGGGGAACACAACACATATTGTGGTTTGGTTTCATTAGGAGGAAAGTTACTGGAGATTTACTAGCTTTTTGTAGTATCAATCACCATTATGAGCAACAACCATTTAACATGTGTACAGGCAGTCACCAAGTAACGGACAAGATTGGTTCTGTAGGTTTGTTCTTAAGTTGAATTTGTATGTAAGTTGGAACATGTATGCTTTTTAATTCCAGCCAAATATGTGTGTGCCCTCAAGGTACCTGTACTATATATATTAGCCTTGGATAGCATGGGGAAGTGTTAACTCCCCTGTGGTGTTTGTTTTGCTGTCTCTGCCCCTGTTCAGAAGATTTCACCTCACTTTCTATCCCTGTGATAATTGGATTTTTAAAAATGTGGCTTGTTGTGGAAGCAAGGATTGGTGATAAAGTTTCAGTAGAGACACCTTTTCCCCATGACAACTCTTCCAGTAGTGAATTTCCCTTCTGAGGAGTAGATTTCTCTCACCCCTATTCTTAACTGTGAGTTAAGAAAATCAGATGTAAATCAGATGTTTGCAACTCGGTGACTGCCTGTACTCATTTCCAGCCTCCAGATCTCCTGAGTAGTAGTTCAACACTCAAACCACCACACCACAGAGCATTTTATAACTCTGCCCCCCACCTCCTGGACACCTTCATTAGTTCTGTTTTCTTTGGGACAGATTTGCTTGTGTTTTGATCCTGTGAATCTGGCTCAGAGTCAAGCAGCTTTATACTGAAGGAAACTTGTGCCCTCTGGTTTTTGAATTATAAATGGAAAAGCCATACTGTTTTGGAACAAATAGAACAAGTCATTAGAAGATCTGGCAACTTGATTATTGCCTTCCTACAGAATGAGGAATTATTTTAGTGGAGGAAAAGACCCCAGAAAAAGCCAGCCAGTTGTCACCTTTTCCAGGGTGGAATTCTTGCATTTTCTTTTAATGTCACACAGACCACAAATTAGAATTCCAGGTGAGTGACAAAACTACATTTCAAATGCAATTAATGAAAATCTTGTGAGAACTGTCTGAAGATAGTTGCAGACATGTCACCCCAATTAGATGCTGTTGCTAAGAAGCTGGAAACCACCTGAGAGCTCATGCTAACACTTGTGGTTCGAGCATATTGGATAAACAGATTATTTGACAACAACTAAACCAGGTTCACCTAAACAATTCACTTCAGGTTAGCAGAACTTTAATACTTTTTCAGCTTCTGCTATGTTCCCATTGAGAACTTTGTATTCTACTATATGCTGGAGGTCAGCTTGCACCTAAAGAAACAAATAAAACCATTAACAATCCAGGAATCTGAAACAAACATGGATATAATTGTATAACTAAGGACCCTTCTACACTGCCATATAATCCAGATTATATTGTGTCCAATTCTGGGCACAACAATTCAAGAGAGATATTGACAAGCTGGAATGTGTCCAGAGGAAGACGACTAAAATGATCAAGGGTCTGGAGAACAAGCCCTATGAGGAGCGGCTTAAGGAGCTGGGCATGTTTAGCCTGAAGAAGAGAAGGCTGAGAGGAGATATAAGAGAGCCATGTATAAATATGTGAGAAGAAGCTACAGGGAGGAGGGAGCAAGCTTGTTTTCTGCTTCCTTGGAGACTAGGACGCGGAACAATGGCTTCAAACTACAAGAAAGGAGATTCCATCTGAACATGAGGAAGAACTTCCTGACTGTGAGAGCCATTCAGCAGTGGAACTCTCTGAGCATACACATGCTCATAAGGGTTAACATGGGTAGAAAAGCTAATAGTGGGAATTTGCATCACCAAGGCACCAGCATAGAATCATAGAATCAGAATCAAAGAGTTGGAAGAGACCTCATGGGCCATCCAATCCAACCCCCTGCCCAAGAAGCAGGAATATTGCATTCAAATCACCCCTGACAGATGGCCATCCAGCCTCTGTTTAAAAGCTTCCAAAGAAAGCCTCCACCACACTCCGGGGCAGAGAGTTCCACTGCTGAATGGTTCTCACAGTCAGGAAGTTCTTCCTCATGTTCAGAGGGAATCTCCTTTCTTGTAGTTTGAAGCCATTGTTTCATGTCCTAGTCTCCAGGGAAGCAGAAACAAGCTTGCTCCCTCCTCCCTGTGGCTTCCTCTCACATATTTATACATGGCTATCATATCTCCTCTCAGCCTTCTCTTCTTCAGGCTAAACATGCCCAGCTCCTTAAGCCGCTCCTCATAGGGCTTGTTCTCCAGACCCTTGATCATTTTAGTCACCCTCCTCTTGACACATTCCAGCTTGTCAATATCTCTCTTGAATTGTGGTGCCCAGAATTGGACACAATATTCCAGGTGTGGTCTAACCAAAGCAGAATAGAGGGGTAGCATTACTTCCCGATCTAGACACTATGCTCCTATTGATGCAGGCCAAAATCCCATTGGCTTTTTTTGCCGCCACATCACATTGTTGGCTCATGTTTAACTTGCTGTCCACGAGGATGCCAAGATCTTTTTCACACGTACTGCTCTCGAGCCAGGCATTGTCCCCCATTCTGTATCTTTGCATTTCGTTTTTTCTGCCAAAGTGGAGTATCTTGCATTTGTCACCTTTGAACTTCATTTTGTTAGTTTTGGCTCATCTCTCTAATCTGTCAAGATCGTTTTGAACCCTGCTCCTGTCCTCTGGACTATTGGCTATCCCTCCCAATTTGGTGTCGTCTGCAAACTTGATGATCATGCCTTCTAGCTCTTCATCTAAGTCATTAATAAAGATGTTGAACAGGACCGGGCCCAGGACGGAACCCTGCGGCACTCCACTTGTCACTTCTTTCCAAGATGAAGAGGAAGCATTGATGAGCACCCTCTGAGTTCGTCCATTTAACCAATTACAGATCCACCTCACCGTAGTTTTTGCCTAGCCCACATTGGACTAGTTTTTTGCCAGAAGGTCATGGGGGACCTTGTCGAAGGCCTTACTGAAATCCAGGTACACTATATCCACGGCATTCCCCGCATCTGTCCAGCTTGTAACTCTATCGAAAAAAGAGATCAGATTAGTCTGGCATGACTTGTTTTTGATAAATCCATGTTGACTTATTAGCGATGACCACATTTGTTTCTAAGTGTCTGCAGACCACTTCCTTGACAATCTTTTCCAGAATCTTGCCTGGTATCGACGTGATTCTGACCAGACAGTAATTGTTTGGGTCATCCTTTTTTCCCTTCTTGAAGATTGGGACCACATTAGCCCTCCTCCAGTCTGCTGGAACTTCTCTCGTTCTCCAAGAACTCTCAAAGGTGATTGCCAATGGTTCCTAAATGACTTTTTCCCATTCCACATTTTCAGAAAATTGCGACCTTATCCGACCCTAATTTCTCCCCGTTTTCTGAGAGTCCCACTGAGTCCCTCTGAGGTTTTCCAACAACGCACAGCCACTTCTGGTGTCGCCAACATGCGAAGATGGTCAGAGGAGTCCGTTTTGAGGAGCAGAGTGTTCCCCCAACTCCTGATAGAAGAGAGCAGCAGGAATGGAGGAAAGTGGGGAAATGTCATGAGATGGCTGGCCACCCCCAAGGGGGATCTTGCAGAGGTCAACCCCCACTTTCCTCCACTTTCCCTCTCCTTCCATCCCTCCCATGGGATAAGGTCCTTAGTCTGAGTTAGTAACCTGTTCTTACAATTACATTCATGGGAGTTTTAGGTTGTTGGTGTTAATTGGTTGTCCAAACAGATCCTCTTGAGGACAGTTTTATTTTTCAACTGCAGATGTTTTCCCAAACCTTCTGCACTGCACTGAGGCTGGCATTTTACAGGCCTTTATACAAACTCCGGAATTGGGTGTTTTATTATATATTTGCTTCTCTTAGACTGCTGTAACTTTTCCCCAGCTGTGTTGCAGATCCAACTGCCCTTTCCTCAAGTTTTCAAGTGTTGGATAATTGGTAAAAGAATGAAACATTTCACTAGGGCTAAAAAGTAAGTTTTCTACTTCACCCTTTGTTTAGCTGGTGGAAAAAATATTTTGGAATGCAACATGGAGACAGAATGTTGTTAAGAGTATGGGTTAGCCTTTAGTTTATCTTTACAACACCGTTCTTTGTGGGCTGAAAGAAGCAAGATGGCCAAAATAGTTCTCCTGATGTTACAATTTAAACTTAAAAGCAGCTGTGGGTTCTGAATTGGATTGGAGGCAGATTTGTTATTCTTTTTTTTTTTTTTTGCACTGCTTTCCCAGTAAAACACTCTCTTAACTGGTTATTGGTCCACAGGCATGTTTATGCATTTATATTATATTATTTCCACAATGTCATGTTTTCAGTTTTCTGTAGACAGAATCTTTCATGCTTGGTAGAATGTGAGAAAGTCTGTAAACGGTACCAACAAAGATTATTATTAAGTGTTATTCAAACATTCAAGAAATATGTGTCAGCTATTTAGCAAATAAAAATTCACACATTCTCTAGAATATTTAAGAACAATACAGAAAAAAAGATGTAGAGGTAGAAATGAAAAGTGAAATAGCAGTGTGGCAAAAAATAGTGTTACAATCTGCCTCATTTTTTATAATCCACCCACATAATGTAATCTATTATTATCTGTAGATGATATACTATTTCCTTCACATTATCCCATATCACAAGTTGTGGGAAACAAAGGTTACAGCCTGTGGTAGGACTTGATCCTTTGGAGTAAAATATTGGGGGTGGGAGAACCCAATCATTTTTAGAACCAGAGATACTGAATGACCCTAATCTTATTTTCCTAAATAATTTTAATTTGAAAATGGAACAATAACATACAATGGCTGGAAAATTTATTGATTTCAATATTTATCAATTTATTCATCGGTAGCAAGTGGACTTGACTTGGAGAGACAAAGGAAAGCCAGGGAAGAAATTTCTATCATCACTTCTGGCCCTGAGGCTGGATCCATACTGCCCTATAGCCCAGGATCTGATCCTAGATTATCTGGTTTGAACTAGATTATACGAGTCTACACTGCCGGAGCCCCCAGTGGCACAGTGGGTTAAAGCACTGAGCTGCTGAGCTTATTGACTGAAAGGTCGCAGGTTTGAATCCGGGGAGTGGTGTGAGCTTCTGCTGTCAGCCCCAGCTTCTGTCAACCTAGCAGTTCGAAAACATGCAAATGTGAGTAGATCAATAGGTCTGGGGAAGGTAACGGCGCTCCATGCAGTCATGCTGGCCACATGACCTTGGAGGTGTCTATGGACAATGCTGGCTCTTCGGCTTAGAAATGGAGATGAGCACCACACCCCAGAGTTGGACATGACTGGACTTCATTTCAGGGGAAAACCTTTACCTTTACCTACACTGCCAGATAATCTGGGAAGAGCAGATAGTCTGGGATGACATCCTGGGAAATAGGGCAGTGTAGACCCAGCCTAAGCACCGAATTTCTAAGAATTTGCATTTGCAGGGAAAGTGCATTGTATTGGATGACAGTCACACAGGGGCGGCTCAACCCATTACGCAAAGTAAGCATTTGCAGTATAGTTGATTTTGCCCAGAGGTGCTCTTGAGGCGCTCTTGGGGGAAAATAGACCTTGACATATGCGAGTTGTAGTTACTGGGATGTATAGTTCACTACAATCAAAGAGCATTCTGAACTCCACCAATGATGGAATTGAACCAAATATGGCACACAGAACTCCCACGACAAACAGAAAATATATATAAGTGATTGGTGGGGGGGGGGGGATACTGTTTGCTTACCGTTGAAAATTACCTAGGGCCGCCTCTGCAGTAACACATAGGACTTGGTCACATGAAGCTTCTAAAGCCCATTTACAGCAATGCCTTTGGTTCGGGCTTATTGCTCAATGCCTTGGCTGTCCCACAGTTTCATTGCATTTGAGTTGTTCTGGTACAGCTGTACCAGGAGTTCCAACTTTATTTGCTTTGTAGTAAATGTTTGGTTGCAGTCCTAGGTTTCATGAACTCTGCAGATAGGTGGCTTCTTTTGGTTGCAGTCACAGGGCAAGTGACCTGTCCATCATCGTTAAGTTTTGGTCCCACCCCTTGCTCAGGGCAATTGGAAGGGAAGGGAGCCATTTTTAGTTAGTCTCAGCAAGGAAAGCTAATGTACAGGACGTGTGCAAGCTTCCCCTGTACAAAAGCTTCAACTCTTAAGACTTTCCGGGGGGAAACAGTCTTAAGAGCAAACCAGAGAACTCCAGGGAAGCCTCCCCAAAGCTTTGAGGACTTTCCGGGGGGAAAACAGTCTTAAGAGTCTCCAAAGAATTTCCAGGGAAACAGCCCTAAAGACCAAAGAACTCCAGCTGGAGAACATCTACTGCCTTACTGGTAGGTCCACTCGGCGTTTGAGACGCAGTTCGACCTGGTAGCGGAGCCCACATCAGTAAGGGTTAGATTACAGTCAGCCTGGGAGAAATTAAAAGGGGGATTTTCCTTTAAAGAAGAAGTTATTGAAGACAGTTGCCTGTCCTTCGTGGGCAAGATTAGGAATTCACCAGTTGCCTAAAAGCTTGGAATAATTTGCTTAACTTTACTGATTACAAGAGAAGTTTATGTTTGATTGTTCATTAATAAAGGACTTTGTTGTACTTCACAAGCCATCTAAAGACTATTTGTGGTGAAACCCTCTGAGAACTTCTCTTTGGGCCGCTGGGCAAAGGTTGCACATCCTGTTCTAAAGACAATTATTTACAGGCCCAGCGTGCGACAGAACATAAGTCGTGATTGGATTGTCTTATTTCATTGATGGGGAAAAACCTGTAAATGGCTCCAAGATGACTATTGTTCCACTATTGTTTTCTTCTAGGAGAGTTTCCTTGTGCTGCAGTACTGATATTACAAAGCAAGAGAAGGTTTTGTGAGAATATCAAAAAGGTGTGATTGTGCAGGTCCTGCAAAACAGGGGGAAATAATCACAGCACACACCTGCTCATAAGGGTTAACATTAGGCTTGTTTGATCAAGAAAAAAATTGGTTCTAAACTCGCTTCGTTTCCAGGGGGCGCCAGCGTTTCGAATTTCTGAGGACTTCCGAAATTTAAGATTTCGAAATTTCGAAATTTACGAAATTTCGTTAATTACGAATCGATTCGTTAATGGCGGACGCGATTGCGCAATGCGCTAAAAACACCTCCAAACGGGACAGGGGGAACTTCTGAAATTCAGGATGAAATTAAAATACATTAAGTTAGTAAAAATACAAATTAAAATCACTTAAAATAATAAAATAATAAAATAATAAAATAAGTAATAAGATAATAAAATATCTCCAGGAGGAGGAGGAGGAGGAGGAGGAGGAGGAGGAGGAGGAGGAGGAGGATGGGGAGGAAAGGCAATGCTGGCACCTTTTCTCTCCTTCTTTCCCGTCTTAATAATTACGAAATAATTACGAAAATTGGAAAAATTGTTTCGATTCTTAATTACTCTTCACACTATTCCTGCATGGCTCGATATTGGATCATAAGCTAATTTAGATACGAATTAATAACGACTTTAGAAACTAACGAACACGATCAAACAAGCCTAGTTAACATGGGTAGAAAAGCTGATAGTGGGATTTTGCATCACCAAGGCACCAACATAATGCAATTGCAGTGACTTGTGAACATGATCATTCTAATAACAGTTCATTTCTGTTTGCCTAAACAACACAGTTGTCGCAAGACTACACGGCTGGCATGATAAAGTCCCTAAAGCCAAAAATACAGAAACATTAGAATTCAAAGGACAGTGAGTTCATAATTAGAAGCTGTTTGTCCTTCAGTAATGCAATTGTTTTTAAAATACAAGTTTGAGAAATCAAACATCCAGCCTATATTTGCCTGATAATGGACAATCACATTTCTCACCCCCGTGTCCCCCCCCCCCTCCCCGTCCCCAAAAGCATTTCTCTAGAAGATATTTAGATTTATTGTTTACCTCTGTGGTAGGAAACAGAGAGGTAATATTTGTGAATCATATGGTGAAACACGGGAAATGGGATTTGGGGGGAGGGGGGGAGTAAGAATTTTTTTTAATTGTTAGACAGCTTTCACCACTTGAGGGCGCACTCTTTCTAAATACAGCTTCAACAATTCTGTTTTGGCCAGTTACACTTTCAATTTCACATGACTTAAAGCAAACAGGAAAAGGGAAATTCTGTCCATCCCTTCAAGCTATGAAGTCATTCAAAGATCTGTGCCATCCAGGAACAGCTACATGCACATCCTGATGAGAATGCCTCTTTTTAGGGTCCCTGAAGAAATGGAAAGAGCCCTAAATTATCCATGAGTTATTTATAGACCCCAAGTTAGCAAGCGTACATTGGCAAAAGAGCCTGCCCATGGGATAGCATAAGCTGCTCTTACATTACATGCCACATAACATTTATCTGCAATATTTGAGTCTGTTTCACACTGTTTCACACTGCATTATATGGCAGGGTAGAAAAGACCAACATTTATAGATAGTCCGTAAAGAATAAACATGTAAAACAAGCTGAAATCACCTTATGCAGTCCTTTCATCTGATTCTTGGGGTCTCTTCTCTGGGTTTCACTTATCAGGTGTGTTCCACAAAAACGGTTCCTTCTCTGCTCTCATCAACAGAATAATTTTAGTTCTCAGTCATTATGTTTAGCAAAACTCCTGTCCTTTGAATCTATATAAATAAAAATGTAATGTTCATTTGTAGGATTAACATAACTCAAAAACCACTGGACAAATTGACACCAAATTTGGACACAACACACCTAACAACCCAATGGATGTCCTTCACTCAAAAAAAATTGATTTTGTCATTTGGGAGTTGTAGTTGCTGGGATTTACAGTACACCTACAATCAAAGAGCATTCTGAACTCCACCAATGATGAAATTGAACCAATTTTGGGACACAGAACTCCCCTGACCAACAGAAAATACTACAAGGGTTTGGTGGGCATTGACCTTGAGTTTGGGAGTTGTAGTTCACAAAATCCAGAGAGCACTTTGGACTCAAACAATGATGGATCTGGCTCAAACTTGGCACGAATATTCCATATGCCCAAATGTGAACACAGATGGAGTTTGGGAGAAATAGACCCTGGCATTTGGGAGTTGTAGTTTCTGGGATTTATAGTTCACCTACAATCAAAGAGCATTCTGAACCCCACCAACGACAGAATTGGGGCAAACTTCCCACACAGAACCACCATACTTAAGGCCATCCAGTCCAACTCCCTTCACCAGGGCAAGAAAACGTAATCAAAGTCCTCCCAACAAAGAGTAATCCAGCCATAGATATAGATAGATATATATGATTCACACACACACACACAGATATAGTATCATAGATTTTAAAGGGCCCCTAAAAAGACAATGATATATTGCATGTTCCATACTAGGCAAACCAGACAATCTCCACATCCACATAGAAACAAGGAATACTGTGTACCGACAAGCATAAAGGAATTATATATATTAGAAACCATTCCTTTATTTTCCAGATCACCAGACTGGGCCACAGCAATGCGTGGCAGGGGACGGCTAGTTTAATCATAAAGTAGCTTTACATGGTCCTCTCTCAGAACCAGAAGGAACTGAATCCTAGAACTGAATGTATTTTATCCTATATGTATTTGGTAATTTAATGTTGTTGTATTATGTTTTAGATTTTTAATGTTAGCTTTGAATCTTTGCTGTCAGCCGGTCTGAGTCCCTCTGCGGAGGTAGAGAAGATCGGGATATAAAAGTTTTAAATAAATACATAAATAATAAATAGAGGTTAAACAAAAGACAAATACAGTGACAGAAGCAGAGGAGGAGGAGGAGATTAGAGACAGCTCTTGAAAACGTTTCAAAGAATTAACTGCCCCTGTCAAACCAACTGTCTTAGTATGGTTTAAAATAATAATAATAATAATCATCATCATCATCATCATCATCTGCAAGGAAGCAAATGAAACAATAGATCACATCCTCAGCTGCTGCAAGAAGATCTCGCAGACAGACTACAAGCAGAAGCACAACACCGTTGCTCAGATGATTCATTGAAATTTGTGCCACAAAGACCATCTGCCTGCGACAAAGAACTGGTGGGATCACAAGCCGGAAAAAGTTACAGAGAATGAACATACCAAACTCCTCTGGGACTTCCGAATTCAAACAGACAGAGTTCTGGAGCACAACACTCCTGACCTCACAATCGTGTTAAAAAACAAAGTATGGATCGTCAATGTTGCAATCCCAGGTGACAGCAGGATTGAAGAGAAACAACTGGAAAAGCTGACACGATATGAGGATTTAAAAATCGAACTGCAAAGACTCTGGCACAAACCAGTAAAGGTGGTCCCAGTGGTGATCGGATGCAGTGCCTAAAGACCTTGGCCTGCACTTAAACACAATCGGCACTGACAAGATTGCCAGCTGCCAGCTGCAAAAGGCCACCTTACTGGGATCTGCACACATTATTCGTCAATACATCACATAGTCCTAGACCAGTGATGGGCAACCTTTTGAGCTTGGTGTGTCAAAATTTGCCAAAAACCTGAGCATAGCTTGGGTGGGGTGTCAACTTGGAGAAAAAAACACATAATTTTGTAATATTTATAGTTTAAATAAGAAAAATGTATATTCCATGCTGAGTTATGGAGTGAACAATGCTCAAACGTGCAGATGTTAAATTTGTAGAGCCTTTTACAAATTTAAGGATGGAATTAGATTGGCTCTTATAAGGTGTACTTCTCTGTATGCGGCCGCATGTGGCCGCGTGTCATCAAAAATAGCCATGTGTGTCAGTGCTGACACGCATGTCATAGGTTCACCATTACAGTCCTAGACACTTGGGAAGTGTCCAGTTCAACAGCCAGCAGAGTGTCTGCTGTGGACTCATCTTGTTGTGTTTCAAATAATAATAATAATAATAATAATAATAATAATAATAATAATAATATTCTTTCCCATCTCTCCTTGTAGCACTTCATTATAAACCTTATATAATCGTAATTTATGTAATTTATGTAATGTAATTGGTAACTTAATGTTGTGTATTATGTTTTAGATTTTCAGTGTTAGCATTGAATCTTTGCTTTTAGCCGGTCTGAGTCCCTCTGCAGAGGTAGAGAAGATCGGGATATAAAAGTTTTAAATAAATAAATAATAATAAATATAAAATGGGATAAGAAATATGAAGTGGCGCAATGGATTAAACCCTTGTGCTGGCTGAACTGCCGACTGAAGGTCGGTGGTTCGAATCCGAGGAGCAGGTTGAGCTTCCATCTGTCAGCTCCAGCTTCTCATGCAGGGACATGAGAGAAGCCTCCCACAGGATGGTAACACATCTGGGTGTCCCCTGGGAAACGTCCTTGCAGATGGCCAGTTCTCTCAAACCAGAAGTGACTTGTAGTTTCTCAAGTCGTTCCTGACATTAAAAAAGTCAGCCCTCTGTCATTGTGGCTTTGATGCTTGTGTCTTTGGTGTTTATGGATTTGATTAATATGTTATCTAGGAATTTCAAGGCCCTCCAGTGAAATTACATGACCAACTTCCTCTGGAAGCTGACCAGCAGAAGGTGACATCAGAAGTGACTTGCAGTTTCTCAAGTCGTTTCTGACACACACACACACTCAAAGGCAAACACAGGCTGGATGTTTGAGTTCCTAAACTTGTATTTCAGAAGCAATTACATTACTGAAGGAAAAAACAGTGTCTAATTATGAACTCAGCGTCCTTTGAATTCTAGTGTTACTGTATTTTTTGGCTTTATGGACTCTATCATGCCAACTTAAAATGTATGTCTAAGAAATAAATATATTAAAACACACAGATTAAAATATAGCAAACACAAAATGTGAGTTTAAATTTCATAGATTATATCTAAAGTTTAATGAAACACGGATGAAAAAAATGAATGTTTTCAAATAGGTTTGAAGTAGTAAAGAGAGAAATAGGCACAGTGGCTGGAGGAAACAAAACGATAGCAAGTTCAACCAAAATGGGTCTCTGTTCTGGTCTAAACGGAGTACACTTTTCATAGAACCATAGAATCATAGAGTGGAAGAGACTCAACCCCCTGCCATGCAGCAAAAGCTTCAAAACTCTATGCAACACGGTGGTGAAATTAGAAATTGTAACATCGTTGTTGTAGGATCATAGTGTCTAGATCTAGGGAAGTCATGCTACCCCCTCTATTCCGCTTTGGTTAGACCACACCTGGAATATTGTGTCCAATTCTGGGCACCACAATTCAAGAGAGATATTGACAAGCTGGAATGTGTCCAGAGGAGGGCGACTAAAATGATCAAGGGTCTGGAGAACAAGCCCTATGAGGAGCGGCTTAAGGAGCTGGGCATGTTTAGCCTGAAGAAGAGAAGGCTGAGAGGAGAGATGATAGCCATGTATAAATATGTGAGAGGAAGCCACAGGGAGGAGGGAGCAAGCTTGTTTTCTGCTTCCTTGGAGACTAGGACGCAAGGGAACAATGGCTTCAAACTACAAAAGGAGATTCCATCTGAACATGAGGAAGAACTTCCTGACTGTGAGAGCCGTTCAGCAGTGGAACTCTCTGCCCCGGAGTGTGGTGGAGGCTCCTTCTTTGGAAGCTTTTAAACAGAGGCTGGATGGCCATCTGTCAGGGGTGATTTGAATGCAGTATTCCTGCTTCTTGGCAGGGGGTTGGACTGGATGGCCCATGAGGTCTCTTCCAACTCTTTGATTCTATGATTCTATGATTCTATATGTTGAATATCTTTATCCAAGATGCTTGGGAAGCAGAAATATTTTGGATTTCAGATTATGATGATGATGATAGATTTTGAAATACCTGTATTTCTACATATGTAAATAATGAGAGATCTTTCAGATTGGATCCAAGACTTAAAACCATTTATGTTTTATCTCAAACCCAACCGCATATACTTTTTTGATGCATAAAATTATTTAAAACACAGTGTATCTGGTGCTGTTTTTAAATTGTTTTCAATTGTTTTTAAATTGTGTTAGATTTTAGCCATTCTTGTAAGCTGCTCCGAGCCCCAGGGGAGTGGCGGCATATACGAGGACTTTGAGATCGTCCGGGGAGGCCCTGCTCTCGATCCCGCCTGCCTCACAGGCACGCCTGGCGGGGACGAGAGACAGGGCCTTCTCGGTGGTGGCTCCTCGGCTGTGGAACACCCTTCCCGTGGACATCAGACTGGCGCCCTCCCTGATGACATTCCGCAAGAAACTAAAGACGTGGCTGTTCGAGAAGGCGTTCGAACAAAAAGTGCAATAATTGGTAATGACGACAGGAATGGAACAACGGAAACGATATTGGATTGTGGTTTAACGATGAGACGACGCGAATGACTTTTTGTATTATTGTATTATTGATATTGAGATTGTTGATGTTGTTGATGACGATGTTTTTGATATTGCTAGTTTGTTGTTAGATTATGTCTTGTAATTTGCACCTATATTCTCTTCATGTTGTACACCGCTGTGAGTCGCCCTTGGGCTGAGAACAGCGGTCTATAAGCACAGTAAATAAATAAATAAATAAATAAATAAATAAATAAAATATACGGTCGAATAATAAATAAATAAATAAATAAATAATAGAGTAAAATAATAAACATAACTTATTAACCTGACTTGGCCACTGTAGTCCACGCTCTGGTTACATCCCGTTTAGACTACTGCAACGCTCTCTACGTGGGGTTGCCTTTGAAGATAGCTCGGAAACTCCAACTAGTCCAACGCTCGGCAGCCATGATTTTAACAGGAGCGGAGCGCAGGGAGCATACAACCCCCCTGTTGCGCCAACGTCCACTGGCTACCGATCTGCTACCGGGCTGAATTCAAAGTGCTGGCGTTGGCCTATAAAGCCCTAAACGGTTCCGGCCCAAGATACCTATCTGACCGCACCTCGGCCTATGAACCCACCAGGACTTTGAGATCTTCCAGGGAGGCCCTGCTCTCGATCCCGCCGGCTTCTCAAGCACGGTTGGCGGGGACGAGAGATAGGGCCTTCTCGGTGGTGGCTCCTCGGCTGTGGAACGCCCTTCCTACGGACATTAGACTAGCACCATCTCTAATGGTATTCCGCAAAAAAGTGAAGACCTGGCTGTTTGAGCAGACGTTCCAATAATTAGTGCAATGATTGGTTAATGAACACTGGAATGGAACAATGGATGACGAATCTGGAACATGTTTTTGATGATGAGACGACAGTGAATGGGTATTGTAGTAACTGTTTATTAATTGTATAATGTGTTAGGTTGTTAACTGTTTCCATACTGTAGCACTGAATTTTTGCTGTTCGTATTTGTTGTGAACCGCTGTGAGTCGCCTTCGGGCTGAGAACAGCGGTATATAAGTAAGGTAAATAAATAAATAAATAAATAAATAAATGATCATCAAGTTCGCAGACAGGACCAAATTGGGAGAACAACAATAAAATAATAAATGTAACAACAACAACAACAACAACAACAAGAAAGTAAAATAATAAATAATATTGACTCAAGTATAAGCTGGGGGAGACTTTTTCAGCCTAAAAAAAGCACTGAAAAACTAGGCTTATACTCGAGTATATACAGTAATTTTATGTATTACAAGCAAATGTAAAGCAAAGGTCTCAGCTACCCATGAGGACAATTTTAGATTTTGGAGTATTTTAGATTTTGGAACTCTAGATGAGGGATATTCCACCACCAGTAGTAGTAGTAGTAGTAGTAGTAGTAGTAGTAGTAATGATATCATCATCATCATCATCATTGTTCTGTAATCACGACGTGACTTGAAAAAAGGAGCCGAAAAATAATTCTGCACATGCTAAAGCAGAATGAGACCTGGAAAAATGCATCGTCCTGTGTCTGTGGCCGAGCGATATTGCTGGCAGGAGATGTCATTCCCAAATCCTGTCTGGAGGCTCCCTGCTCTCCTCCTGGTTCCTCCCCCATCAGAAACCAGCAAAAAACTGATTCCTATTCCAGGCTTTTGGGCTTCCACGCTAATTTAACCTGAACCATTTCCTGCTTTATGAGAAGGAAGCAGGGATGAAGGCTGAACATTTGAAGGGGGACTGAAAAGAATATCAGCATTTTTACGGCTGTTCTTTTTCTTGGCAAGACATCAGGGGAATGCCTCCCTGCCCCCAAGGGGAGAAGGTGGAAGAATGCAAACACTGGATCAGGCTTAGTTTGTTTTTATTTCAAGTTTGTCCTTGCGGTGTTTCCTCCCCATCCTTGTTTTATTAATATTCATGCAATTCATTCCCAGACCTTTGTTTATGTGCCATGCAGCTCCAGACCCATTCAGCCGAAAACTAGGAGCACTGTGAGACAAGAGATATCTGAACACATCAAACATCTTCTTCCGGATTAAATCAAAAAGCAAATCAAAATTAGAAGAAGATGCAGGAAGGCGGGCACAATATCCTGCCCCAAAAGTAAGACTTTGTATTCAGTTGCTTGATCCATCACTGGAAGTAAACTACCCTCAGTAAGGGAATGTGCACTTTGGTGTGTGATGTTGTCTGTACTTTTTCAGCTAGCGTCATATATCATCATCATCATCATCATCATCATCATCATCATCATCATCATCATCATCTTTAATTACTTATTAATCACCCTCCATCCGAGATGCTCCAGGCGATTTACATAGCAGAATTATATAGGAATATCCAAGAAAAGCCAAAATTTGCAATGGCATTCTTCAACCGATTTGGAGGTTGAAATAGAACATGCAACCTTTCACTTTCTCTCAGATAGACAGACAGATAGATAGATAGACATATATATATGAAAATGTTCTGTGCGTAATGAGTACCTTAAAAACAAAAGAACCAATGAACGAAATCACACCAAATTTGGCAACAAAATGTCTCACAACACAAGGAGTGACCATCACTCAAAAAATATGATTTTGTCATTTGGGAGTTGTAGTTGCTGGGATTTATAGTTCACCTACAATCAAAGAGCAGAACTCCCGGTGGCACAGAGGGTTAAACCCCTGTGCCGGCAGGACTGAAGACCGACAGGTCGCAGGTTCAAATCCGGGGAGAGGCGGATGAGCTCCCTCTATCAGCTCCAGCTCCTCATGCAGGGACATGAGAGAAGCCTCCCACAAGGATGATAAAAACATCAAATCACCCGGGCGTCCCCTGGGCAATGTCCTTGCAGACGGCCAATTCTCTCACACCAGAAGCGACTTGTAGTTTCTCAAGTCACTCCTGACATGACAAAAAAAATCAAAGAACATCCTTTTTTAAATATAATTTTTATTGTACATTTTTCAAACATAACAGTGATAGAGGGGGATACACCTACTAGGCCAATGAGTGACCATCACTAAAAAAAATGATTTTGTCATTTGGGAATTGTAGTTGCTGGGATTTATAGTTCACCTACAATCAAAGAGCATTCTGAACTCCACCAATGATGGAATTGAACCAAACGTGGCACACAGGACTCCCATGACCAACAGAAAACACTAGAAGGGTTTGGTGGGCATTGACCTTGTGTTTTGGAGTTGTAGTTCACCTACATCTAGAGAGCACTGTGGACTCAAACAATGATAGCAAAACAACTCCCAAATTACAAAATCAAGGGTTTTTTTTTTTTTGAGTGATGGTCACTCCTTGGCTTAGTAGTTGCTTTGTGACCAAATTTAGAGGCAATTCGTCCAGCGGATTTTGAGTTATGAGGTCACTCAAAACGAACAGAGCTTTTGTATATATATAGATGACAGATGCAGTATCATAGATTTGAAAGAGACCCCTCAAGAAGAACAATGATATGTTACATGTTCCAGAGTAAGCAAACCAGACAATCTCCACATCAACACTGGCAAAGACACAGCAAGAAATACTGTTTACCCACAAGCATTAGCACTCTATTTGTAAACTCTCATTTCTGTGTAAACACATAGAAGATGGGACCTGGTAATGCCAAAATATAGACCCATTTCCCTTGAGAGAATCATCAGATACTGAACATGAAAAATGTCTAAGATTGCATCTGTATTGCAGAATTAATGCAGTTTGGCATCAGGTGGACTGCCATGGCTCAACAGTGTGATTCCCCCCCCCTCCCCCTTTGGACCTGTATTTTGCCACAGGAGTTAATATTGGTGTGGGCATAGATTTAAATATGTACTACATTTTCCAGGTTACCTATCTGATCTGTGAAAGTTTGAAAGGAGGATGAATAATATCACAATAGTGGGAGTGAATAATGTAAACCTCTTCCTGATCAGAAAACGGTTTGTGTATCTTGGAATAATTTGATCTCTCCAATTTTTGATCCTGGATTTGAAGCCAAACTGGCAAAACATCTCTTCTGTGAAATGAGTACCTCATACAAATACTTGCTAAAAGATGTCAATCTGTCTTCAGTGAAATGACAGTTTTCCCTCGCCTTCAATATTAGTCTTGGCAGTATCTTTCTCCAATGGAATATTCATTTAGTATAGCAAAAGTTGGGTGCTTCCAGCTGGTCTGAATGTCACGTTTGACATTGACTTTTCACATCCTTTTCACATAAATAATGAAGTCCACCCAGCAATTGTGCCGTTTTGTGGTGGCGGCTGATTGCCTGGGAAGTTGCTAGCAGTTCATCAACTGTCGGGATATTGAAAAAGGAGGGAAAATATGTGTGTCAGCGGGTGCTTCTAGGTTCATTGCAGATGAAGTTGTGTTCTGGCTATGCATGGCTGAAACATCAGCCATTTTACCTAGTAGGAAGCACTCTGTTTTCCCCGCTACACCCCGCAAAGCTACTGTCACAGACGATCAAAGATCAAAGACCTTGTTCAAAATAGTAGAAAGGAAAGAATTTGTACATCTGGAGGCCAGAAGGAGCGCCAGACAATTCACAGAGCAAGAAGTGAGGAGGTAAGGCCGGAAATGGCTGTGCCAAGTCCTAAAAAGTAAGTGTGCCATGTCACAAGGCCAGGACTTTGGACTCTGCATATTAAGTCAGGTTTATCAGATCTTATTGATGATTTTATGGGAAACTCATCGAAATGAAAAACTGTTGCAAATTGAATTACAAGGAATGAGGAATTCTCATTCCTTGTAAAATGGCATTGAGGGTAGTTGCAGGGAATTTTCCACCATATTCACTTGAAAAGGGTCTCTTAGGGTGAAACTACACAGTAGAATTAATGCAGTTTGACTCCTTTTTTCACTGCTATAGCTC
>NW_026844366.1:189606049-189641806 GCF_025583915.1 Anolis sagrei ordinatus
CCATGGTATAAATCCAGTTTCTAATTCTAATTAGACACAGTGAAAAAAACAGGATTCACGTAAGCCGCAGAGTTGAAAGGGACCACAAAGGCCATCCAGTCAACCCCCTTTTGCTATATAGGAACACACAAACAAAGCACTCTCTACAGGTGGCCATCCAGTCTCTATTTAAAAACCTACAAGGAAGGAGATGCCACCACGCTCCCAGGCACGCATTCCAATGTCGAAAAACTTGTACCATCAGGAGGTTTTTACTAATATTTAAATGGAATCTACTTTCCAACAGTTTGAATCTGTTGCTCTGTGTCCTAGTCTCAATAGCAGAAAATAAGCCTTCCAGCTTTCCTATGGCATCTTTTCAAATATTTGAGCATGGAGGGAAGGATACTAGAGACAAAGTTGAAGTACTTTGGCCACATCATGAGGAGACAGGAAAGCCTAGAGAAGACAATTATGCTGGGGAAAGTGGAAGGCAAAAGGAAGAGGGGCCGACCAAGGGCAAGATGGATGGATGGCATCCTTGAAGTGACTGGACTGACCTTGAAGGAGCTGGGGGTGGTGACGGCCGACAAGGAGCTCTGGCGTGGGCTGGTCCATGAGGTCACGAAGAGTCGGAGACGGCTGAACGAATGAACATTCTGTCCCTTCTCAACCTTCCCCCATTGCCAAGCTAAAAAACATCCAGCTCCCTCAACTACTTTTAAGATTTGGTTTCCAAACCTTTGATCATGTTGCTCACTCTTCTCTGGACACCTTCAATCTTTCAATCTTTTCAATATATTTCTTGAATTGCGTTGCTCAGAACTGGACACAATATTCCAGGTGAGGTCTAAATGTACTATGACTTCCCTCGATCTTACACACTGAGTGCCTATTGGTGAAGCCTTTTAAAGCTGTATTCACTTTGTTAACTGAGGTCTGCCTGTATTTTTATTCTTCTAAGTCAGTGTTTCTCAACCTGGGGGTCAGGACGCCTGGGGGTCGTGAGGGGGTGTCAAAGGGGTCGCCAAAGACCATCATAAAACACAGTATTTTCTGTTGGTGATGGGGGTTCTGTGTGCCAAGTTTGGTTCAATTCCATCGTTGGTGGGAGTTCAGAATGCTCTTTGATTGTAGGTGAACTATAAATCCCAGTAACTACAACCACCCCTAGTCACCTACTGGCTGAGAGGGACAGTATATAAATATAGTAAATGAAATAAATGATAATACAACTCCCAGATGTCAAGGTCTATTTTCCCCAAACTCCTCTGTTCACATTTGGGCATATTGAATATTCGTGGTAAGTTTGGTCCAGATCCATCGTTGTTTGAATCCACAGTGCTCTCTGGATGTAGGTGAACTACAACTCCAAAACTCAAGGTCAATGCCCACCAAACCCTTCCATTATCTTCTGTTTGTCATGGGAGTTCTGTGTGCCAAGTTTGGTTCAACTCCATTGTTGGTGGAGTTCAGAATGCTCTTTAGTTGTAGGTGAACTATAAATCCCAGCAATTACAACTCCCAAATGACAAAATCAATCCCCCCCAAACCCCACCAGTATTCAAATTTGAGCATATCAGGTATTTGTGCCAAATTTGGTGCAGTGAATGAAAATACAACCTGCGTATCGCATATTTATGTTGGCCTTCCGATGTCTACGACCCGAAAGCTCCGTATTGTTCAGAATGTGGCAGCCAGGTTACTCACAAGAACGCCCATGAAATGCCATATAACACCAGTGCTGCAACATTTACATTGGCTTCCAACTGAGTACCATGGCCTGTATAAGATGTGAGTTCTGATCTTTAAAATTCTTTACGGCCAAGGTCCATCATACCTTATGGACCGCCTCTCCTTCTCCCATCATCAGAGGTCGCAACGACCAGCCCAAAACGACTTACTCTATATACCGGGTCCTAGAGAAGTGCACTTGGAAAGGACCAGACGCAGGGCTTTTTCTATTTCCGCCCCTGCCTTGTGGAATTCCTTGCCGCCCTATATGAGAGCCATGCATGACTTAGAGCCTTTTACTCTTGCACTTAAGACCTGGCTTTTTACTAGAGCATTCGATCTCTGTTAATTTTTAATTTCTGTATGTATGTATTTTACCTTTTACAATTTAGCTTATAAATTCTTCTCAAAAGTCAGGGGTCGTCTTATACACGGGTGTAGTCTTATGCATGGGAGTTGTCTTAACTCTATATTTTAACTGGAAAAGTTGGGGGTCGTCTTATACGCCCAGTCGTCTTATATGCCGGAATATACGGTATGTATTTTACCTTTTACAATTTAGCTTATAAATCGCCTAGAGGATTCTCGGATGGAGGGCGATTAATAAGTAATTAAAGATGATGATGATGATGATATTTACATTATGATTCATAACAGTAGTGAAATTATAGTTATGAAGTAGCAATAAAAATAATTTTATGGTGGGGGGGGGTCACCTCAACATGAGGAACTGTATTAAGAGGTCACGACATAAGGAAGGTTGCGAACCACTGTTCTAAGTTCTTGTTTGTTTGTTTTAGACTGGCCAAATTGATTTTACATAATAATAATAATAATAATAATAATAATAATCCTTTCATAGAATCATAGCATCAAAGAGTCGGAAGAGACCTCATGGGCCATCCAGTCCAACCCCCTGCCAAGAAGCAGGAATATTGCATTCAAATCACCCCTGACAGATGGCCATCCAGCCTCTGTTTAAAAGCTTCCAAAGAAGGAGCCTCCACCACACTCCGGGGCAGAGAGTTCCACTGCTGAACGGCTCTCTCAAGTCAGGAAGTTCTTCCTCATGTTCAGATGGAATCTCCTTTCTTGTAGTTTGAAGCCATTGTTCCGTCGCTAGTCTCCAAGGAAGCAGAAAACAAGCTTGCTCCCTCCTCCCTGTGGCTTCCTCTCACATATTTATACATGGCTATCATATCTCCTCTCAGCCTTCTCCTCTTCAGGCTAAACATGCCCAGTTATACCCCACTAACATCTCCCGAAGGACTCGGTGCGGTTTACAAGAGGCCAAGGCGCAACACATCAATAAAACAACAGCATAACAAATACAACAATAAAACTCATAAAAGAAGCAATAAACATTAAAACAATAGTAATAAACATTAGACAATAACACCATGACACATTTAAAACTAAGGCCAGGCCAAATGTAATAATTTATTTATTTATTTATTTACTCTATTTGTATACCGCATTTATCAGCCTGGAACGGCGACTCAATGCGGTCAATAATTAAAAATTTTAAAATGCTGGACATTACAGGTAAAATAGGTAGGTTTTTGGAGATAGGTGCAGCATGCAGACAATCTTAAATCTCTAGTAAAGTGCATTTGGGACATAATGCTTGGAGTTTCCTATTCTGGGAAGGCACACTGGAACAACCACGTCTTCAAGCTCTTCCTAAAGACTGCCAATGTTGGGGCTTGTCTGATGTCCTTGGGGAGAGAGTTCCAGAGTCGGGGGCCACAACGGAGAAGGCCCTGTCCCTCGTCCCCACCAATCGCGCTTGCGACGCAGGAGGGATCGTGAGCAGGGCCTCTCCAGATGTCAATACTTTCATGTGTTAATAAATAGTTAATACATAAATGATGTGAAGCATTGTAATTGCCTGAAACAAACAGTTTTATCACATGAAACATAATGTGATCCCATGTGCACATACAAAGTGAAATTTTATTCTGAACCGTTTCAAGCATAGAATGTGATCAGTTGTCCCGTTCTCCTATTCACCTCCTAGATGTAAAATCCCTGGCTCTTGCTCTCACAGGCTCTCAAGAGTTTGCAAACAGGTGAGCAGATCGGAGGAAAAGAAGAAAGAGGCAATGCATTCCATGCCGAGCGCTGCATAATTTAAAGCATCTTTAGCGGAGTGGTTCAATGGAAAGGATGTGGCTAAAACAAACTGTAAAAATGAAAAGAAAAAAAAAACCACAGAGAAGGATCAAAGGATGCACGTAAATTTATTCCTTGTGACAGTGGGTTTTCTTCTCCACGTCTTCCTCCACCATGAAGGTTGATTCATTTGTGGTTCAGCCTTTCAAATATGTCCCTATCTCTGGATTTGATCAGGGCTCTGTTGCTGATTGATGGGGATGGAAGGCACCAGATACTGCCAGATACTGCAGATTCGGATCAAGATCTAAAGAGCATATTCACCACTTCTGTGTTGTGAACAAAGCATCACAATCCATTCTACTAATAAGCATTTACACAAAGGCATCTTAAATGGCTTCAAACTACAAGAGAGGAGATTCCATCTGAACACAAGGAAGAACGTCCTGACTGTGAGAGCCGTTCAGCAGTGGAACTCTCTGCCCTGGAGTGTGGTGGAGGCTCCTTCTTTGGAAGCTTTTAAACAGAGGCTGGATGGCCATCTGTCGGGGGTGCTTTGAATGCGATTTTCCTGCTTCTTGGCAGGGGGTTGGACTGGATGGCCCATGAGGTCTCTTCCAACTCTTTGATTCTATGATTTCAAACTACATTATATGGAAGTGAAGATGGGACCAACTTGTTGGAGACTTTCTAATGAATTCATGGCAAACCAGGAACTGAAATCAGATACTCATTTCATAGCTCATACTAATGAATACAGACACTCCAACATTTCTAAATTCCCTAATGTTTCCATGTCTCATGCATGTTGGAAACACTCTCCCCTTCCTTTTAACCTGCAGAGCATTTGATCTTCTCATTTATCACTGTCCTGGTATGCTTTCTACAAAAGCAGGGAGAGGAAGCCAAATTAGAACAAGATCCCCTTCCGAATGATTAGGCTTGGTTTGTGCTTTATTTAAAGAGATTATTCTGCTTATTTTACTGTTAGGAAAAACTGCCAGCATTTCTGTCAACAGTCTTATTGAGTTAATCAGATTTATTTATGTTGGTCCCGAAAGATGGTCCCAACTGGGATAGAAATCAATTACAAATCAGAGTATAGCTTGCACATAGATCCCCACATGAACTGTACATGCATTGGAGATTCTTTGCTCTACGCTGTGTGCTATTTGTGAGTTTTAAAGTTTGTGCATTTAGAAGGTTTGCAGAGCTATATATAATAATAATAATAATAATAATAATAATAATAATAACTATGCTCCTATTGATGCAGGCCAAAATCCCATTGGCTTTTTTTGCCGCCACATCACATTGTTGGCTCATGTTTAACTTGTTGTCCACGAGGACTCCAAGATCTTTTTCACATGTACTGCTCTCGAGCCAGGCATTGTCCCCCATTCTGTATCTTTGCATTTTGTTTTTCCTGCGAAAGTGGAGTATCTTGCATTTGTCCGTGTTGAACTTCATTTTGTTAGTTTTGGCCCATCTCTCTAATCTGTCAAGATCGTTTTGAATCCTGCTCCTGTCCTCTGGAGTATTGGCTATCCCTCCCAATTTGGTGTCGTCTGCAAACTTGATGATCATGCCTTCTACCCCTTCATCTAAGTCATTAATAAAGATGTTGAACAGGACCGGGCCCAGGATGGAACCCTGCGGCACTCCACTTGTCACTTCTTTCCAAGATGAAGAGGAAGCATTGGGAGAATCACCCTCTGGGTTCGTCCATTTAACCAATTACAGATCCACCTCACCGTAGTTTTGCCTAGCCCACATTGGACTAGTTTCCTTGCCAGAAGGTCATGGGGGACCTTGTCGAAGGCCTTACTGAAATCCAGGTACGCTACATCCACAGCATTCCCCCCATCTACCCAGCTTGTAACTCTATCGAAAAAAGAGATCAGATTAGTCTGGCATGACATGAGTTGTCAGAAGCTATCCTGTAACTTGCCATCTGCAGCAGCAACAAAGGCTACCCAGACCTGATCTGCCCCTTTTCCCTGATCTGATTAGCACAGGTTTAAAGGGGAAAGTGGTGCCAACCCATGTGGACAACAAACTGGTTTGTACCAGAGATGGGACAATATCACATTAGAGTTCTAAAGCGCAGTTCTGTGTTTCCATATCACCCAGCTGGCTCTTGCAGAATTCTGGAAAATGTAATTTAGGAAATGTAGTTTAGAATTTTTAGCCAGAGACACCCTCAGCATATCTAAGCTCTATTTAGGGAGTACATGTCTTTGGGAAGTGGCAGTTTGCATTTCAGGCTGGATCTACACTTGCCCTATATCCCAGAATCAGATCCCACATTACCTGCTTTGAACTGGATTATGTGAGTCTACATTGCCAGACAATCTGGGATAAGAAAATGATCTGGGATCAGATCTTGGGGCATAGAGCGGTGTAGATCCAGCCTCATATAATACAGTTCAAAGCAGATAATCTGGGATCAGAACCTGGGATATAACTTCAGATGTTATGCAGAAGTGCACTGCTCTGCCGCGCGCTGGGCCTGTAACAGCTGTACTTTTCTATAGGACGTATACTTTAAGCCCAGCGGGAAGCCAGGGACGCCTCAAAGAGAGGTTCTCAGGGATTTTTCTGAAGTGATGGTCTTTAGAGTCTTTAATGATACAACAAAGTCTTTATTATGGAACAACAACAAATCTTCAATGGTTCAAACAACACTTCAAGGCTTTCTTAGTTTAGTCCTCAATGGACTGGTACCTGACTTTGATTAACTAAACTTTCTCTGTAGGAAAACCCCTTTTTAACCTCTCCCAGGCTGCTTTCTATCTATGCCTCATTGGTGTGGGACCTACTACCGACTCCAAGTGCGTCTGGGTATCGAGTAGACCTACCAGCCGAGGCTTGAAGATATTTCAGCTGGAGTTCCATGGACCTGTAATGCTGTTCTCCCTTCGAGAATTCTTAAAAACTTCAGGGCTGTTCCCTCTGATGCTGTGAGGCTGAGAGGCTGTGAGCTCTCAGCCAGAGCTTTTGGGACCTTTCTCCTGGAATTTCTGCTTCTTATCCCCGAATGTTATTTTTCCCTGGATGCTCCTTTTTCCCTGGATGGTTATTGAGAAAGGAAGCTTTTCTACGGGACGAGCTGGTCTACGTCCTTTGGTTAGCTACCTTGTGTGAGACTGCCCAAAAAATGGCTCCCTTCCCTCCCAGAGCCCTGAACAAGGGGTGGAACCAAAGCTTAATTGTGATGGACAGGAGGCCTGTCCTATGACTGCAAAACAGATAACAGAAAAAAAAATAAAGTTGGAGCTCCTGGTACAGACGTACCAGCACATACACAAAAACTTCACAAAAATCCTGGAGATTTTGCATCATGGGGACACTTCCTCTTGTTCCATTTGGTACACACAATTCTATGTCCTTACTTTCCATTTCTCTTTAAGTGGCTGGATCAAAGTATTTTTAATTAATACATTTTCAAGCTTTCATTTTGTAACTCTTTTTTCCTGCTTCTCAACACATTTCCTCATCCAGCATTTCTTCATTGAGCTGCTTTCCGTGCCTGCAAGTGACATGTTGAACTCATTTAAAATGGGCTTCAAAAAGTCGTACGAGTCCAACCCATCTGATTTGGGGGACGTCTGGGTCTGCAACCTGGACCAGATCCATCTCTGGTTTCCTTTCTTTTCTAGTAAATTACAATGGCATGGCAACATAAACATTTGTTTCCTTCTAACAAACAGTTTTAATTGAATCATAAAACAATTATTATTGCCATAATTGTAGAAAGACTGCAGGAGGAAAAGAAATTAACTTTGTGTTAATTAGCAGAGTTCTATTTTTATATCAAATCATGACAAAGGTTCAAAGAACAGTTTACACTGTTAATCAAGCTGCACAATAACTTTCTGCATTTGCAAAAGATGAGCTCCCGGTGGCGCAGTGGGTTAAACCCCTGTGCCGGCAGGATTGAAGACCGACAGGTTGCAGGTTCGAATCCGGGGAGAGGCAGATGAGCTCCCTCTGTCAGCTCCAGCTCCACATGCGGGGACATGAGAGAAGCCTCCCAGCAGGATGATAAAAACATCAAATCATCCAGTCGTCCCCTGGGCAACGTCTTTGCAGACAGCCAATTCTCTCACACCAGAAGCGACTTGCAGTTTCTCAAGTCGCTCCCGGTGGCGCAGTGGGTTAAACCTCTGTGCCAGCAGGACTGAAGACCAACAGGTCGCAGGTTCGAATCCGGGGAGAGGCGGATGAGCTCCCTCTATCAGCTCCAGCTCCTCATGCGGGGACATGAGAGAAGCCTCCCACAAGGATGATAAAACATCAAATCATCCAGGCGTCCCCTGGGCAACATCCTTGCAGACGGCCAATTCTCTCACACCAGGAGTCACTCCTGACACGACAAAAAAAAATTAAAAACAATAAAGCTTGATTATTCTGGCTTTGGATCTGGAGGCATAGAAGCATGGTTATATATTTTGACTGTACCTGGGCTGGAAGCATACCATAAAATTGTACTGGAGGATTGAGAAAGGCCCACAAACACTTCTGGCAGGAAGGGAGACTTTTTTTTTTTGAAGCGCACGTAAGTGAAACCATGGGTATCAAATCTATGGATGGGGGGGGGGGGTTCATGTCAATAACATACTGGTTGGGTAAGTGGCAATCAACCAGGTATTTGAAAACAATTATGTAGCTTGTAATTTGGTTTCCTAAATCTAAGACAGTTATGGGTCATAATCCTGAGGGTCAGCCTGTAATATTCCCTTTCACAGTCATTTCTGCATCCAGTCCTAATTCCTCTCTTGCTAGGTCAATCAAATGCACAGGCCAGGCATAGAAGTCAAAATGGGCACAAATATGTTCCTAGGAAAAGTGTTAGATACTCAGTGAATGTTAACTCGTGTGTTATATGAATTGACTACAAATCATGGACTTTATATCCACAGTTTCACCTATAGTATCTCCAAAAATATTCCTTCCAGAGGTGTTTATGGCCTCTCTAGGTCCTACAGTGTCAATCTATGATATGTCTTTGTCATGTAAAAATCTCCTTTTTAACTTCTCCCAGGCTGACTGTAAACTTAAACCTAACTGATGTGGGCACCACTACCGGGTTGAACTGCGTCTCAAAGCACCGAGTGGACCTACCAGCAAGGCCTGTAGTCTCTTGAGCTGGAGTTCTTTGATCTTTAGGGCTGTTTCCCTGGAAAGTCTTTGGAGACTCTTTTCCTTCCTGCTTCTCTTATTCGTAACTTGGGGACTGCCTGTATTTGCTATTATGTATGGTTTCAGGTTTCCACAGGGGGTCTTGGAACATGAATATGGTGTGGCACTACATGATGTTATGCCGGCCTATCCTCATGCCTTCCCACTTCCTTTCCTTCTTTTTCTCTTTCTTCTATCATTGTTTTAGAAAAACATTAAAATGAAGTTCAGACACCCAAAATATTTTGCAATGATGAGATAAAATGACAGAAATGCCAAGTTTACGTAAACTTGCAATTTACAAATGAGTTTTTATCTCACTGCCGTGATGAGGGGTTTCCACTCAAATAATGACCCCTGAAAAATAATTTTTCAAAAAGTGTTTCTCCATCATTTGGCCAACATAGCTCATTTTTGCTAAAAGATGTGCAAAGCTTGGCAAGCCGCTCTATTAACTGCTGAGCCAGGTTTGAAGGAATCTTCCCAGAAGGACTGGTTGGCTAGAAACCAAGCAGAGCTCAGCGGCTTCATTACTTGCTCCTGGGAAGTAGCCAATATTCTGTAATCTGGATTAGCAATATTTCAGTTAAAGAAAGGAATGGTGTTCTGGAATTTCTCAATCACTTTGGGAGAGAAGGGAATGAGATTGGTTTTCTGTAAGTTGTTTCTTATTTCATATTCTCCACTTACAGAGGCCTTCCTCCATATTTGGATTATAGTATCATTCCTTTCCTCCCACCTAGGATGCTCTTCAGCGAAACAAAAAATATGGGGCAAAGGAGGAAGGATACTGGGAGGGGTCAGTCAAAGCCAGATTAGCATAGTGGAGACCTTGGTATAGTTTCAAAGATAGGATTCCCTTCCTTCAATGTGTTATCTATTCTGGGAGTAATGACATACAATTTGAATAAATAAATAATTGGTGAAATAATAAATAAAATACTAGAGTACAGACCTGGCAATGCCTGAGGATTGGAGAGGCTGCTGCCCTTTTCTTTCTCCCTTCTCCAGCTCTGAGAAGGCCTACCTCATGATGTCCATGACAATGCTGTGATAATAGTGGGCAGGCTCTCTTTGTGGCTCTTCCTTCCTCCATTTTCTGCACATTATCTTTCTCTTTTCTTCCTTTCTTCCTTCTTCCTATGTTTTCCCTCATAAACATCCCCTCTCTTCTTTCTTTTACTCTCTTCCTCCCTTCGTCTTCCTTCTTTTTCTTTCTTTCCTCCCTTCCATTGTCCCTTCTTCTTTCCTTTCTTTCCTTCCCCTTCTTTTTCTATTTCCTCATTGATTTTAACCTCATGCCTTTCCCCTTTCCTTTCTCTCAATTCTTTTTTTCCTTCTCCCTTCCTTTCTTTTCCTTTCCTTCTTTTCTTCCTTCTCCTCATACATGACACTTAGCATCAGCCAATTTGCTTCACTTCCTTTATTTCCCACTCATTCCACATAGCCGTTTTATCTCTTTTTCTTTCCCTCTACTCTGGGCCTGAAAGAAGTTATGCCATCACACCTGGGAGCTATAGCTCTTAGTGAAAGAGGCATGGACATGACATCTTTCCCCAGGGGATTGCTTCTTGCCCTCCTTTAGGGAAACTGGAACTCTCAAAGACCCAAACACTATAGATAACTCAAAATAGGTTTTATTGTTCACAAAGAGTTATCTCTTTAAGGCAATAAGCTGGAAGTTTCAAAGGGGTGAAGGAAAACATACATTACAGTCTCTGGTTGTCTTGGGTCCAAGGAGTTTTGCAGCTGAGAAGCTTTTCCAGGTCCCTCTTTCTCAATGGCTGTGAATGCCGGAGCAATCCACAACCCCAGTCCAAATGGCCTATGTTTGAAGACACAAAGTCTTCCTCTGGTGCCAAAAGAACTGTTTTGAAGGCGCTTGAGACTGCCCAACGTCATTCAGGTTGATCTTAAAAATGAAGCATAAGTCTCAAGGGTAAGAACCTCAGAATTGGTGCTGAGAGGTAATTTAATCAGGGGCTTTTAGAGCCAAGTCTCTTACTCACGTCCATCTGGTAGAAAATCTGATGGTGGAATGAAAAAGGGAAGCACTCCCCTCCTCCAGGAAGAGGTGGAGCCAAACAATTGAGCTGAGAAAGCAATTCAACTGGTGCAAACAACATTGATTGACAGCTATAAATAACCAATCAATCCAACTATTCATAGGCAGGATAAAAAGGCAGGATTAAGCATGATACAAAAGTTTAAATCTTGCAACTAACAGTTATACATGTAGGTGGCGCCACTTGCACCGTCACAGAAGTGTTTTTTTTTTTCATCCAGACACCTCAATTATTTTAAGTTTGATCATGAAATATATGTGTACCAGATTTGGTTCAGATCCATCAGTCCATGGAGAAGCCTTTGTGGTACAAACCAACCAACCATTACTGAACACCACTATCCTCGCCCCTAACAAAAAGAGATTTATAGTTAGGGATTTATAGTTTTCCAAGAACAAGAAACCAGAATGGGATACAGAGGCACTCACTCTTTTGCATAAAACTCCCAGACCTCCTGTGTTAGCTGACAGATGTCTAGGTGTGACTTTTGACTCAATCTGGGTTATGTGGCCCATGAAGTTAGGCCCCAGGCACCTGGATTTTTACATATACTTGAAATGGGTTGAATGTTGTCATGCAAAATCAGAGTACAGTGTGGATGACAATACACACAGGCTCGTAGTTTGTTTTTGCCTGAGCTCACTTCAAAGGAATGCTGATGACCGTGCCATTATTGCTCAAGCAAGGAGCTTTGAGTTGGTAGAACAGAAGCTTTCCGAAGCTCTAGGTGCTCTTACTGCCTATTACAGGGAAAACCAGCTGATCCCCAACCCATCTAAAACACAGACATGTGCCTTTCCTCTCAAGAACAGAGAAGCATCCCGAGCTCTGAAGATCACCTGGGAAGGAATCCCACTGGAGCATTGCAGCGCACCCAAATACCTGGGAGTCACTCTGGACCGTGCTCTGACCTACAAGAAGCACTGCCTGAACATCAAGCAAAAAGTGGGTGCCAGAAACAATATCATACGAAAGCTGACTGGCACAACCTGGGGATCACAACCAGATACAGTGAAGACATCTGCCCTTGCGCTGTGCTACTCCGCTGCTGAGTATGCATGCCCAGTGTGGAACACATCTCACCACACTAAAACAGTGGATGTGGCTCTTAATGAGACATGCTGCATTATCAAGGGATGTTTGCGCCCTACACCACTGGAGAAATTACAATGTCTAGCCGGTATCGCACCACCTGACATCCGCCGGGAAGTAGCAGCCAATAGTGAAAGGACCAAGGCAGAGACATCTCCAGCTCATCCCCTGTTTGGGTATCAGCCAGCACGTCAATGACTTAAATCTAGAGATAGTTTTCTAAGATCTACAGAGACACTCGCTGGAACACCTCAGCAAGCGAGAGTCCAAAAGTGGCAGGCTCAAACCCAGAACCTCAACCAATGGCTGATACCAAATGAGAGACTCCCCTGGGCACACAGAAGACTGGGCGACTTGGAAGGCGCTGAACAGACTGCGCTCTGGCACCACAAGATGCAGAGCCAACCTTAAGAAATGGGGCTACAAAGTGGAATCCACGACATGCGAGTGCGGAGAAGAGCAAACTACAGACCACCTGCTGCAATGCACCCTGAGCCCCGCCACATGCAACATGGAGAACCTTCTTGCAGCAACACCAGAGGCACTCCAAGTGGCCAGATACTGGTCAAAGGACATTTAATCAACTACCAAACTCACACATTTTGTATTCTCTCTGTTTGTTTGCTTTGTTCTGTTAGAAATGTAATATATTTGACTGGCTGCCCTGACACGAGAAATAAATACTTCAAAGGAAGAGATTCTGCCCCCTCTCCTTCCCTTCCCCAATTGTGTGCAAAACTACTTTTTGTACTTTGAACTCAGTTTGAAGCAGCTTACATGAATAGAGCCGAAAGGTTTGTTGTTGTTCATTCGTTCAGTCGTCTCCGACTCTTCGTGACCTCATGGACCAGCCCACGCCAGAGCTCCCTGTCGGCCGTTACCACCCCCAGCTCCTCAAGGTCAGTCCAGTCACTTCAAGGATGCCATCCATCCATCTTGCCCTTGGTCGGCCCCTCTTCCTTTTTTCCTTCCACTTTCCCCAGCATAATTGTCTTCTCTAAGCTTTCTGTCTCCTCATGATGTGGCCAAAGTACTTCAACTTTGTCTCTAGTATCTTTCCCTCCAATGAGCAGTCGGGCTTTATTTCTGGAGGATGGACTGGTTGGATCTTCTCGCAGTCCAAGGCACTCTCAGAACTTTCCTCCAACACCACAGCTCAAAAGCATCGATCTTCCTTCGCTCAGCCTTCCCTAAGGTCCAGCTCTCACATCCGTAGGTTACTACAGCGAATACCATGGCTTTGACTAGGCGGATCTTTGTTGCCAGTCTGATGTCTCTACTCTTTACTATTTTATCGAGATTGGACATTGCTCTCCTCCCAAGAAGTAAGCGTCTTCTGATTTCCTGGCTACAGTCTGCATCTGCAGTAATCTTTGCCCCTAGAAATACAAAGTCTGTCACGGCCTCCACGGTTTCTCCCTCTATTTTCCAGTTGTCAATCATTCTTGTTGCCATAATCTTGGTTTTTTTGACGTTTAGCTACAACCCGGCTTTTGCGCTTTCTTCTTTCACCTTGATTAGAAGGCTCCTCAGCTCCTCCTCGCTTTCGGCCATCAGAGTGGTGTCATCTGCATATCTGAGGTTGTTAATGTTTCTTCCAGCAATTTTCACCCCAGCTTTGCATTCATCCAGCCCCACACATCGCATGATGTGTTCTGCATACAAGTTAAAAAGGTTGGGTGAGAGTATGCAGCCTTGCCGTACGCCTTTCCCAATCTTGAACCAGTCTGTTGTTCCGTGGTCAGTTCTTACTGTTGCTACTTGGTCCTTGTACAGATTCCTCAGGAGAGAGACAAGGTGCCTTGGGATGCCCATCCCACTAAGAACTTGCCACAATTTATTATGATCCACACAGTCAAAGGCTTTAGAATAGTCAATGAAGCAGAAGTAGATGTTTTTCTGAAACTCCCTGCCTTTCTCCATTATCCAGCGGATATTGGCAATTTGGTCTCTCGTTCCTCTGCCTTTTCTAAACCCAGCTTGAACATCTGGCAACTCTCGCTCCATGTATTGCTGGAGTCTTCCTTGCAGGATCTTGAGCATTACCTTACTGGCATGAGAAATAAGGGCCACTGTACGGAAGTTGGAGCAGTCTTTCGCATTTCCCTTTTTTGGTATGGGGATATAAGTTGATTTTTTCCAGTCTGATGGCCATTCTTGTGTTTTCCATATTTGCTGGCAAATGGCATGCATCACCTTGACAGCATCATCTTTTAAGATTTTAAACAGTTCAGCTGGGATCCCGTCTTCCCCTGCTGCCTTGTTGTTAGCAATGCTTCTTAAGGCCCATTCAACCTCACTCCTCAGGATGTCTGGTTCTAATTCATTCACCACACCGTCAAAACTATCCTCAATATTATTATCCTTCCTATACAGATCTTCTGTATAGTCTCGCCACCTTCTCTTGATCTCTTCAGCTTCTGTTAGGTCCCTGCCATCTTTGTTTCTTATCATACCAATTTTTGCCTGAAATTTACCTCCCATGTTTCTAATTTTCTGGAAGAGGTCTCTTGTCCTTCCTATTCTGTTGTCTTCTTCCACTTCCATGCATTGCTTATTTAAAAATAGTTCCTTATCTCTTCTGGCTAACCTCTGGAATTCCGCATTTAACTGGGCATATCTCCCCTTATCCCTGTTTCCTTTTGCTTTCCTCCTTTCTTGGGCTACTTCCAGTGTCTCAGCAGACAACCATTTTGCCTTCTTGGTTTTCTTTTTCTTTGGGACGTACTTTGTTGCCGCCTCCTGAACAATGTCTCGGACTTCTGTCCATAGTTCTTCTGGGACTCTGTTTACTAAATCTAGTCCTTCAAATCTGTTCTTCACTTCCACTGTATATTCGCTAGGAATGTTAGTGAGATCATATCTAACTGGTCTGTGTATTTTCCCTGATCTCTTTAGTTTTATTCTAAATTGGGCAATAAGAAGTTCGTGATCTGAGCTACAGTCAGCCCCAGGTCGTGTTTTCACCGACTGGATGGATGTCCGCCACCTTTGGCTGCAAAGGATGTAGTCAATCTGATTTCGGTGTTGACCGTCTGGTGAGGTCCATGTAAGAGAGTATTCGAAAGGTAAGGAGGGGTAAAAACTGAGACATTTTAAAATAGCTGGGAAAGTGGTACAACAAGAGTTAACGTGGACTACCCTTTGCTGAATTGGAGGGTGTGTTTTTACTCAGGGATTCAAGAAGCATGCAAAAGAGCACATGCCAGAATTTCTGCCAGAATTCCAGTTTCGGGTTGAAAGGCCAGAGGCATCCCAGACCCTGAAATTTCAAGTCCAAATTTATGTCATAACAGTTGAGCCCTGATGGTATCCTAAGCAAGAAGCATGAAATGCCAACTGGAGTCACTCAGATTATATCATGTAACTAGAAAAGACAAAGTTTAACAAATGAGAAAATGTGTCTCAGTTTGTAAATTTTCCAAGCAATGATCATGAAAAAGGAGCAGGGAGGGTCATTTCCCAGCTGTTTAATAATTTTTGTAAGCACGGATCTTAATGCATGGGAGTTGCAGTCTAGCAAAAGTAACTCTTATATGCAAAAAGGAAATTGTCCAGATTGAAGCAAAAAAGAAAATGTTTAACGAGTGCACATATTTGCCAGGGTACCTTGCTAGCAGCAATTTATTTTCTATTTTCAAGTCAAGTTTTGTACTTTTCTTGTGTCTTCCATTATTGTTATAATTATCAGTGATGATGATCATAGACCAACAGGACAGCCTTATATATGACTATGCAGGGAAAAAAAGCCATATTGAATTTACCGGGATTTACAATCTTACAATTAGGAGAATCTTAGGGTGCATCTACACTATATAATTAATTCAGTTTAGCACCTCTTTTCTTTTTTTTGTCGTGTCAGGAGCGACTTGAGAAACTGCAAGTCGCTTCTGGTGTGAGAGAATTGGCTGTCTGCAAGAACGTTGCCCAGGGGACGCCCGGATGTTTTGATGTTTTATCAACCTTGTGGGAGGCTTCTTTCATGTCCCCGCATGAGGAGCTGGAGCTGATAGAGGGAGCTCATCCGCGCCCTCCTCAGATTCGAACCTGCGACTTCCATGTCTCTGGAAATACTGAGAGTTGTAGTTTAGGGGATCAGCAGCAGTCTTTGGGAAAGAAAGGTAAAGATCTTGTAAATCAACAACTCCCAGGATTGCATAGCATTAAGACGTGGCAGTTAAAGTGATGTAATTAATTAACTCTACAGTGTAGATGCATCCTAACATAACAGTTCTGGAAACATACATTGACTCAAGGAGACAGATCCCAGAGTGTCAGCTACTATTGCCTATGTAGCAAAAACGACAAAAGAGACTAGCAACACCTTAAAAATCAACATGATATTGTAGTATAATCTATATAAATAAAAATGTAACGTTCATTTGTGGGATTAACAGAATTCAAAAACCACTGTATGAATTGACACCAAATTTGGACACAAGACACCTAACAACCCAATGTATGTCCTTCACTCAAAAAAATTGATTTTGTCATTTGGGAGTTGTAGTTGCTGGGATTTGTAGTTCACCTAAAATCAAAGAGCTTTCTGAACTCCACCAATGATGGAATTGAACCAAACTTGGCACACAGTTCTCCCATGACCAACAGAAAATACTGGAAGGGTTTGGTGGGCAGTGTCCTTTGGTTTTGGAGTTGTATTTCACCTACATCCAGAGATCACTGTGGACTCAAACAATGATGGATCTGGACCAAACTCTACAAGAATACTCAATATGCCCAAATGTGAACACTGGTGGAGTTTGGGGAAAATAGAATCTTGACAGTTGTGGTTGCTGTGTGCCCAACGGGATGCCGGGGCTGCCTCAGATTAAAGGCCCTTAGATTCCCCCAAACAGAGTCTTTAGATTGCTTAAAGTAAATCCAACAAAGTTCTTTATTGATGAAAACAAACAGGTACTTTAAAGCTTTTTTAACAGTCTATAGGCTCTTTCAATCTTGTCCACAGGGAACAGGCACTATCTTCTTAACTGTAACTAATGGGGAAATCCTTACCTTCTAATCTGGGCAGTCTGTCTTTGCCTCTGTTGGCGTGGAGCCCCTACACCCGGTACCAACTGCTTCTGGCTTCTGTGAGAGACCCTTACCAGGCAGAGCTTTGTAGACTTCCAGGGAAAAGGGAGTTCAGGTTTCGGTGATGGCTGGCTGAAATCCCTCAGCAAAGGAGCTGTAAGGCTGTATGATCCTCGGCCAAGCTGTGGGGCTGTATCTCCCCGGCCAAGGTGTAGAAGACGAAGCTTTCTACAGGAGCTCTTCGTTTTATATCCTGTGTGAAAGGCTTCTCTGTGTGGACAGACCCAAAAAGGCTCCTATTCCCTCCAAAAACCCAAAAGGGGGCAGGACCAGGGAACCTAACTATAATTGACAGGTGGCTTACCCTATGATTGCAGCCAAAAGAAGCCACCTATCTGCAGAGTCTCTGAAACTTAGGACTATAACAAACATTAAATGCAAAGCAAACAAAATTGGAGCTCCTGGTGCAGTTGTACCTGCACAATGTCCAAATGTAAACACTGGTGGAGTTTGGGGAAGATAGAATCTTGACATTTGAGAGTTGTAGTTGCTGGGATTTGTAGTTCACCTACAATTAAAGAGCATTCTGAACCCCACCAACGATAGAATTGGGTGAAATCTCCCACACAGAGCCCCCATGACCACCAGAGTGGGCCACAGCAATGTGTGGCATGGGACGGCTAGTATATTATAAACGAATGCCTACCAACAAAGTAGCTGGACCACCGAAATGTCCACATATTTTTCAGGTGCGTAAAATTGTTGCGTAAAATTCAATTAAAGCACATTCTGACAACTAACACAATTCAGATATTTTGGGGAGAAACGTAAGGGCAAGTTGCATATAAAATCAGCATCACTGAAAGAAACAGAAACAGAAATTGCTTTGCAGACAATGATGAAAACATATAATGAACAGGACAGTTTCCTTAGTAATAATAACAATAAATTTTTATTTATATTCTGCCCTATCTCCCTGAGGGAGATGTAAAAGTTAAAAAAAAATTGCACTCATGAAGAAGCGCAACTTTTTTTTTCCAGGAACAAATATACCAGTAAATGTGGAAGGAAACATACAATATATATTAGCAAGCTTTACAGGTTGAAAGTCACTTTGCTTCTTTAGGAAGATAAAGTGTCTAATATGCAACTTAGTTTGATGCAAAAGTATTGTGCCTGTAATAGTCAAAGTTCAGTTTATTTCAAAAATAATTACAACCTGGAAAAGCAAATACAGCCAGGGAAAAGATTGTGATTTCTTCTGCTAATCTTATTTTGGTTGTATTTTAAATGTATGGAAGTGATATGTCTGAGGCCTTACAAATAATGGATCTTACATTTTAAAAACTGAGCTTGTTCTAAAGCCACAAACAAAACAAAATTAACTTTAAATCAGTCACAACAACAACAAAACTTTATTACGGTCCATAACCAGCATGAAGTGGGGCACAAACGCCCTGGGAAGGGGAAACGCAGTTGCCTAGTGAAGCAGATAGATATTTAATTTATTTATTTACAGCATTTGTATTCCACCCTTCTCACCCCGCAGGGGACTCTGGGCGGATTACAGTGTACACATACATGGCAAACATTCAATGCCAATTTTTGACATACAAACATATACAGACATACACAGATGCTAGTTAACTTTTTCTGGCCGCCAGGGGAGCTGTCGCTTTCATCGTCCATCTGCGACGCTGATGAAGCACTTCCGCATTCCCCGCATGCTTCCCCGCTGGAATGCTTTGCTGGAGTCTGGAATGCTTTGCTGGATAGATAGATTATAAAACAGTATGAAATCACAGTTTTAAAACACAGGTTATTGTAGAAAGAAGTATTCTTATTTGAAGAAAGCATAGACCTTAAATCAGTCTATGTTTTCTTCAAATAAGAATACTTCATTTTATTATGTACCTTCTCGGTTTCCTTTCTGTGTGTTATATAATTGTCTCCAATTCCGCATTACAGAAAGGAAGTGCAGATAATCTTCAAAAACCTCTGAAGCAGTGAGTCCAGAGAGCTGCATGTTCATAAAATCTGGACAGTTCTTGGTTGAGCCAGGAAAATTTCTCCAAACAATCCCTGCAAAACACGGCTGGGTAACAATTGTATTTTCCCTCAAATGTACTAATCTTAGACCATCATTAGCAATCACTCAGTATTAACGGCATTGCTCTTATATCAAAGAAAATCAGTTGGCAATAGCTGAAAGGAAAGCCGGCTCAAAATGCAAATTCCCCAGAATATATGCAGGCTGTTTACTCGCACTTTTCTTTTTATTAACAATTCCCTTGGTCATGTTCCAGTTCTCAGCCAAGGCAGCTGTATTTATTGCAGTCCATAAATACACCTCTCCATCCTACCCCACAGAAAGGGAGCAATGCTTGCCAGACCAGTTCCAAAATATAGACTTTTGCTGTTTCCAGGTGAATCTCTGGCACCATAATACAGTAAGATCCAGGGGCTGCTCAACCCATTACGCAAAGTAAGCATTCGCAGTATAGTTGATTTTGCCCAGGGGAGCTCTTGAGGTGCTCTTGGGGGAAAATAGACCTTGACATATGTGAGTTGTAGTTACTGGGATGTATAGTTCACCTACAATCAAAGAGCATTCTGAACTCCACCAATGATGGAATTGAACCAAATATGGCACACAGAACTCCCACTACGAACAGAAAATATATATCAGTGATTGGTTGGGGGGGGGGGCCAAAATACTGTTTGCTTACCGTTGAAAATTACCTAGGGCCGCCTCTGGTAAGACCCCCCCCCCCCCCCCCAATATCTACATGAATATTTTCTTGGGTGGACTATGGTTATTCAAAACTGCTGATATGCCTGAACAAAAGACCATTAAATTACCCGACTTCTGGTCCCAGCATACCATAGAGTTGCCCTGGAGGAGGCAGAAAACCTTCCAAAGGTATTATCTCCAGGAATTTGCTAGTGGAAGCATGTCCAGTGTGGGCAAGTGAAATTGTGGACATGGGTTCAACAGTTACAGGGGTCATATTTATTGGGTTGTTGTAGGTTTTTTTCAGGCTATATGGCCATGTTCTAGAGGCATTCTCTCCTGACGTTTCGCCTGCATCTATGGCAAGGATCCTCAGAGCATCCTCACTACCTCTGAGGATGCTTGCCAGGATAATAATAATAATAATAATAATAATAATAATACTTTATTTGTACCCCGCTACCATCTCCCCAAGGGATTTGGTGCGGCTTACATGAGGCCGAGCCCACAATACATCAATACAAGCAATAACAACCATGCTACCCCTCTATTCCGCTTTGGTTAGACCACACCTGGAATATTGTGTCCAATTCTGGCACCACAGTTCAAGAGAGATATTGACAAGCTGGAATGTGTCCAGAGGAGGGCGACTAAAATGATCAAGGGTCTGGAGAACAAGCCCTATGAGGAGCGGCTTAAGGAGCTGGGCATGTTTAGCCTGAAGAAGAGAAGGCTGAGAGGATATGATAGCCATGTATAAATATGTGAGAGGAAGCCACAGGGAGGAGGGAGCAAGCTTGTTTTCTGCTTCCCTTGAGACTAGGACATGGAACAATGGCTTCAAACTACAAGAAGAGAGATTCCATCTGAACATGAGGAAGAACTTCCTGACTGTGAGAGCTGTTCAGCAGTGGAACTCTCTGCCCCAGTGTGGTGGAGGCTCCTTCTTTGGTAGCTTTTAAACAGAGGCTGGATGGCCATCTCTCAGGGGTGATTTGAATGCAATATTCCTGCTTCTTGGCAGGGGGTTGGACTGGATGGCCCATGAGGTCTCTTCCAACTCTTTGATTCTATGATTCTAATACAAGCCATAATAACATCAATACAAGCAATTAAACTAAAACATGGGCAATAAAATAATGCAACATTAACAATAAGACCACACAATTAAAACTCTGGGAAGGCCAAATGTAAAATTAAAATTGAAAGTAATGCTGGTACATGGGCGAAAAAGTGATGGGGCGTTTGTCCAACCCCCTAGAAGCAGGAATATTGCATTCAAAGCACCCCTGACAGATGACCATCCAGCCTCTGTTTAAAAGCATCCAAAGAAGGGGCCTCCACCACACTCCGGGGCAGAGAGTTCCACTGCTGAACAGCTCTCACAGTCAGGAAGTTCTTCCTCATGTTCAGATGGAATCTCCTTTCTTGTAGTTTGAAGCCATTGTTTCACGTCCTAGTCTCCAGGGCAGCAGAAAACAAGCTTGCTCCCTCCTCCCTGTGGCTTCCTCTCACATATTTATACATGGCTATCATGTTTCCTCCATTCACCACCCAGTGAATGTAGAGGGATTCACTGGGGATACAAATATACACCATTTTTTTTTTTGGTCTTTTCAGGATTTTTCCCAGTTGTCATGTGCTTTCTGAGATCAGGCAACCAGACTACACTGAATTACAAATGAAGCCTTATTTAGATTTATGTAAAAAGCACAAGTGTTTTTCAGATGCTAATCGTTTATGTTTCTGTAGAAGGAAGAAAAAGTTGAAATGCATTTACTTCTGCCAGGAAAAGGCCCTTGAACTGAGATCACAGAATGGGGGAAATAATTTGGCCCTGAAGAAAAGAATAGAGGGAAATGTGGTCCTCATTATTTGATAACTATTTTTAATGGCACAAATAGTTTTCTTCATGCTTGGTGCTACTTCTGCAGTGATATGGATGTGATTCTCACACAGTGGAAAATGTCATGCCAAAAAACTTTTCTGAGGAAACAATTATGCTCTCGAAGGGAAGAGGGATATATTCACATACTTACTCCATCAGCACTCAGGAACAATGACTCCAAGCTATTTCATATGAGTATTTATTATTTATTTATTTATTTATTTACATCTTTTATATTCCGTCCTTCTCACCCCGCAGGGGACTCAGAGCGGATCACAGTGTACACATATATGGCAAACCTTCAATGCCAATTATGACATACAACATATACAGACATAGACAGAGGCCATTTAACTTTTTCTGGCCGCCAGGGAAGCTGTCGCTTTCATCATCCATCTGCGACGCTGATGAAGCACTTCCACATTCCCCGCATGCTTTTTGCTGGAGTGCTTGCTGGAGTCTTTTTTTATGGCCTCATAAATTAGTTAATTTAGCCTCCCCATACTTTAAGGTGGTACCTAATTTTCCTACTTGACAGATGCAACTGTCTTTCGGGTTGTAAAGGTTGACAACAGGCTACACAATTGGTTGGAAACCCACTCCATCCCGGGCTGGCTTCGAACTCATGACCTTTTGGTCAGAGTGATCTTAATGCAGCTGACACTCAGCCAGCTGCACCACAATCCCGATGCTAAATACTGGGAACCACAACTTTTCTTCTTCTTCATAATCACCAACTCCATCACCATCACCACTAAACAGGCTTCCCATTTACCTTTCTTAAAATATACCTATTAAAAGTAATCCTCATTTAATTCCATGGGGCTTACTTCCAGCGATGTGTGCATAGGACTGGAGTCTTGGTGTGATCTGCACTGTAGAATTAATGCACTTTGGCACAATTTTAACTGACATAGGAAAATGCTAAGAAATTATTTATTTATTTATTTATTTACTTTGCTTACATACCGCTGTATCTCAAGCCCGAAGGCGACTCACAGCGGTTCACAAACAGTAAAAACAGTAGAAACAGCAGTGGTTCCATACAACATATAACAATTGACTTAACACATTATCCATAAATTACCAATAAGCAATTACAATGCACAATTATTACGAAAAACAACCGTACCCAATCTTCTCATCATCCAAGCGTAGTCCAGGTTCGTCGTCCATTGTTCCATTCCTATGTTCCATTACCAGATTGCACTAAATTACTCAAACGCCTGCACAAACATCCAGGTCTTCACCTTTTTGCGGAATACCACTAGAGATGGTGCTAGTCTAATGTCCGTAGGAAGGGCGTTCCACAGCCGAGGAGCCACCACCGAGAAGGCCCTATCTCTCGTCCCCGCCAGCCGAGCTTGAGAAGCAGGCGGGATCGAGAGCAGGGTCTCCCCGGAAGATCTCAAAGTCCGGGTGGGTTCATAGGCAGAGATGCGGTCAGATAGGTAGCTTGGGCCGAACCGTTTAGGGCTTTAAAGGCCAACGCCAGCACTTTGAATTCAGCCCGGTAGCAGATCGGTAGCCAGTGGAGTTGGCGCAACAGGGGGGTTGTATGCTCCATGCGCTCCGCTCCTGTTAAAATCATGGCTGCCGAGCGTTGGACTAGTTGGAGCTTCCGAGCTGTCTTCAAAGGCAACCCCACATAGAGAGCGTTGCAGTAGTCTAAACGGGATGTAACCAGAGCATGGACTACTGTGGCCAAGTCAGACTTCCCAAGGTACGGGCGCAGCCCGTAAATGGAATCTGAACAATCACAATGTTGTTCAGATTCCATTTGAACATGAGGAAGAACTTCCTGACTGTGAGAGCCGTTCAGCAGTGGAACTCTCTGCCCCGGAGTGTGGTGGAGGCTACTTCTTTGGAAGCTTTTAAACAGAGGCTGGATGGCCATCTGTCAGGGGTGATTTGAATGCAATATTCCTGCTTCTTGGCAGGGGGTTGGACTGGATGGCCCATGAGGTCTCTTCCAACTCTTTGATTCTATGATTCTATGATTCTATGATTCTATGATTCTATGATTCTATCTCAGAGTTCAGTCTGATAGATTCCAATGCAGATGAGCAAGGATGATGGCAGGAAAGGAGATCTTTATTCACAAGGTGGTATAGTACTGTTTCATTTTTAATTGCAGATTGCTGGGGAAAGTTTTGGATTTTGCACAGCTTAAGCTGGTGTATTATCAGCTCAACTGGTCCTTGTTCATCTTTACTACTAAACTCATCCTTATATGGTAGAAGAGCATTGTCTTCCTTGACCTTCTCCTATGACCTCTAGGACCTTCTAGAACTAATTTCTCTTTGGAAGGTATATTTGGAAGTTCTCTAACAAACAAAAATGGAGGTGTCTATATTTGGATATGAGGAAAAGAATCCAAAAGGAGTAGCCCTGAACGGTTTGGGACCCGCCTACCTGCGTGACCGCATCTCTGTATACGAACCCACATGATCCCTTTGATCATCCGGAGAGGCCCTGCTCTCGATCCCACCAGCATCGCAGGCGCGATTGGTGGGGACGAGAGAGAGGGCCTTTTCGGTGGTGGCCCCTCGACTCTGGAACTCACTCCCTAAAGACATCAGACAGGCTCCAACTTTGGCAGTCTTCAGGAGGAGCTTGAAGATGTGGCTGTTCTAGTGTGCCTTCCCGGAATAATGATCCCATAGCACTTTGTCCTCCAAAGCACTTTACATTTTTTATGTCTGCTTTTGTCTCTCCACAAACACCACTATTACTTGTTCGTCCATGTTCAGCATTATTTCCAATTTTAATTTTACATTTGGCCTTCCCATAGTTTTAATTGTATGTTGTCTTATTGATAATGTTATGTATTTTATTGTCTATGTGTTTTTAATTGCTTGTATTGTTGTGTTTGGGCTCGGCCTCATGTAAGCCGCATCGAGTCCCTTGGGGAGATGGTAGCGGGGTACAAATAAAGTGTTGTTATTATTATTATTAGTAATAGTAGTAGTAGTAGGATATAATGACATCACTAGGGCTAGTGTAACCCAGTGTAGTAACCTATGATGTCACCCTATGTCACCCTATGGAGGCTTTTTGTTGTTTATTTGTTCAGTTGCTTCTGACTCTCGTAACCTCATGGACCAGCGCATGCTAGAGCTCCCTGTCTGCCATCGCCACTGTCAGCTCCTTCAAGGTCAAATGTTGTGGAGGCTATACCACAGCATTTAAGTTAAAATGCCAGAAAATTTGACCATAAAACTAATAGCAATGAAAACAAAAGCACATACTTGTAGCAAATGCAGACCAATCCACGCGTTTCAATATGTCATTGGAATTGACCAGTGCATGCACATTTGAAAATTCAAAAAGGTAAATCAACATATCAAAACCAGTATGTGTAAGCTGGGCTTACAAAAATGTTTTCTGGTTGTTTCTAAATAGTATTTTATATAAAAATGAACTTCACTGAAACAATGCACAAAATTTGAATAGGGCCCTTCCACACATACCTAAAAACTGGGAAGTAACCAGGTTTAAAAGGGGTGGGGTGGCTAAATGACATTTGAGAAAAATGCAGGTGGAATTGGGTTAAAAGCTAAAAAGTACGTTTATTAAAAGGTGTGCTAAAAATCCAATTGTCACACCTCAGAATAGGTTCACTGAAAACACCAAACTGCACACAGCCAGAAGTCTTTATGGTTTATTAAAAAGTAAAAGACAAAAAGTTCTTAAAAGCAAAAGTAATGTTCCAAAAGATCAATTCAAAATAACACTTTGAAGCATAATCCAAAAAGACACCAACAAAGCAAAATCCCATGAGAACATGATTGAGTCTTGAAACCATGAACACAAGAACTGTAAGACAATCCAGACAAGCAAAATGCAAGCTTCTTGGTTAAACAAAAAGTTGCTCTGACAAAGGTTTGGTCCCAAACACACAGCTTAATACCCTTTGCAAAACATGAAAGTGTTTCTTTGGCCTCTGACCTCCTTCTTGTTAGCTATTCTCACACTCCTTCAAACTCTAAATTCCAAACGGTCAGCTCGATCTAAGGTTCCTGTTTTGTCAAGGTCAGTCTGTTCGTTAGTGTTATCCAGTTTGCCTTCCTGCTCATTATCAGGCTGAGAACTGTCCTCCTTTTCTGAGTCAATTTGCACCTGCACCTGGCTAGTTTCAGTATCAGCAAACTCATTTCTTGCTGTGGGAAACTGAACTTCCACACCCTGTTCATCATGGACTATAACAGGGACATTTTGAACCAGACTGTGATCCTGAATCCCATCATCCTCATCAGAGGCACTCTGTGGTTCCAGCTGAGTCACAACTCCAATTCAGCCCCCAAAATGTGCAACTTTGCATAACTGTATATGCCCACAGTCATAGAAAACATATGACTTCTTTCCAAGCAGCCTGTGTGGACTGCTCCAGCACACGTGCACATTTTAAAAGCTCAAAATAGTTGATTGGGCTGTGAAAAAATGGAGCCACAAATACAGGTGACGCAATCTAAACACAACTGGAAAGCAATTAGAACTCTCTGCAACCATTTCTTTGTTCGAATGTTTATAATATTAAACCGAGCTTGAATTTAGAATTGGGTGAAGAGAGAGAATAAGAAATCTGCTTATTATTTATTAACTTTATTTGTACCCCGCTAGCATCTCCCGAAGGACTCGATGCGGCTTACAAAGGCCAAGGCCTCAATAAAAACATAGCATAACAAATACACAACTTAAAGCAAATCAAAACAATTAAAGCAATATCAAACAACAAAACAATAAAAACAATACACCAAAACACAATAAAACTAGGGCCGGGCCAAATGTAATGGGTACAGGTTAAAAGTGCTGATGTGACAGGTGGTATATCGGATTTTAGGGTAAGTGCAGTGTGCGGGCAATCTTAAACTCTAATAAAGTGCTTCTGGGACATGTTGCTGGAGTTTTCCTATTCTCGAAAGGCACATCGGAACAGCCAGGTCTTCAAGTTCTTCCTAAAGACTGCCAACGTAGGGGCCTGTCTGATATCTTTGGGGAGGGAGTTCCAGAGTTGGGGGGCTACCACAAAAAAGGCCCTGTCTCACGTCCCCACCAAACATGCCTGCAACGCAGGTGGAATCGTGAGCAGGGCCTCTTTGGATGAGCAAAGAGAACGCATGGGTTCATAAACGGAGATGCGGTCACGCAGGTAGGATGGTCCCAAACCATTTAGGGCTTTGTAGGTAAGCACCTGCACCTTAAATTTGGCTTGGAAAATAAACGGCAGCCAATGGAGCTCCTTAAACAGGAGGGTTGACCTCTCTCTGTAGGGAGCACCAGTTAACATCCTGGCCGCCGCCCGTTGGACCAGTTGAAATTTCCGAGCCGTTTTCAAGGGGCAGCCCCACGTAGAGCCGCCGCCCGTTGGGCCAGTTGAAATTTCCGAGCCGTTTTCAAGGGCAGCCCTACGTAGAGCGCATTACAGTAGTCCAATTTAGAGGTGACCAAAGCATGGACCACCCCGGCCAGATCATGTGTACATTAGGATCTCTGAATGTGTGCATATGAGGTCCAGCGCATCTCAGAAAGATTAAAAAAACAAACAAAAAAACCCCCTTTGCGAACTTGTATAATCCACTTCAAAGGAAGGCATGAGGGTGGCAGGGAAGCATTTCCAGGGACTTACACATCTATGTTTGGACTTGCTGTCAGGTCCCAGGATTCTTTGCCTCATTTTTAAACCCACATTTTGACACTTTCTGGAAAGCACCCATGGATGGCCATTTTAATGTTATTCCCTTGAATGATGCCACTCTGTATGATCCACTCTCCCAGCATTCCCTAGTGATGTCATGGATAATTCTATTATTAGAACCAACTTAAAAGGTGTAAACTTTTGTGCAAGCTCTAACGTTCCCCAGAAGTCAGTTTCTATCAGTATGATGGGGTGGAGAGTCCTATGCATCACACAAAACACATGCAGGTGTTTAATTTCCTGCAACTGTAACATGAAAGGAAAAGTTTCCAGACACCTATCCATATCTTTGTATTTCCCACCAAAAAAAAACACCATATGACTGGTAAGGAAGACTACTTGAGGAATTTTATTTAAAGAAAACCTTCCACAGTATCCTTTATCAAAGCAATATAGAGTCTCATCTTATTGCTGTCGAGGAGTGAAATGACTGGAATCTAATACAAGACTTATTTGTATGTGAGGCTAACTTTTTAAAATGTCAGCCAACTGAATGTTGTCAAAGTAGTTTCATGCTTCTACTTGCAACAAGAGTAAATCCATTAAACCAGTGAGACTGACATGGGTGTTGACTACATTTCACAAATGATTTAATGGGTCTACTCTAGACAGAGCTAGCAATTGCATTTGGGACATTATATTTCTGTTTCTTTGTCCAGCAAATATCCATAAGCGTATACAGCTTGAGCATCCTTTGTCTGAAATCCAAAATACTCCAAAATCTTCCCCATGGGTGTTTGAGATAATGACACCTTTCCTTTCTGATGGTTTACTGTACAGAAACTTTGTTTCATGTCCAAAATTATTGGCAATATTGTATAAAATAAACTTCAGGCTATGTCTGGAACAGTGTTTCTCAACCTGGGGGTCAGGACCTCTGAGGGGGTCGCGAGGGGGTGTCAGAGGGGTCACCAAAGACCATAAAAAAACAATATTTTCTGTTGTTCATAAGGGTTCTCTGTGGGAAGTTTGGCTGAATTCTATCATTGACGGGATTCAGAATGCTCTTTCATTGTAAGTGAACTGTAAATCCCAGCAACTACCAACTCCCAACTATCAAGGTCTATTTTCCCCAAACTCCACCAGTGTTCACATTTGGGCATATTGAGTATCCGTATCAAGTTTGATCCAGATCAATCATTGGGTTGTTGTAGGTTTTTCCGGGCTATATGGCCATGTTCTAGAGGCATTTTCTCCTGACGTTTCGCCTGCATCTATGGCAAGCATCCTCAGAGGTAGTGAGGTCTGTTGGAAGTAGGAAAATGGGTTTATATATCTGTGGAATGACCAGGGTGGGACAAAGGACTTATGTCTGCTGGAGCTAGGTGTGAATGTTTCAACTGACCACCTTGATTAGCATTTAATGGCTTGGAAGTGCCTGGGGGAATCTTTTGTTGAGAGTGATTTGATGTGTCTGATTGTTTACTCTCTGTTGTTGTGCCGTTGCAGTTTTAGAGTTTTTTACTGGTAGCCAGATTTTGTTCATTTTCATGGTTTCCTCCTTTCTGTTGAAATTGTCCACATGCTTGTGGATTTCAATGGCTTCTCTGTGTAGTCTGACATGGTGGTTGTGAAAGTGGTCCAGCATTTTTGTGTTCTCAAATAATATGCTGTGTCCAGGTTGGTTCATCAGGTGCTCTGCTATGGCTGACTTCTCTGGTTGACTTCGACAGTACATAGATCAATCATTGTTTGAGTCCACAGTGCTATCTGGATGCAGGTGAACTACAACTCCAAAACGCAAGGTCAATGCCTACCAAACACTTCCAGTATTTTCTCTTGGTCATAGGGGTTCTGTGCGCCAAGTTTTTCAATTCCATTGTTGGTGGAGTTCAGAATGCTCTTTGATTGTAGGTGAACTATAAATCCCAGCAACTACAACTCTCAAATGACAAAATCAATTCTTTTTTCTCCCCACCAATATTGAAATTTGGCATATTGGGTAAGGTAAGGTAAAAGTTTTCCCCTGACATTAAGTCCAGTCATGTCCAAGTCTGGGGGTTGGTGCTCAATTTCTAGGCTGAAGAGCTGGTGTTGTCCATAGACACCTCCAAGGCCGACATGACTGCATGGAGCTCCGTTATTGGGTATTTGTGCCAAATTGGGTCCAGTGAATGAAAATAATCCTGCATTTCAGATATTTTCATTATGATCCATAACAGTAACACAATTACTGTTAGGAAGTAGCAACGATAATAATTTTATGGTTGGGGGTCACCACAACATGAGGCGCTGTATTAAGGGGTCGTGGCATTAGGAAGGTTGAGAAACACTGCTCTAGAGGGGTTTACAGAAAGAATTCAATTATAGGGGCTTGAATCTGGGAATCTAGGGGCTTGAATCTGCGGACTCTGAGGTTCATCGTTTTGAGGTCTGATGTTTGATAACAGCCAGACACTGGTACTTGTAACTTCACCCTTGTGACATCCCCTTCTATGACATCACAAGAGTATGTCCTTATGCATCATATTTTGGAGCTGTGATCTCAGAATCTGGGATAGTTCTGATCTGGCAAACCTCTCCAGAATAACATTTATGTACCTGAAGTGTAACAGGAAAAAATTGAACATGCACGTAAATACTTTAATGGGACATGAGCTTTATTAAACAGTCTTTCTTAAAGAGAATGAGATGATATGCCTAATATCTAAACCTGTAACAACTTTTCTGAAGAGGACATAATCTCCATCTAGAGAAATATGGGCCTATGCTTCTCTTGCCCATCAAATACATGAAATATGTTTAGTTGCTCATGCAGTCTACTTAATCTGAAAATAGGGACATTTCTAAATTGCATATGATGGCTGGTATTTATTTATTTATTGTGTCATCAACAACCATATAATTGTATTACATTTCTAACAGAACAAAACAAACAAACAAATTTTAAAAAAGCACAATTTTTGCAAACTTGGTAGTTGATTAAATGTCCTTTGACCAGTATCTGGCCACTAGGAGTGCCTCTGGTGTTGCTGCAAGAAGGTCCTCCATTGTGCATGTGGCAGGGCTCAGTTGCATTGCAGCAGGTGGTCTGTAGTTTGCTCTCCTCTGGATTCGCATGTCGTGGATTCAACTTTGTAGCCCCATTTCTTAAGATTGGCTCTGCATCTCGTGGTGCCAGAGCGCAGTCTGTTCAGCGCCTTCCAAGTCACCCAGTCTTCTGTGTGCCCAGAGGGAGTCTCTCATTTGGTATCATCCATGGATTGAGGTGCTGGGTTTGAGCCTGCCACTTTTGGACTCTCACTTGCTGAGGTGTTCCAGCGAGTGTCTCTGTAGATCTAAGAAAACTATTTCTTGATTTAAGTCGTTGACGTGCTGGCTGATACCCAAACAAGGGATGAGCTGGAGATGTTGCTGCCTTGGTCCTTTCACTATTGGCTGCTACTTCCCGGCGGATGTCAGGTGGTGCAATACCGGCTAAGCAGTGTAATTTCTCCAGTGGTGTGGGGCGCAGACACCCTGTGATAATGCGGCATGTCTCATTAAGAGCCACATCCACTGTTTTAGTGTGGTGAGATGTGTTCCACACTGGGCATGCGTACTCAGCAGCAGAGTAGCATAGCGCAAGGGCAGATGTCTTCATTGTGTCTGGTTGTGATCCCCAGGTTGTGCCAATCAGCTGATGGCTGGTATCTTTAGTACTAAAAGGAACAGGACAACAGACATATCCACATATATATCCATGGATACTCGAGACCTTAGTTTATAAAGGGAACCCTTTATTTTGACTATACTTGGACTACAAGCATATCATAGAATAGCAATAAGGGATCTAGAGCACAAAGACTTCAGAGATATATAATATTTGGGTAAGGAGGTTGCACTGTATTGCAATAGGTACTAGTGAGTGCTTATTTCAATAATTTGCATCTGCCAATCTCCTACCGAGCACAATTCAAAGTGCTGGCTTTAGCCTATAAAGCCCTAAACGGTTCTGGCCCTGCTTATCTGTCCGAACGTATCTCTCCTTATGAACCATCCAGGAATTTAAGATCTTCTGGAGAGGCCCTGCTCTCTGTCCCGCCTTCTTCACAGGTTCGGTTGGAGGGGACGAGAGATAGGGCCTTTTCAGTGGTGGCCCTGCGGCTATGGAATGCCCTCCCCAGAGATATTAGGTCGGCTCCCACTCTCCTAACATTCCGAAAAAAGTCAAAACCTGGCTTTGTGAGCAGGCTTTCTCAAATGCAATGTAGTAAATAATTACTTGACCTCGGAACGGCTGGACAATGCAATCGGATGAAGATTCTGGAAATTAGATACGGAGGATTTATGTTTTATTGATTTTATTGTTTATGAAATTTTATGGATGTTTATAAGCTTTTAACTGTTTTTATTATTATGGCATCAAATTGTGCCGGTTTTGTAAACCGCCCTGAGTCGCCCTCGAGCTGAGAAGGGTGGTATAGAAAAATAGTAAATAAATAAAAACAAACAAACAAATAAATAGAAAACATTTTAAAAACTGTTTGACTAAACAGATTCAACTAATTGCAAATTCCTCGTGGATAACAAGTTAAATATGAGCCAACAATGTGATGTGGCGGCAAAAAAAAGCCAATGGGATTTTGGCCTGCATCAATAGGAGCATAGTGTCTAGGTCCAGGGAAGTCATGCTACCCCTCTATTCTGCTTTGGTTAGACCACACCTGGAATATTGTGTCCAATTCTGGGCACCACAATTCAAGAGAGATATTGACAAGCTGGAATGTGTCCAGAGGAGGGCGACTAAAATGATCAAGGGTCTGGAGAACAAGCCCTATGAGGAGCGGCTTAAAGAGCTGGGCATGTTTAGCCTGAAGAAGAGAAGGCTGAGAGGAGACATGATAGCCATGTATAAATATGAGAGAGGAAGTCATAGGGAGGAGGGAGCAAGCTCTGCTTCTTTGGAAGCTTTTAAACAGAGGCTGGATGGCCATCTGTCAGGGGTGATTTGAATGCAATATTCCTGCTTCTTGGCAGGGGGTTGGACCAGATGGCCCATGAGGTCTCTTCCAACTCTTTGATTCTGTGATTCTATGATTCTTAGATTATTTCTTGCTCTCCACTTTTGTTTAAAGAAGCTAGTCCAAATGTTTTCAATAAGGTCTTGTTTTATACCTCAGTTGAAATGAATTTTTACTATAATCAAAAGAATGCAAAGAATGGTAAAAGTTTTTTTTTCTGTAGCAGGTACCCCACCCCATCTTCAATAGTGGATCATAAAGTTCTGATTGATGTACTGAAATTTATAGGTGTACACACAATGGCTTTTCCACATTTAGGCTGTTAATGCCATAATTATGTTTAACTGCTGATAAATGAAATGCAGGCAGACAGCTTACTTGCAATTAAAAACAAATATTGTATATGTTCAAATGCTGTAATATTATTTGCATATACTTTAATTCATCTGAGTGAAAAGATGAAGAAACACCACAGTCTGGCAAGCACTGCATTGGCTGAAAAGACTCCCTGCCTTTGATGTGTCTCTCATAAGCTTAAGACAAGAATTTGGGAGAGGGGAGGGCTTTTGCTTGTAGTGCAGCTTCAGTTTAATTTTATTTCCCCACATCTAATTATGGAATTTCTCATTAAAGTAACAAGAAGCACATCTCGTTAAATGTCCTCCATGTGTTTTCACTTCTGAAAATCAATGCAAAACATATGGAGTGACTTTTTCTTCTTCCTTCCTCTTTGCACAAATGGTGATGTGCCTTTGAACACTGCCCAACTTTAGCACTTACTGTGCCACTAGGAACCAGACAGCCACAGGTTCCTATCCAGTTATCATGTACCAGTCAACAAAGTCCTTTTGTCAGTGGAAGGACACCAACTGGCTATGACTACCTCACTACCTAGGCTCTTACTTACTTACTTACTTACTTAGGCGATCCCTCGTTGGACGAGTAAGATGGTCTTCCATGATGGGTTTCCTTGTTGATTCGTAGGTGGCTGTGGAGCCCTATTCTTGCTCTGCATCTTCTCCCACAGTGAAGGCATTGGTTTCCAGGTGGAAGGCGGTCCCGGTCGGGGTTGGCTTGACGCGCCTTCCTCTTGGCACGTTTCTCTCTTTCGCCCTCCATTCATGCCTCTTCAAATTCTGCAGCACTGCTGGTCACAGCTGACCTCCAGCTGGAGCGCTCAAGGGCCAGGGCTTCCCAGTTCTCAGTGTCTATGCCAGAGTTTTTAAGGTTGGCTTTGAGCCCATCTTTAAATCTCTTTTCCTGTCCACCATCATTCTGTTTTCCGTTCTTGAGTTCGGAGTAGAGCAACTGCTTTGGGAGACGGTGGTCGGGCATCCGGACAACGTGGCCGGTCCAGCGGAGTTGATGGCAGAGGACCATCACATCAATGCTGGTGGTCTTTGCTTCTTCCAGCACACTGACGTTTGTCCGCTTGTCTTCCCGAGAGATTTGCAGGATTTTCCGGAGGCAGCACTGGTGGACTGGTCTCAGAGGTACTCTGATGCATCAGTGTGGAAGAGCACAGCTGGTATGAAATTCGCTGGACTGTCACCCTTACTTTTCCTGTTGCCCCTGTCAGCACACCAAGTGGCCAGAGAGGGCGTTGCTGGGCAACTTTGCTGACATGATCATCCCTTCCTTCTGCCTGCTCATGGGGGCAACTCGATCTTTGTCAAACCAGGCCTCCAAGTCAGCAGTGCCCACAACACTGAAGAAAACAATATCGAGGTTATAACAGTAGAGCTTAATAACATCACCATCACCTCTGTGTACAAGCCCCCAAATGAAGATTTCTGCTTCTCCTCCCCCGAGAACTTTGACAGGCACCAAAGGGCGGTAGTAATTGGTGACTTCAACAGCCATAGCCATGTATGGGGCTATGCCCAAGAGGACAGAAATGGAGAGGCTGTCCTGTCCTGGTCTGAACTGCACAAACTATCACTCATCCATGATAGCAAGCTCCCACCATCCTACAACAGCGGGAGATGGCACCGAGGTTATAACCCAGACCTCTTATTTGTGAGCGACAGCATCGTACAGCAATGCACCAAATCAGTGGACCACCAATCCCAAACACACAGCACCGACCAATAATATGCCAACTGTTCCCAACAATAAGGCCTCAGGAAGTTCGATTTAAACGAAGATACAACTTCAGAAAGGCAGATTGGACTAAATTCTCAGACATGTTAGACGACATGATCACATCGGTCGCGCCAATCCCTGAGGAATACGAACATTTTATTGAAATAGTGAAAACCTGCTCACGGGCCTCTATACCGAGAGGCTGCAGAACCCACTACCTCCAGGGCATTACTCCTGAAACAGCTGCCTTGTTGGAAAACTATTACAGGCTCCACAACGAAGACCCATTTAGTGAGCAGACTCTTCAGGCAGCGCAGAGCATTGTGTCCTCCATCTCTGAAGCCAAGAAAGAACAGTGGATCAAGTTGATCACAGAGGTCGACATGGGCAGGAGCAGCCAGAAGGCGTGGAGGCTGCTGAGACGGCTGAGCAACGATCCCTCACAAACTAATACCCATGCCAACATAAAGGCAGATCAGATAGCACACCAACTCTTGAAGAATGGGAAACCCAACCTTGCCACCAAAGTAGGAAAGAAACCAATAGCCAGACAACCAGAGATTGAGAACAACAACCTCCATGAACCCTTTACATCTACTGAATTGGACATGGCTCTCAATAAATGTAAAAATGGCAAAGCAGCTGGCCTGGATGATCTACGGATGGAACAAATCAAGAACTTTGGTCCAAAAGCAAGGCGCTGGCTGCTGGAGCTGATGAACAACTGCACTGCATCCTGTCAGATCCCCAAAATCTGGAGGAAAGCAAGAGTCATCGCCATCTTGAAGCCAGGCAAAGACCGTAATGACCCAAAAAGCTACAGACCAATCTCCCTGTTGTGCCACCTCTACAAAGTTCTGGAGAGACTTATTTTGCATAGAATTATGGAAAATATAGACCCCTGTCTGATCCCACAGCAAGCTGGCTTCAGAAAAGGCAAAAGCTGCACATCGCAAGTGCTGAACCTGACTCAGCACATAGAAGATGGCTTTGAAAGGCAGCAGATCACAGGAGCTGTCTTCATAGACCTGTCAGCAGCCTATGATACTGTGAACCACCGCCTCCTCCTGAAAAAAATGTATAATATCACAAAGGACTACCACCTCACCCGCCTCATAGGAAACCTGCTACAAAACAGGAGCTTTTTTGTTGAGTTCCAGGGCCAGAGAAGCAGATGGCGGAAACAGAAGAACGGCCTCCCTCAGGGG
>NW_026844366.1:189643749-189675063 GCF_025583915.1 Anolis sagrei ordinatus
AGTCCCCGGAGATTTCGGTGGACACGGTCATTGAGGCACCTTCTCGGCACCTGACGGCCAGACAGGAGCTCTTCCCGCCGGTCGCGGCCTTGACGACTGTGACAGCCAGACAGGAGACCCAGTCGTTACTTCAGACCCCAGAGAGGGGCAGGCAGACCATGAGGCTGGCCAGTGCCATTCGGGCCTCGGCCTCAAAGGCCCCTCCACCGCCGCCGCTGCAGCTGCAGAGTCGGGATGCCTCTTCATCCCCACCACCCCATCCCATGCCTCCTGATGACGAGGAGGAAGAGGGCGAGCTGCTGGGATCGGTGCATTCGGGATCGGTGCTGTCTCTTGGAATCGAGAAGTCACCCACCCACGATGCCTATGAGGCGGATCCCCCATCCCCGACTGACAACGTCCGAGGCTTTGCGGACCAAATGGCTCGGATGGCTGAGACTCTGGGCCTGGAGGTCAAACAGACTTCCACGGCAGTGACTGATCCCGTGTTTAAGAGGGTACAGAAGGAGTCCCCACCAGCTCCTCTACTACCCTTCCTTCCCTACCTACTTGAGGTTATCCAGGGCTCCTGGAAGACTCCCTCTTCTATCCCACCGACATCAAAGAAAATCGAGTCCTGGTACAGGACTGATGATGAGGGCCTGGAGTGGCTGAAACACCATCCCGACCCTAATTCGGTGGTCGTGAAGGCGGCTCAGGGGTTCGGAAGGCAATCCTCCACGCCGTCAGACCGCGAGGGCAAGAGGTTCGACGCAGTGGGCAGGAAGCTCTACTCCGGTGCCCTTCTGCTGGCCCGTATGGCGAACTATGGAGCTTGCATGGGGGCTTACCAGCAGATCCTGTGGGAGAAGGCGGAACCTTTCTTCCAAAGAATGTCGGCTGAAGACCGGGCTGCCATGACCACCCTGGCTCAAGAGGCCCACTCTCTGGCGCATCACCAGATGCAGATGGCCAAGCACACCGGGGACACGGCCGGCAAGATGATTGCTCACGCAGTGGCAATCAGAAGGCATGCCTGGTTAAGGTCTTCAGGCCTTTCCACATCATCGAGACAGGTGATAGAGGATCTCCCGTTCGATGCCCTAGGACTTTTCAATGCGGGCACGGACGATAAGCTAAAGTCCAACCACGAGTTCAAGACTCTGGCCTCCAAGTGCGGGATCGAGAACCAGGGTCAGGCGCAGCGTACCAGGTGGTACCAATTCAAACGCAGGCATACGGTCCCGTACCGTACCATCCAATACCGGCATCCAACCCGTCCTTCACAGTCTCCTTTGCAGACCCAGCCTCAACAACCACAACAACAGAGGCGTCAGCACCAGCAGCAGCGTTCGCGCTCCCGGCAGGCTTCTGGAGGCAACCAGGCCAGGCGTCGCGTTTGACGCGCTGGCGGACGATACCGTTTGTTTTTCCGTTACAGATGCTGCTCCCATGTCCCTCCCAAATATACCCGCCCTCATCCTTCCATCCGGCTTGACACTCTTCGGAGATCGTCTGACAAACTTTCTCCCTGCATGGGAAAATATCACCTCAGATGCATGGGTTTTAAAGATTGTCGACGAAGGCTATGCATTGGAGTTCGAAGAGCTCCCACCAACGGGGCAGATTGTCGAGACCGAACCATCCTCGGCAATCCTGACAGAGGTCAATACTCTGTTACTGAAAGGGGCAATTTCCCCTCTCCCGGACTCCCAAAACCATCGAGCCTTCTTCTCCAGGTACTTTACTGTCCCGAAGCCGGACGGCTCCCTTCGCCCCATCCTCGACCTCAGAGACTTAAACTCCTTCATCGAGCATCGAAGGTTTCGGATGGTGACGGTGTCGTCCATCGTCCCCTTCCTCCGGTATGGGGATTTCTTCGCGTCCGTCGATCTCCGGGACGCCTATTTTCACCTGGCGATCAGGAAACATCACAGACGCTTCCTGGCCTTCAGAGTAGCGGGACAATCCTACAATTTCAATGTCCTCCCCTTCGGTCTCGTGACGGCACCGAGGACCTTCACGAAATGCATGTCGGTGGTCGCAGCAGCCCTCAGAAGGGAAAAAAATCCGCATTTTCCCTTACCTAGACGACTGGTTGTTGGCAGCACGCTCGCCGGAACTTCTGCGGGCTCAAGTGGCAAGGACACTTTCCCTCCTCGAAGACCTGGGCCTCCAGCTCAACGAGGAAAAATCCCAACTCAAGCCCACCACTTGCATAAAGTTCATCGGCGCCATGTTCGATTCTCTCTCCCAGACGGTCTTCCTCCCAGAGGAGAGATTCAGGGCACTTCGGGCCGAAACACTGAAGGTGCGTCGCTCCCGAGTGGTCTCGGCGAAGCAAGTGCAAGTCCTCCTCGGGCACATGGCTTCCACGGTGATGGTGACACCGCTCGCAAGGCTCCGCTTCCGTCCCCTGCAGAGGTGGTTCTTGGACCACTTCAATCCCATGCGGGACAGCGCTGCAAAGCGTCTCCTGGTACCGAAGCCAGTAAAGGACTCACTGGCCTGGTGGATGAGACGCGATCATGTCTGCAAGGGCCTTCCCTTTCACCCAGATCCCCCAGCCGTCACAATTACGACGGATGCCTCGATGTTCGCATGGGGATGCCATACAGGAGACCTCTCAGTTCACGACCTTTGGTCTCCGCAAGAAAGACAGTGCCACATAAATTACCTAGAACTGCTGGCGATATTCAAGGCCCTGAAATCATTTGCCCTTCTGATTGCCGGGAAATCTGTCCAAATTCTGACGGACAACACGGTGGCTATGTTCTACGTGAACAAGCAGGGAGGAACGGGCTCGAGGAAGCTCCTTGCGTTATCGATGGAACTTTGGGATTGGTGTGTGGCCAGGTCGGTGTCAATATCAGCAATACACCTCCCGGGCGAGATCAACACCGAGGCCGACGCTCTCAGCAGAACCAGGGCGACATCTCACGAGTGGAGGTTGAACCCCGATGTCCTGGCAGAGATCTTCGAGGAATGGGGCCTTCCAGTCACAGATCTCTTCGCGTCGCCGCAAAACGCTCAGCTCCCTCAGTTCGGTGCTCGACTTGCTCCGAACACGGTACCGGGATGTCTCGGAGACGCGTTCCTGTTAGACTGGTCGAGGCACCTGCTCTACCTCTTCCCGCCATTCCCGCTCATCCCGAGGGTGATCGAGCGAATCCAGTCGGCGCGACGGACTGCATCCTGGTGGCACCAGAATGGCCACGACAACCGTGGTTCCCGGTCCTGCTCCAGCTGTCTCAGGGACGGATGAGGCGCCTTCCACTTCAACAGGACCTGCTGTCTCGAGAGGACGGTCAGCTCCTCCACCCCGACATCGCTTCTCTGCATCTTTCGGCGTGGAGGATCCAGTGTTGAGGTCGCTGTGCCCGGGAGTCCTCCCGATCTTGGAGGCAGCACACAAGCCAGCTACCAAGAAGTGCTACTCAGCCTGCCTTAACCGTTTCCAGGCCTTCCTCTCAGAAAAGGGCCTGGACGATCGTCGACCGTCGATACCGACGATCCTTTCTTTCCTGCTGCACCTTACCGAGCGAGGGACTGTCCTTGTCTTCGCTCAAGTCACACTTGGCCGCCATATCATGGCAGTTCCAGCGAACGGGGGAGGCTTCCCTGTTCAAGGACAACTCTGTGAAATCCTTTTTGAGGGGTTTCAACAACTTGTATCCCCCGGTTCGGTCTCCGACTCCGGGGTGGGACCTTGACCTTGTACTGGCTAGGCTCGGGCTACCGCCTTTCGAGCCCTTGATCTCAGCTGACCTGCGGCTGTTGTCATGGAAGGTGGCATTCCTGGTTGCCATCACCTCAGCCCGTCGGCCGTCGGAGCTGGCGGCATTGCGGGTGGACGAACCCTATTTTGTTGTACACGGGGATAGAGCAGTTCTCCGCACAGATGTGACATTCCTCCCTAAGGTTGTGTCCCCCTTCCATGTTAATGAAGACATTGTCCTTCCCTCGTTGTGTCAGTCCCCCTCTACCCCGAGGGAAAGGAGACTTCATATGCTCGATGTGCGGAGAGCATTGCTGTGCTATAAGGACAGGACTGCCCAGTCTCGACGGTCGCAGAGACTTTTTGTAGCATATGCTCCTGACAAGGCGGGCCTGCCGATCTCGGCGCAACGTTTGTCCCACTGGATTACTTCGACCATCGAGCTATGCTACCAAATAGCTCGACAGCAACCACCCTCGGTCGTCCGGGCCCGGTCGACCAGGGCGATGGCGGCTTCAACAGCCTTCCTAAAGGGGATTCCTATGGACGCTATTTGCAGGGCGGCCATCTGGAAGAATCCCCAAACGTTTGTGACTCATTACAGGTTGAACACTAGGTTCACACCTGACATGGCCTTTGGGAGAGCGGTTCTGGGCTCAGATCCGCTTTAGGTACTGAATGGGTTACTTGATACGTACCGACATGGTTTTGTTTGGTCGATACCGTGTACCGTTGAATGTGTTGTTGACATGTTGTTACTTGAAAATTGTTTTTTCTCGTTACCGGGAATAAAGCTGCACCTTTACTCTTTATGCCTTGCTACCTGGGACACAGGCAGCCATTCCACCATGGCCTTAATGGGCCCATTACGGGTATTCTCTGTCATTATCGATGTTTTTGTGCCTTACTATTGTGTTTTTTCTTCTTGCGGTAACTGTTGCTAAACTGCTATCGAATGTGCCCTCATTATTATGAGTGTTTTCAACAATCACCATGTGCTTTATTTTCAAGGGTCATAAGTTTACTCGATTGTTGGTCACCTTTGAGTGGCCGGGAGGATCACGTACTCCCATAAGTTCATGCACTATGCCCTTCTTTGGAAGTGATTGCACCTCTTGTTATGCACTGTGCCCTTCTTCGGAAGTGATTACAATCTCTTGTTTGGTAACTGTTTGCACTTAATAAAATTGTTTGGCCCTTGACTTGAATAGTCGGTTTGCATTCTTCCCGCCTCCGGGACCTGAGCTTGCTAGTCTCCACAAGTGTGCATTCGCAGAGACCACGAAGAAAAATGGTAGGTTACATACCTGTGACCATCTTTCTTCGAGTGGTGCTCTGCGAATTCACACTAACCCGCCCAGCCTCCCCTCAGCAAACCTCCAATTTCTCGCTACCGTGGCGGCGTAGGAATTGGAGCGGCGGCGCGGGGCGCCCTTTTATCCCCTGCCGGGGCTGGGCGGGGTTACCGCCAAAACTTTAAAAGTTTCAAAAGTAGAAGTTTTCCGTTGGAGCCCGCGCAGGCGCAGACTCTCCACAAGTGTGAATTCGCAGAGCACCACTCGAAGAAAGATGGTCACAGGTATGTAACCTACCATTATTAATAGTTATTATGTCCTCTTTTACAACCCTTTGACCTACATCCAACTTTATGGTCATTGCCGAGGGTGTCCTGCTACTGGAATTGGCCTCCAAGCACTTTTTATACAGTGGCAATTATACAGTACTATGATTGAAATTTGTTGGAGCAGCATCTTATTTCCAACTTCAATGTGCTGCTCAGTGTAGATGGGAAGAGATTAAGACTCGTGTGCCAACTGCGCACAATTAAGACTCGTGCGCCAACTGCAACCATACCTCGTGAAGGTGGATCTGGCCAGGGTGGTCCACGCCTTAGTCACTTCCAGATTGGACTACTGTAATGCACTCTACGTGGGGCTGCCCTTGAAAACGGCCCAGAAATTTCAGTTGGTCCAACGGGCGGCGGCCAGGTTGTTAACTGGTGCTCCTTACAGAGAGAGGTCAACCCTCCTGTTTAAGGAGCTCCATTGGCTGCCGTTCATTTTCCGGTCCCAATTCAAGGTGCAGGTGCTTACCTACAAAGCCCTAAACGGTTTGGGACCCGCCTACCTGCGTGACCGCATCTCTGTGTACGAACCCACACGATCTCTTCGTTCATCCTGAGAGGCCCTACTCACGATCCCACCGGTATCGCAAGTGCAATTGGTGGGGACGAGGGATAGGCCTTTCTCGGTGGTGGCCCCTCGACTCTGGAACTCTCTCCCTAAGGACATCAGGCAGTCACTAACAATCTTTAGGAGGAGCTTGAAAACGTGGATGTTCCAGTGTGCATTTCCAGAATAAGGAAACTGCTAGCATTATGTCCCAACGCACTTTATCAGAGATCTAGGATATCTGCATGCCCATCCCCCTCCAAACATCCCACCTGTCATGCCCAACACTTTTAATTTTAATTTTAATTATTACATTTGGCCCGGCCATTGTTTTTAACTGCGTCATTGCGTGTTGTTAATGTTTATTGCTTGTTTTTGTTTTATTTTGCTGTATCGTTGTTGTTGTTTTATTGTTGTATTTGGCCTTGGCCTTGTGTAAGCCGCACCGAGTCCTACGGGAAATGGTAGCGAGGTACAAATATTATTATTATTATTATTATTATTATTATTATTATATTAAGAGAGTTGCCACTTGCCATTTCTCCTTATCTCTTCCATATAAACAAAAGATAGACTATCCATTAGACAAAGATCCAAACCAAATCCTTCAGGATGCCATGCATGGAAAAAGAGCTGTAAACAGAAGAAAGGGTAACTTAGTTCTGGGCAAGAAAACCTAGATCACCCTTAGACCCACTTCTATCTGTCCCTATAACGTTCACAGACTTCCAGTGTTTTTCAGGGATGGACTGTTTCTGTTCCACTATAGGCCAAGTCGGAGAATGCTCCAGAGTTTGCTAGAAACTCCTAAATATCCCATGGTTTCAAGTTAGTCTGGGCAATGGAATTGTGACCAATTTGGTCACATCTGCTGTCCAAATGAGACACCTGTGTCACCATTTTTCCCTGCACTCATCAGCACAAGGAAAGGGAATGGATCAGGCCCTTATCTCTGCTGCCGCCACCATTCCCAAGCCAGAGCTTGTGCAAGGTCCTGACTGTCAAAGACACTTTGTTCTGACATTAGCAGAAAGGAGGGTATTTCATAGGCTTGGTTGATCTGGTTCGTAAGCTTCTAAAATCGGAATGAATTAGTATTTAAATGACTTTTAAAACAATTTCGAGCCATGCTGGAATAGTGTGAGGAGTAATAATAAATTGAAACAATTTACCCATTTTTCGGAATTATTTTCGGATGTTTGGTCAAGGTTTACCATCTCGCAGTTTCCCTTGCCCCCCTGGCGACAAGCTGCGATGCGGAAGGGCGAGGTGGGCGTGGCCACGCCCAGCTCTTCCTGAAGGCCACGCCCCCAGTGGCCGTCAAGAAGAGCTGGGCGTAGCCACACCCACCTCATTCCCCTGTCATCCATGATTCTATCCTAGGGAATTCAAGAGACCAGTTTGATAAGGGACCTAAGATTCTCTGCCAAGGGATTCTAATGAACTCCCATAAACTGACATTTTAGTTGCTAAGGTTCCTCAATTTAATCCCAAAGCCTTCCATTCAAGGGACCTTGGAAAATGATCTTCAGGCTGAGCTTCTTAGGACTTCATCAGATGGGCTAAATTGCTCATCCTACGACAATGCTATTCTACTTGCATCATGGAGCCCTCTGTCTCCCATCCCACAACATCAAACTACTTCCAGTGGGGCTCTACGGCGCAAATAGAGTGGGAACCTTGTATGCCGGTATCACGATAACACAGAAGGCCTCCTGTGTTGCATAGCCAACAACGAGGGGAAGCTGTGTGGTGGATGCTCCCCCCGATGTAATGAGGTAAGGGAGAAGCCAGGCGATGTGGAGCGTGGAGCAACAGGTTCCCCATACTCACACTGGATTCGCCACAATGCCTGGTGAATCCCATAGGTAATGTGATGAGGTTGTAGGACTGTGTAATGAATGTCCACCAGTGGATAGCGCCCATGAATCCATGAGAGTTCAAGTGGCATCAGACTGTTACAAATATGCAATCTGTACATTTTATTGAGAATATAAAACTGCATTTCTGCTCTTCTCCATTCTCCCCTCCTTCAAAAAGGCTTCCCGCAGAAGAACAGATGCCAGAAAAAAGCATGGGGAAGTCAGAACCTCCTCCCATAGCTACAGCTGCTAGTTCCCTTATCCCTGCTGGACCATAAATGCTTTCTTATCACAGATCTGGTCACTATCATCTCTCCAGAAAGAACCCGCTTGTTCAAGTTGCTGGCATTAGTTGTAAGGTTATAGCAACTTTAAGACTATATAAAAGAAAGGATTTTGTCAATCTGATAAAGTGACAGGAAATGAAAGGCATACCCACATAATTCAATGGTCCAGAAGCCATTGTGTGACATTATCAGGTGCCTCACTAATGGAATGCGGGCAGAAATAACACTCCAAGGTCATATGGTAAAGATTTCATTTTTAAGTCTCATGATGGTTTAGAGCAGCCTCATGAACGTGATGTCCTGATTCATATGTTTAGGTATTGGTTACAGACAATGCTATTAAAAGTGCCTAAAACAAGGATTTATCAGAGCTGGACTTTTAGAACTAGTGAGAAATTATGGGAGGGGAACTCAGCTGAGAGTTGACTGACGCAGCTTGAAACATTTCATCCATACTGATAGCAAAAACAATAAGCACAAACACTATTTTTAGGTATCTCTCCTGATTTATAGTGCCGTTATTCCTCTTCTAAGCTGACACCTCAAAAGCTTGGAGATTTTCAGATATTCCTCTTCTGTTCTTTCTTGGTCACTCATCTGTAACTGCTATAAAGTAAGGAAAGATGAAGGAGTTGTCTTAGCAATCCAAGACAGCTGCAGATGACTATTGCGGCCATGGTTAAGCTACATAAATCCTTTTCCCTACACTTTTCCTTTCCAAGTTAGCAAAACTTTGTTTTTTTTCGCCATATTTGAGGTGCTCTGTAGGATTTTTGTCAGAGGCTGATTATGACTTTTGTAAATGTTGCCATGGTATTTTGCATCCATGCCCACTATTATTTACTAGCCGTCCCCTGCCACGCGTTGCTGTGGCCCACATGGGGGTTCTGTGTGGGAGGTTTGGCCCAATTCTATCATTGGTGGGGTTCAGAATGCTCTGTGATTGTAGGTAAACTATAAATCCCAGCAACTACAACTCCCAAATGTCAAGATTCTATTTTCCCCAAACTCCACCAGTGTTCACATTTGGGCATATTGAGTATTCATGTAGAGTTTGGTCCAGATCCATCATTGTTTGTGTCCACAGTGATCTCTGGATGTAGGTGAACTACAACTCTAAAACCAATGGACACTGCCCACCAAACCCTTCCAGTATTTTCTATTGGTCATGGGAGAACTGTGTGCCAAGTTTGGTTCAATTCCATCGTTGGTGGGATTCAGAATGCTCTTTGATTGTAGGTGAACTATAAATCCCAGCAACTACAACTCCCAAATGACAAAATCATTTTTTTAGTGAAGGACATACATTGGGTTGTTAGGTGTCTTGTGTCCAAATTTGGTGTCAATTCGTCCAGTGGTTTTTGAGTTCCGTGAATACCACAAACGAACATTACATTTTTATTTATATAGATTTGTGAAATAAAACTATTATGTGCTGACTGTAAGATGAGATTTATTACATCTAGATTCTGTTTTTTTCCCCTTTTCTATGGATCAGAAGAAACAATTTCTGGAGAATGCTGGATGTTCCTGATGTCTGGGAAATATTCTCTTAAGATGATTGACTCATTTTATCCAATGCCATTGAGTTGTAGAAATTACAGCTGTTTTGGTATTGAAAATGCAAATTTGAAGTAGACTATTGTCATATAAAGGGGCCCCCGGTGGCGCAGTGGGTTAAAGCACTGAGCTGCTGAGCTTGTTGATCGAAAGGTCGCAGGTTCGATTCCGGGGAGCGGCGTGAGCTTCCGCTGTCAGCCCTAGCTTCTGCCAACCTAGCAGTTCGAAAACATGAAAATGTGAGTAGATCAATAGGTACCGCTCCGGCGGGAAGGTAACGGCGCTCCATGCAGTCATGCCGGCCACATGACCTTGGAGGTGTCTACGGACAACGCTGCCTCTTCAGCTTAGAAATGGAGATGAGCACCATACCCCAGAGTCAGACATGACTGGACTTAATGTCAGGGGACTACCTTTACCTTTACTATGTCATACACTAAAAAGTATGTATCAAACTGCAAAGGGGGGAGTGCATACCCACCTCAGTTTTAAATCTCCCATTCTACAGAAATTGCTACACCAATTGTTCTGACCACTTGCAGTACAATTGCGACACATATGTACACACACAAACTAAGCCAAGGGAGAAAAGGGCCATATATACTTATGCCTAAGTCTAGACATTTTAGTTGATTTATCAGGTTGATTTATCAGGTCAGTGGAAGTACTATAAGCTCACTCTTATTTTATATATTTTTAAAGTAATGGGAAGAACTTTGGAAGAAACAACTACAACTCACAAGAAGTTATACCATTAAATAATCGTTTAATTAAATTATTTACAGATGGTATATCACTCCAGAAAAACTTTTGAAAATATTTATTATTTTTATTTTTATTTATTTATTTACAGCTTTTATATTCCGCCCTTCTCACCCCGCAGGAGACTCAGGGCGGATTACAGTGTACACATATATGGCAAACATTCAGTGCCAGAGGAACTTCACCCGCCCCCCCCCCCCCCGCCCCCCCCCCCCCGAAATTCTCATGGTGGTTCGCGAAATGGCCTTACTGGTGCATTATTTAAACTGTTATGTTTAAATCAGATCATGATCAGATCATGATATGTTTATTCATATCATGATCTGATCACCATACTCAATATATCCCATATGCATGGGGGGTATTGGGGTAACGATACAAAAGGTTTGCTAGGGTAGACCCTCTTTCACTCAGACTCAGCCCCCCCCCCCGAAACAAACTCAGTCCCCCACCCCCGAATCGAAATCCTGGCTATGGACCTGACAGTGTACACATATATGGCAAACATTCAATGCCAATTTTGACATACAACATATACAGACATAGACAGAGGCTATTTAACTTTTTCTGGCCGCCAGGGGAGCTGTCGCTTTCATCGTCCATCTGCGACACTGATGAAATACTTCCGCATTCCCCGCATGCTTTTTGCTGGAGTGCTTTGCTGGAGTCTTCTTTATGGCCTCATAAATCAGTTAATTTAGTCTCCCCACACTTTAAGGTGGTACCTAATTTTCCTACTTGACAGATGCAACTGTCTTTCGGGTTGCAAAGGTCGACAACAGGCTACACAATTGGTTGGAAACCCACTCCAAACCGGGCTGGCTTCGAACTCATGACCTTTTGGTCAGAGTGATCTTAATGCAGCTGACACTCAGCCAGCTGCGCCACAATTCCGGTGCTAATCACATCTGAAAAATGTGGGGCCATGCTTTTTAGTGATGTAAATCAACATTAAATCAATCTAGTCATTCTGATACTCACTGGCTAAGGAACTATCCCAAAATCTTTCCTATACTCTGTGGTTATGCTTTATGTTTAAGCAGGCCATCACAGTAAGAGCCCAGAGTCCATTTCCATTGCTCTTGAAGTTTGAATATGAGTTTGTTTTTTGTGGGGAAGGGGGTAGTGTTTATTTATATGATACCACCTGAATTGTTTCAATTATTTCAGGATGTTAGATGTGAACATGCAGAGAAGGAAGAGCCTTCCTATCTTGTTGTTATAATGATGCCCAGAACTGCATGCCAGTGTGCCCATCACTGAAATGCTCCCCTTTGCTGCTCCTTGCCAAAAGCAGGGGGAAACATGAGTGAAGCGGGCAGGATGACAAAGCTGAAGAATGATATTCCTGAGTCCAACTCATCTTCAGACATGCCTTGGTGGCATCTTCAGACATGCCATATGAGATATCATATGGAGGCAATATGCAATGTATTGTCGAAGGCTTTCATGGCTGGAATCACTGGGTTGTTGTAGGTTTTTCGAGCTATATGGCCATGTTCTAGAGGCATTCTCTCCTGACGTTTCGCCTGCATCTATGGCAAGCATCCTCAGAGTTAGTAAGGTCTGTTGTTGTTTTAAATTGTTTTAAAATTGTTTTAAATTGTTTTTAAATTGTGTTAGATTTTAGCCTGTTCTTGCAAGCCGCTCCGAGCCCCAGGGGAGTGGTTATAGTACAGACATAAGTAGTAAAAGGTGGCACCTCTCGTCAAACTCAAATTTGACAGGTACCACGCCCCCTTTTGGGGAAGGCCCCGCCCATGCCCCTCCCACTCAATGTCCGGAAGTCCCGCCTCTCCTAAAACAGGAAATGGATGGCTGAGAGGCCCTCCCACGGCCTGAAACCGCACCCCACGGCCACCCCACCCCCACCCTAACCCATTGTGTGGAACATAGGATGGATAGACCTATCCCCAATGAATGGTATGTGGAAATGAACAGCCAGGCGTGCATGCGGCCGGTCTAAGATGCCATCACGTGGTGCATAGTAACCAATAGGGAATGGATTAGCCCCATAAGGTGACCATGTGGTAGTGTGGCCCAATAGGCGGTGTTTTTAGGGTTTAAATAAAATGTAGTAGAGTTTTAGGGAGCCTGCTCTGACTATTTTGCAGAACAACACATGAAATGGATTCGCCCGCTGGCCCATCAACCTCCGCAAGCCTTTCAGTACCAGATGCGCCTAGAAAGAAACAAGCAACTATGAAGAGAACAGCTGAAAGCGACTACAGGTACTGGTCTTATCCAATCACGGAGGGGACAACAGGATTTTCCATACCGGGAACGCCTGTGAGCAGCCCTAAAAAGCGGAGAGAAACCTCGAGTGCAAAGCCGCCGACAAGGCTCAACTTATTACCGGGTCTTTATGCTGTGGAAAATAAATTCACAGATGTTGAGCCTGATTTTTATGGTCGGGGTACAGACTGGGTCGAATTGAAAAAGCTTTACCCTGAAATGCCGAGAATGCGATGTGTCGGCGCTGATGTGGATGATGATGATGAAGGGTATGGAAGTCTGACTAATAACCTCGGCTACCAGGACGAAGAGATAGTGCCTGATACAGACCCCGAGGATTTGAGAAAATGGCATTCCAAAATGGAGGAAAAACGCTGTGCGGAGGCTGAGGCTGAAAAGTTGGATGAAGGAAGGGACTGTAAAGCAGAGTATAAGGATACCGAGAGTATGTGTGAAGAACCATACCCAGACAGAAGCATTCGGAGGTCACTCCTATCTGATCTGTTGAAGTATGCGGCTGAGGAAAAGGAAAACATGGCTGTTGATGAAAACACTTCTGACGGTTTTGAGAGTTCTAAGGTAAGCGTTAGAATGTCCAAACTGTGTATGTGTGGGGTGGGGGTGGGGTGGGGCATGGTGTTGTGAAAGAGAGTTATGAAATTGTGTGTTGTAGACTCATTGCTATTTGTTTGATTTCCGTAGGGAAGTATCCACTTTTCGGGTGATGTGCGGAATCTACAGATCGGGGACTCACAGACCATGGAAGTTTCCATCATGTCCTGTCTTTAAAACAAAGCCTGCAGAATAGAGATGCTATGTGTGTTTTCTCAATAAAATGAGTTTGATCTGTACCTGTGTGTTCATTTCATGCATTAAGAGCCATGTCAGAATACGCAGAAATCCTTAAGAAAATATATTATTCGCCGGGGAAGGTAGGAAGCCTTGGAGGCGTTTGTCCGCTTTTTCAAGAAGCCAGAAAACAATGCAAAAGTGTGAGGAAGAGGGATGTTACTCATTGGTTATCCAAACAAGACAGTTACACGTTACACAGGCCGGCAAGGATCCATTTTAGAAGAAACAAGACTATTGTTTCTCATGTGGATTCTCAATGGCAGGCAGATTTAGTGGATATGCAACGGCTTTCCAAGTTTAACCGTGGTTACAAATACATTTTAACAGTGATAGACATCCTGTCTAAATACGCATGGGGGGTACCACTGAAGGATAAGTCAGCTAGAGAGGTGGCAGGGGGGTTTAATGCAATCTTTACTCAAGATGGGCGAAAACCTGAAAAATTACAGACAGACCGGGGCCGTGAGTTTCTAAACAAGTCAGTATCCACGCTTATGAAACATCACGGGATCCATCACTTTGTCACCAACAATGAGGTTAAAGCTGGAGTAGTGGAGCGATTTAACAGAACTTTAAAAACAAGAATGTGGAGATATTTCACAGCTCATAACACATTTACCTACATCGATGTTCTGCCTTTGTTACTCAAAACTTATAACCACAGTTTTCACCGTACTATCAAAGCAAGACCCGTAGATGTTAACGACTCCAACGCATTAACAGTGTGGAGGAACGTTTACGGGGGCCCTGTGAAAAGAATAGAGGTAAAAGCAAACCAAATCAGAAAAGGAGACCACGTGAGGATTTCCAAAAGCAAGGGTAAATTTGCTAAGGGGTACGAACAGAACTTTACCACGGAGATATTCATTGTGGACCAGGTTCTTCAAAAAACAGACAAGCCAGTGTTTCTTTTGAAAGATTATGGGGGTGAAGACGTCATAGGCAGCTTTTATACTGAAGAACTGCAAAAGATTAATACAGACAAAGACTGCATCTACAGGATTGAAAAAATTCTAGCCACAAAAGGCCAGGGGGCGAGAAAGCAATGCTTAGTGAAATGGTTAGGATGGCCTAGCAAGTTCAACAGTTGGGTTCAGGCTTCCGAAGTAACAGAACTTGCCTAGCTGAGAGCTTTTTATTCCTAAGGAAAGAAATGGGGGATGCTGGTTTTTATGTCACATTACCTAGCAATGCGAGTGCTATAGCCTTTCCCGGGAACTCCATTTCAAGCTTCACTATATCATTAGCAAAACCTCTAGAGCTCACGGGGGCCTGGGAAGTAGGACTAGTTGAAATACAGTATCCACACACCTGGGATAATCTGACGACCCATTCAACTTTTACTATTGTACAAGAAGAAAAGAAGTGGGTCTTCTTTCTGGAGAAAGGGTATTATTCTAACATCCCAGAGCTGTTGAGATATATGAACGAACGCATTACAACACGATGGAACCCCCTGAATGCGGTTCTTAGGTATGAACCAGCGACCAGAAAGGTCCTACTTAAGCCCGAGAATAAGTATAAGATAGTAGCTGACAAGGAATTACAGTATATATTGGGGTTGCACCCTGACATTCCGGCCAATGAGTCAGCTTTCTCAGCAGACATCACAGGAGGTTTCAACACCTTATATGTTTACACTGATATAGTCGAGCACCAGCTCGTTGGAGATTTCTACGTTCCTCTGCTGCGATGTGTGCCGGTGCAAGGGAAGAATAACGAACGTGTCAACATCTGTTACGATAAACCCCACTACATTCCGGTGAGCAAACATCACATAGACACTATCACTGTTGAGATAAAGTCAGACCAGAACAAAAACGTACCATTTCGTTTTGGAAAGGTGATCGTGAAGCTGCACTTCCGACCTAGGAGGGCCTGGGATCTTTAAAATGGCCATCTTGAAATCCTATGGGGATCCTGGGCTTTATAAAAACTATTACAGAGCACAAGCTGGAAACGGTCTACCGGGGTATCATGGTATTCCACAAATGTATGGAACGGGCCTAGGTGGGATTTTCAGAAGCCTTTTCCGAAAAGCTGTACCACTTTTGAGAAGAGGTTTTGACATCATCAAACCCCACGCAAAAACAGCCGCACGTAATATAGCCAACGACATGGTCGGCCATATCACCCAAGCTGTTCTAAACAGAACAAGACCGGCAAACCCTCAAGAGGGGTCGGGCCTTATGTATATTAGAAGGAGAAGAGGGTTAAAAAGAAAAGCATCGCAACTGAGATTGAAAGGACCCCCGCACCCCATTAAAAGGAAAGTGCAACGTAGAAAGAAACCCCAGAAGCGTCGAGGAGCTAGAAAGAGGAGGAGGATACAGCCTACGAACGACATATTCTAAAAGGCAGCATGGCTTTTATTCACGGCTGTTCTGAAGAGTGCACCAAATCCGAACTTGATTTGTTTAGCATCGGGCCTACACAAACTAGTATTGAGAGAAGCCTTTATATTGAAGTTCCACCATTAACCGCTCTTACAGAATCCTCACCATTGGACTTTTTTATTGCTGGAAATGGTGAAGACTATATGGATCTCAACAACACGCTTTTATATCTGACGTGCAAAGTGGTGAATGAAGACGGGACAAACCTGGCCAACGGGGCCGCGGTAGGTCTTGTGAATTACCCGATAGCCTCCATTTTCAGCCAGTTAGATGTGACTTTAGGGGACCGACTCATCAGCCAAAGTAACAACTGCTATCCTTACAGAGCATACATTGAATCCGTGCTGAACTATGGCGAAGACACACTAGCCACGCAATTTACGGCTGGAGCTTTTTATAAAGACAATGCAGGGGAACACGAGATTACGGCTCTGGATGGAGCAAATAAAGGTTTTAGCAAAAGAGCATCCCTGGGAGCTGGTAGTAAAAAAATAGACTTGCTGGGTCATCTCCATGCTGACATGTTTTTCCAAGAAAAACTGCTGCTGAACGGTGTTGATGTGAAAATTAAACTTACCCGCAATAAAGATGCCTTCTGCTTAATGAGCAACGATGCAAACAAGCAATACAAATTACAGATTTTATCAGCCTCCCTCTTTGTCAAAAAAGTGAAATTGACACCTGGCGTGCGCCTAGGACATGCTGAAGCCCTACTTACGTCTAATGCCAAATACCCTGTGGACCGTGTAAGCATGAAAGTATTCAGCATACCGGTAGGGAGCCGTGTCTCCAATCAAGAGAACCTGTTTTTGGGGCAACTTCCTAAGCAGGTGGTGCTAGGGCTCGTTGATAACGATTCTTTCAGCGGAGCGTACAGTAAAAACCCTTTCAACTTTAAGCATTATGACATCAATTTTGCGGCACTCTACCTGGATGGCGAGCAGTATCCTATGAAACCATTTCAACCCAATTTTGAAGAGGATAACTGTGTGAGAGAATATATGAGTTTAGTTCAGACTGCTGGCAAACACATGAGAGACAGTGCACTTTTAATTAACCGTGAGGAGTATGCAAAAGGCTACACACTCTTTGCGTTTGACCTGACTCCGGATCAAGAATGTGCAGACCATTACTCGCTGATTAAAACTGGAAACCTGAGGGCAGAACTGCGTTTCGCAAAGCCTCTGCCAACAACCGTCAATATGGTGGTTTACGGCGTCTTTGACAACGTGATAGAAATAAATCACAGGAGAAACGTCTTGTTTGATTATATGTGAAATGGATAGCCTGCAGTTAACTCGTCTACTAAGCTCAAACCCCTATACTCAAAACAGCTTCTATGGTGTGTTACCCTATGACAAACTTCCAAGAAAGCACATGCAGCAAAGACCATTAGCGCTGATTATCAATACTCATCCCCATAACCTTCCCGGAGAACACTGGTTAGCTGTTTACCTACCTAATGAAAGGACAGCTGAATTTTTTGACTCATATGGACACCCTCCTGACTATGCTTTGTTTCCCAAAGCCATTGTGAACTTTTTAAGAAGAAATGCCGTCAAAACAGTGTTTCAATGCAAACCTGTACAGGCCTCAGACTCAGTTGTTTGCGGACATCATTGCGCTTTTTTCATTCACCAACGTTGTATGGGAGAATCCTTTAAAAATATTAGCGCGTTATATTCCGACGATTTGGATAAAAATGACAAAATGGTTATGCGTTTTGTGAAGAAAATGAACACAAGGACCCGCTCCTCAGATATGTTTCAAACGTTGCAACAATGTATGTCCTGTAGTGCATTTCATAAACGTCTTTTAATAAAAAGACCCTCCTAGGGTGCTTTTGGAATATGATGTGTGTGGTTCTATTTTGTCTTTTTAAAAGAACAGGCAATGACAATAAAACCGAATTTAAGAAAAGAAGTATTTTATTTAGTGTAAATAAAATTATTATAAGCTGAGCCAGGTAGGAGAGCTAGCTTGGCGTTGCTCCCTAGAAGATTTGCGTCTTTGAACGGGGGGTGAACCCGTTGGGTTTTTTAAATAATCCAGGAATTGTCGATTGGTCGTATTACCTATCACGGATGTCGGGGTGTTTATTTCAGCCAGGGCTTTCATAAAATCATCCCACCCTTTAGGGAGACGTGTAACAGAAACTGCATTAGCTTGAGTTGCAGTTTTGACTAAGTCCAAGATGTTAGATCCGGGAATGACTTCTCCTTTATACACGAAGGATCCTTTATCATCCCATGTAGAAATATTCCTGTTTAGCTTTAATTTGTTGAGTATCAATCTTGCGTGATTCTTGTATTTAACAGGCAGGCTGTCTACCACTTCACGAAACACGTTGTCAGCAACGGGGGCTGTTGTTTCTTCAGCAGTTGGTTCAGGTAGAAACAGATTTAAATTTTGTTTCTCAGCATCCCTTTGTTTTAGATGGGTTAAATATTTTTGAAGTAAGGTATTGTAGAGTCGTGCTTTTTCATGTTCGGATAAATCAGTCCTGTGTAGAATCCCCTGCATTTCTCTATCTAGGGATGAGATGGCCGTAGTTCGTATGTTTTCATCCTTGGGAAGAGGGGTTCTTAATTGATCCAGCTGACGGCTGGGGACCAGATACATTTTTTCAGCGTGTTCCATCACTGGTTTGTTAAAAGACCGGTTAACAGAGGAACCGCAAAACTTAGCAGAGGCCCCAAAAACCCTCCAGACTGTTTCACAAGAGCCTTCTTTTTCTGAAGAGACACTTTGCTGTTTCCCAGAATTCTAATAAGTCGGCGTCTTTTTCTCAACGTTCTTAGCTGATGCGGAGCCAAAGGGATGTTTCCTTTTAAAGTATTGAGGGCTATTTCTGAGAGAGTAGCAATTAAATCGTTGGAGCCCGTGCACAAAATGGCTTTTCTCTGGCGTGGAGGTACCTTAATAAGCAGTTTTAATAGTTCCAGGTTTCTCTTTACACGGCAGGACATGTTGCAGCGGCGGAGGAGCAGATGGCAGCTGGTCCTATGTTGCTTAAAACAATGACCTTTTGTGATTCTGTGGATTTTTCTTCATCAAATATACCACAGGCCAATCTGGCGGAAAGATTCCTGTTCTTAATCTGTACGCTTCTGGCGTAGTACTGTGCAAATCTACCACTAAATAACCGTGAGGTTTGCTTGTTGCATCAGAAAAAGACTCCATGAAAAAACGCGTGTTTCCAGGGTACATCTGACGGGCCAGGGTTGCGATCTGTAGTTTATCCCTTGGGTTTTTAAATAGCACCATATATTTTGCATTAAGGCTGATGGTTCTGTTGCTTTTACCTTTGCAAAAAATATTCTGTGTGATGAGGAAAACACTTATATTCCGATGGTGGACATACTGTGTGAAACACATTTCCAAACCAAGGCTATCGCAAGCAGACTGCATCAAATCATCGATAACTATAAAATTGACTTTATTGGTTGGTAACAATTCATCATCATCAAATTTTTCAGGTAATCCCTGCACAAACTGAATAAAGGTGTATTTACACTGGAGTTCATTGTACAGGGGCTGCCAACAACTGTAAAACCACACAATATTTTGTGGTAGTACAGAGAACACATTTTCAGCATGATCCAGCATATTTTTTATAAAATACGTTTTGCCACATCCGCTAGGACCAGCGAGAATTGCAGAGAAGGGGTGCTGCCAACGTGTCTCCAAATCAGTATCCATAAGGGAGCGTTGTAAACCCCTCTTTAATCACTCTTTTATCAAATACAACCTTTTGAGTTTTTTTGAGAGTTTTCGTGTGAAGCGTCCACTGGCGCTTATTTCGAACAATACCTGGCTGCTGTATCACAATTTCACGAGGCTGACAGTCTTTCTTGTTTGAGACGTAATCAAATGCCAAGTCTTTAAGACTGGTAAAATTAATTTTCTCACAGTTCGCGCTATTCAGGGTGATTCCCTTTACCTTCATACAAGCTGTACCATCAGACAATTTATAGCCATAGGATTTCGGACCAATGCTGACAAACTCTGTAATAGTCTGATCTGGCGGAATTTCACTTGTGAGATCCCCTAAATAATCCCCTAAAGGAGGTTCCCACTCCCCTTCCTTACTCACAAAAATGACACTGTCCGTGTCATGATACAAAACACGTCTGCCTAATCTATCTAACAACTTGTAGAGTTCAAGCCTTGCATATGCCGTGGTAAAACAAGCTATGAATTCATTTTTTCGCCCAGAGGTTGTCACACGGTCCTCGGAATATTTCCACGAGAGACAGACAGCCTCTTCATCCAGAAACTCACACATGGACACCTTATAAGCATCAGAAAATAGAATTTGAAAGAAATCCTCTGGATCTCTCAGCACTTCTGTGACTGCCAAATTTGTTCTCTGCCCAAACTTTCCCCACAAGGAGTTTAAAAACAATTTGGCGATTTGACGCTTTGCAGGATTCACCGCAATTTCCTTTCTACGTAAACGCACACCCTCCCGTGCACGATAATCCCTTATATACTTAGATTTATCTTGCTTGCTTACACACCATTGAGGGTAACCTGAAGCCTCCTGCTTTTGACGAAGATGCAGTTTTATATACTCTGAAAACAGATCTATAGAACTACGCTCAAAATGCCAGACCTCGAAAATCTCGACAACTCTATAACCCTTTGCTATAGCCACGTTCAATTCAACTGTACACCATGTACCTGATAACGCTCTCTCCTCATCTGTGTGGTCACAAGGCTCCTGATGTTGGGTTTCTGCACAGCTTGAGCACAGTACGAACATGAGTTTTCCAGAGATTCTGGAAGGCAAAACTGGGAAATAGAGATTTCTAGGGGGGAAAACCTTGGCTTTTACCAGTCCGAAATAATTTGAAAGGGGCTTAAAATCCTTGTAGATGATTTTAGGATGCCCCAAGGGATACTCTTTTGTTTTGTTGACATAGGGATACAGACTGGTAAAGTCATAATATTTCACAGTTTCCCCATCTTTAGGCTTATAATAGAGACATACAGCATTTGTGCGACCGCCAAAAAGCGCGTCGCGAGGTTTTAGCGGATCTGGAAATTTGGCGTTTGCAAGATAAGCCTGGACTTCCAAATCTGTTTTTACCATATGTCTCCATTCATGCTCCCAAATGGTGCGCACTTCGAACCCTAAGCATTGAAGGTCTGCACTCCTTTTCTGTGTCGCATTAAAAAGAAACTCATAACTTTTTCCCACCAGGGTATTGACCTCCTCTGGAGAATAACAAACCAGGCATCCATGGTGGTAACAACCAAAAAATTCATAGGCAATTTCCCTTTCACCCACAACTGCATAACCGTCTAGAAAATAATTGCCAACTTTAACCTCCCCGCCATTCAGAGCATGGCGTATTTCAACCTTTTCCTTATGACTGACAAAAGAGAGCCACTGTATAGACGCCGTTGAGAATCGCTTGTACTGATTATGATAATCATTACAACTTGGAATTGCTATAGTATCCTTCCTAAGAAATTTGAACCTGTACATCGCTAGAGCTACACCTGCAATGGTCGGATATTGTAGAGGATCTATAGCTGTTCTGTATTTTATTACTTTTTCTTTTTTCTTGCCTACGTGAACTTCCCTGATCGTCGTTGTGAGTTGAACTATTTCGTGTCTGTACTTGGTACAGGCCTTCACTAAAATCTCAACATCCTTCTGACAGTAGTATGCTAAGTCTTTTTGCATATCGAAGGTTTTTGAACGGTTCTCTTCATACCATGTGGTAAAGGCTGTCTTTTCAGCTGGCATCATGTATTCTACGCCGTAGTATTTGGGCAGCGGCAAAGGCCCTACATAATTCCAATTCTCAGCTGTGTTGAAATAATGTGGAAAATACCCTTTGGCATCATCAAATCCTAAAGCCTTAGGTAATTTAGAGAGTGCCATGGGTAGGTGACTGAGCGAGTCAATGAATTTTATGTCTAACTCTGCAATTGTAACACAGATTAACTTACCACCTTGTGCTATAATTTTAACATCCAGTTTCTCTTTCACTAACTGATTGAGTATAAAGTAACAGTCATAACCCTTTGAATTGTGGGCTATGAATGTTGAATCTCTAAAGGCTCCATCTTTTGTAAACGTCTTAATAAACTGTTCAATACAGTTTTCACCCCTAAATTCCCATGTTTTACCTGCAAACTTCCAAGGGGCCACACCACCCACTATTTCATCACCACTATCCTCAGACCCAGTTTCCTCTTCCACATAATCTGGTTTAAAACACTCCACTGTTTCCCCTGGAAAAGCTTTTATAAAACAATACACTGGCTTATGAACTCCCGATTCTTGTTGTGATTCAAAGTCATAAAACAAGTATTTCACAGAAAGCTTTGGCCTATTAAGCGATTGCATGTAACACACATGGTCTTCATCTTCAACAATGTACCCCCAGCAAACCATACACTGTCTACCTTTGCATCTTTCTTCATCATGATCCGACTCCTGATAATGAGCACACCTTGTACAATACCTCCTCTCTGGACATTTGACTTTCTTCTCTAAGAACAGCTGTTGATGTAATTTAAAGCAGACGTTAGACCTACAATGAAACTTACATCTCGGACAACGAACCTGGTCCTCGACTACATTAGAGCATTCCTTTCTCATACACATTCTGCAGTAAAACAGACAGGTGTGTATGTCATGATTATAGAGTTTGCGACAAAATTCACAGTAGTTACGCATGCCAAATAGAGCTTTTACATTCAGAACTCCGTAGAAATGTTCTTCGTGTAAGAGTAATGTATAGGCTTGGGGATAAATGGGTCCTTCTGTTCTAAAAAAGCACCATCCTGACTTTTTTGAGTAATAGGCTACATCGATGTTGACTCTTAAATACTGTTCGACTGTAGAAATGTCCTTAAGGGTTACCTTTTTTTTATCAGACCATCCAAGCTCCATATGCAGTTTTTGAGCAGCTGTCAACATTTCGGAATCTGTGGGTTTCTGTAAACTCATAACACCGAATAAAGCACCCCCAAAGCATAGATTGCTTCCTGAATAATTCAAATCTATCAAATATTGTCTTTTTCGGCCTATTATTTCACTCGCTGGGATTGAACCCAGTTTTCGATGGGCTCCACCTCGTAGTGGTTTTGTTATAGTTACTACGAACTCAAAATCACCGTGCGCACATATTTCCATACTACTTTGTAAGAGCCGGCTAAGGTGTGATAGGAACTCCTCGGCATTAAAGAGTTCCCTGCTTCTTTTAAAAGAAAAGAGTGGATTTCGTAATCCTGAGGCTTCTAGTCTCACCTGTACAAAATCATCAGGTTCGATTCTAGGCGCCAGCCGGTCTAATATGCCCTGGATCGACCTGTATAATACCGTTACAATCTCGGCGTATGACCTAATCATTTCTAAATTTCTGAAACGGTATACCTCAACGAGTCGCCATGTGCTGAAATCAGGAATTGGATGTTGCCATGAGCGCACGCATTCAGCAAACACAGCGTGTGAACCATTAACCTCATCAGCATTGTGGTCTTCCTGTTGGATTTGTTCATCAACATTAGATACAGCTCCTAAGTGAAGGCGCTCTGGAGAATGCAACCCCCTCTGTGTGTCTGTGCTGTTAGGAGAAGCCGTGTCTGAGCTCATTAAGGGGCATGCTCTTTTATGTTTTTTCTTACTTTTGGCCCTGGCAAGAGTTTGTCTTGCCTTTTTTATCCATTTACGTCTTCTTTTCCAGTACAGATCTCCAGGACATGGCTTCTTTTGTTTTCTTTTCCCCCTACTGTTCATTCCCCCACCCCTCTGATAGTAAGCTGTCTTTGTAAGCATCCGATATTTTTCTAGTGCTTTAATTTCAGAAAAAACATTTGGAAAATCACGAGCCATGATTTGATCATTTCTCTCATGATTGCGGCTCACTTCCTCAGACAATCTCTTAAGTTCAGCATAACATTCCTTCAAGGAAGTAAATTTTCTTTTTTTGGGGGCTTGGCCATGGCCATCTTTGATGTCATCTCCGTATTTCTGCTTCTTGCGGGGTTTAGATGCTTTCGGAGTTTCTGGCCTGCAACGTTTCATGCCTTTTCCTAAAAGTAATGAATAAAATATCAATACCTGAATAACTATTTCCCATATGTGCAGCAAGACATTCTGTAGGTGACCCAATCATCGCAGTACCTTGATTTTTTGAAGTTGACGGCTTGGGTGTGGAACGGCTATCAGAATGCTTATCTAGAAAATACATTTGCAACCACATGATTAGCTTGTCCTAAATACATCCTTATGAATGGTTATTTTGTTTATTTATAGGGTTGTTCTATTGTTTTCTGTAACTTTATTATTTCATAGGTTTGGGGAGTGCTTATTGCATTTGATTAAATTTAATTAGTATTTTATGTTGTGTTTTTGATACACAATGGACAGTTTATAATCCGTGGGTTAGCAATACCTGTATTTATAGAACCGTTGGTATCAGCCTTATGGACAGCAGCAGAGGCAGAGGTGTCATCAACGAAATCAGAAAATACTTCACCTGCTGAAAATAGACATGTATTTCAGAAAACACGCAGACACACTCATTGTGCATTCATTTTATTATTATTATATTATTTCAGGGTATAAGAACAAACCTCCAATCAGTTGAGGATCTGGATCTTCCACCGTTATAATTTCATCATCCCCTAAAACATCCTGTAGTGCCATAGTTGAATCACCGTATGGTGGGGGATGAATGATAGCGGTAGTGTATACGTGTCTCATTTCCGGAGGAATGGATGTGATGTATCTAGGATGGACGAGAAAGGGGAAGTATGGATGAATTTAGAGAATTAAATTTGACGTGGGTCTGTTATATATGCACTTAGAACTGTGGTTTAAAATTATGAAAAATAACAAAAACGACTGTAAGTTTAAACAGTTTGAACTAATAATACAGAATGGTTTGGTGTTGTAGATAAACATTGTGCACAGACATGTCGGGGCACATATCCTTCCAAGACCCTTTTATTATTGTTATATACATCGTAATAAAATTAATTATATATATATATATGAAACATTGTTTGAAAATAATATAGAATTTAACATAATACACATCGTAAAATACATTTTATTGGAGATAATACATTCCTGGAATATTATAGTATGGTATGATGTTATAATATTATAGTATAGTATAATAAGCTCAACCCTAGTACACATTACTGAAATATGATGTTAATATCTAACTATCTATACACACACATACACACATGCATACACATCCTGAGAAGAGAGTTGGGGTAAGTTTTTTAGAGAAACAGAATGATATAAACAGCATTAAATAGAAAGAAGGCCTACTATAGCTTCATTATCGTTATATAATAATAAACAGTGAAAAAGAGGACCATGTTGATATAACAAATTTTATTAACAATAATAATTTCTTGTTATTTATTTTTGTTTATTTTATAATATGTATCTACAGCAATTAATCAGTGCATAACAAACATTTTGAATCAAGACAAAATATCAAAAACTTAGTGCACAAACACGGTTGTACACAATTCCTTTTTATCATCATTATATATAATACATTGATTGAAAATAATATAGAATTTAACATAATATGCCTAGTAATAATCAATATACTGTATATACACATAATATTGCTGATATTATGTATTATTTATATAAAGCGTTTAAAACAAATCAGAAATGAAATGAAAAGGGGGGGTGGGCTGGATGACCCGAGCTCTCTTCCAAGTCTCTGATTCTTGCAATCTTTCAGTGGTAAGTTGTAATTGGGAACACATGTTCCAATTGAAAACACATGTTCCATGCTGCCTTGCAAGATAAGTCTGTGCAAGATTACAAATACCCTCTTTAAGTCAATTCAGTAAAACATCCTTAGTTACACTTATTAAAGTGTATCCTTAGTTATACACTTCATCCTTAGTTATACACTTATTAAATTATAACTCATCCCATACAATGTATTAATTAAATATAATACCCCGAATTAACTTATAACATTCTTAAATAATGCAAAAGTGAAAAGAATCGCTTTTCACTCTCTTTTTAAAAAGATAGTGAGTTTTCCCCTAAGGTGTTGTTTTTAAAATCAAAACTAAAACTAACAACTTTACACTCTTTTCTCTAATAATTAAAATCTTAATACACACACACACACACACATGCATACACACACACACATACACACACACACACACACACACATGCATACACATCGTGAGAAGAGAGTTGGGGATAAGTTTTTAGAGAAATAGAAAGATATAAACAGCATTTTAAATAGAAAGTAGTCCTAGTATAGTCGCAGTGTATCTACAACAATTAATCCGTGTATAACAAAGGTTTTGAATCATGACAAAATATAAAAACATTGTACACAAACATGTTGAGGCATATTCCATCCTAAGACCCTTTTATCATCATTATATATAATACATTGATTGAAAATAATATAGAATTTAACATAATATGCCTAGTAATAATCAATATACTGTATATACACATAATATTGATGATATTATGTATTATTTATATAAAGCATTTAAAACAAATCAGAAATGAAATGAAAGGGGGGGGGGGGGTGGGCTGGATGACCGGAGATCTCTTCCAAGTCTCTGATTCTTACAATCTTTCAGTTGTAATTGGGAACACATGTTCCATTGGAAACACATGTTCCTTGCTGCCTTGCAAAATAGCCCTCTTTAAGTCAATTCAGTAAAACTATCCTTTGACAGGCCACCATTATATGCACTTAGAACTGTGGTTTAAAATTATGAAAAATAACAAAAACGACTGTAAGTTTAAACAGTTTCAACTAATAATACAATTTTGGTTTGAGGGGCTGTAGAAGCGGTTGAAAAATGAAAGGAACAAATAGTAAAGGATATAACATTCTCAATGAGAAGTGGGGTGAAGATTTAGGGGTAAAAATAAATGAAACAGTGTGGGTAACAAATATGTAGACACAGACAACTAAAACTTATAAATAAGGGCTACAGAAAATTATTACAATTTTAATATGTAAACGCTACCTAACATCGTTAAGAATACCGAATATAAATAAAATCTATGAAGCATTGCTGGAAAGGGTGTCAAGAATCATTCACACACACACACACACACACACACACACACACACACACACACATGCATACACATCCTGAGAAGTGAGTGGGGTAAATAGATACTCACCAAAGATGCCTCGAAATGGACGGATAGTGTGCGGTTTTGGACAGGGTTTTTATACAGTTTAGTCAGTGGGGCGGGGTAACTCCCCTCAATTTTGAAAGATATTTTTAATAAAATGAAATATTGATTCTAAATTAAATCAAGGCCTTTTGAAGTATATGATATAGGTATTTTGATAATTTTCAGATGTGCATTTATTTTAATAAATGAAATATTGCTTCTAAATTAAATCAAGGCCTTTTGAAGTATATGATATAGGTATTTTGATAATTTTCAGATGTGCATTTATTTTAATAAATGAAATATTGCTTCTAAATTAAATCAAGGCCTTTTGAAGTATATGATATAGGTATTTTGATAATTTTCAGATGTGCATTTATTTTAATAAAATGAAATATTGCTTCTAAATTAAATCAAGGCCTTTTGAAGTATATGATATAGGTATTTTGATAATTTTCAGATGTGCATTTATTTTAATAAATGAAATATTGCTTCTAAATTAAATCAAGGCCTTTTGAAGTATATGATATAGGTATTTTGATAATTTTCAGATGTGCATTTATTTTAATAAAATGAAATATTGCTTCTAAATTAAATCAAGGCCTTTTGAAGTATATGATATAGGTATTTTGATAATTTTCAGATGTGCATTTATTTTAATAAATGAAATATTGCTTCTAAATTAAATCAAGGCCTTTTGAAGTATATGATATAGGTATTTTGATAATTTTCAGATGTGCATTTATTTTAATAAAATGAAATATTGCTTCTAAATTAAATCAAGGCCTTTTGAAGTATATGATATAGGTATTTTGATAATTTTCAGATGTGCATTTATTTTAATAAATGAAATATTGCTTCTAAATTAAATCAAGGCCTTTTGAAGTATATGATATAGGTATTTTGATATTTTTCAGATGTGCGGTGTGTTTTACAGTATGATACCTTTTTGATATAGAAACCTTCAATCAGGATACATGTGGTAAAATATTTTTAAAGTCTAGAATGTATTTATTTTAATAAAATGAGATATTGGAAATAAATTAAATCAAGGCCTTTTGAAGTATAAGATATGGTAAAACTATATTAATAAAATGAAATATTGATCTAAATTAAATCAAGGCTTCACGCCATAGGCATTTTGATATTTTTCAGATGTGCCAGCCCTACCTGGGGCCCCAAAAAGAAATGGGATTTTACCCAGTATGCTTTACACCGAGGGCTGTCTTCAGTACAGCATAGTTACTGCCTTAGAAAACAGTACACTTTTTAATGTTTGATGTGAATAAAGGCAGAAATGACATTTTTTGTTTTAAATCATTTTATTCCATAGCCTTTTAAAATACATTTTACAGTCGCATTAGATTCCTTGCTTTTTAAAACTGCCAATAATACCCGGCGATTTCACAAAATCCGTATATTTTCTGCTTTTCAAGATGTGCCTCACCTGTCTAATTAAGTTCTCATTACATCTTTTCAGCTCATCAAATAAAAAATCATGTGGAGATTCAGAAGACCCCACCTTAATTACCAAATTCAGGATATAATCCAATGTTTCATTAGTCAGAGCTAGACATTTTTGGGAATAACTAAATAATATATACATGTGGAGGGTGTTTTTAAAGCACAAATTGTCACATATATCTCTTAGCTTCTTATTAAAGAATGTTATATTCCATGACACACAGTCATGAGCAAGTTGATTCGGCTGCGCTTCCAAACATCCTGAGCATTCCGAATATAATATCTCGTTTAAATTGTGATCTAATAAAACCAAAATTAGCGTTCTTGCAAATGCATACATGTCTGGTTTCTGGTTTTCATCTGCTGGTTGAATATCCGTATTCAATCCTAGTATGCTTGACACGACCTCATGTCCTGGGCTCTGAATAGCTGCCATTTCAGGGGGCTCCTATAAATAACAAAATAATCATGTTAAAACACATACAATGATCATTATCCCAACACACATACACAAGCACCCAACGTTCCCTTTTCAAACTTACTTGTAGCTGGCTTGGTGCAACACAGCAGAGCTTCCAGAGAGCAGAGATAGGAGGATTTTCAGCAGTTCCCTAAAACGTTTTTAAAAGATCAGAGTGTTAGTAATTTACAGGTTATACAACTTCATCCTTTTGAAATATACCCCACCATCCCTTTTCAACCTAAGAGGGATCAGAATAATCGCTTATAAGTATTACCTGCTCATTGTATGATGGTGTTGAATCCGTCTTCAACAGGCTATTCACAGATTCATGAACTACACGTTCTTCCTCCCGACATCTTTTAGCTTCTTCCCCTTCTTCCTCATCATCCTCAGATGAGCTGATGTACCTTTTCCTACATAGATCATCATCCACTGTTGAATCAGGCAAGTCCATAGTTGAAGGACCAGAGGGTGATTCCATATTATGTGCTGTTCTGCAAAATGATCAGAGCGCCTCCCTATACTCAAGCAGGGCTATTTAAACCCTAAAACAACGCCTATTGGCCCCTCACTATCACATGGTCATCTTGCGGTCCTAAACCATTCCCTATTGGCTACTATGTATCACGTGATGTCAGCTTAGAGCTACCACACACGCCCCTGGCTGTTCATTTCCACAAGCCATTCATCGGGGATAGGTCTATCCATGCTATGCTCCACACAAAGGGGTTAGGGTGGGGGTGGGGTGGACCGTGGGGTGGGGTTTTACCCAGTGGGAGGGCTCTCTGGCATCCATTTCCTGTTTAGGAGAGGCGGGACTTCAGGGGTTGGAGTGGGAGGGGCGTGGGAGGGGCATGGGAGGGGCCTTCCCCAAAAAGGGGGCGTGGTACCTGTCAAATCTGAGTTTGACGAGAGGTGCCACCTTTTACTACTGTTGTTGTTATATTTTGAAGGATGTGGTAGTGGATACATTTCTATACTTTGTTATATATATTGTCTCACTATATATATATACTTTGAAGGTGATTTTCCAGCTTCTTGGCAGAATGGGGTTGGACTGGATGGCGGAAGTCCTGCTCCCCATCCTCTATTCCGCTTTGGTTAGACCACACCTGGAATATTGTGTCCAATTCTGGGCACCACAATTCAAAGAGAGATATTGACAAGCTGGAATGTGTCCAGAGGAGGGTGACTAAAATGATCAAGGGTCTGGAGAACAAGCCCTATGAGGAGTGGCTTAAGGAGCTGGGCATGTTTAGCTGAAGAAGAGAAGGCTGAAAGGAGACACGATAGCCATGTATAAATACGTGAGGTGAAGTCATAGGGAAGAGGGAGCAAGTTTGTTTTCTGCTGCCCTGGAGACTAGGATGCAATGGAACAAAGGCTTCAAGCTACAAGAAAGGAGATTCCACCTGAATATGAGGAAGAACTTCCTGACTGTGAGAGCTGTTCAGCAGTGGAACTCTCTGCCTCCGGAGTGTGGTGGAGGCTCCTTCTTTGGAAGCTTTTAAACAGAGGCTGGATGGCCCATCTGTCAGGGGTGATTTGAATGCAATATTCCTGCTTCTTGGCAGAATGGGGTTGGACTGGATGGCCCATGAGGTCTCTTCCAACTCTTTGATTCTATGATTCTATGTCACCTGCATGTAGGCCAAGGAAGTGGTTTCCTAACTGACACCAGGGCAAACCACAGAGTTCCTTTGCCCCAATTCAGAGAACCGTGTAGATGCTTTCAAAAATTCATAACATTTCCTTCCTTCCTGTTTCAAGAAAGTCTAGAAGCAAAAGCACAAGGCTGTAGGTGAGGAAAATAAAACCAAGTATGTACAAAACACACCAAGGAGCAATATCTTCATTTTGGTTGCTTTGGCTTTTATGTTTTTGGGCTGCTTTGGGTCTCAGTCTTGAGGAGAATTGGGGCAGAAACAACAACAACAACAACAACAACAACAATGCAGGTTGGGCATCCCTTATCTGGAATTCTGAAATATCCCCAAAATGAACAAAATCTGGCTACCAGTATTAAAAAAACTCTAAAACTGCAACAGCAGAGGGAAAACCATCAGGGACATCTAATCACCTCTCAACAAAAGCTTGCTCCAGGCACTGCCAGGCTATCAAATGCTAATCAAGGTGGTCAGTTGAAACATTAACCCCTAGCTCCAGCAGACAAGAGTCCTTTGTCCCACCCTGGTCATTCCACAGATATATAAACCCAATTTTCCTAGTTCCAACAGACCTCACTACCTCTGAGGATGCTTGCCATAGATGCAGGTGAAACGTCAGGAGAGAATGCCTCTAGAACATGGCCATATAGCCCGAAAAAACCTACAACAACCCAGTGATTCCTGCCATGAAAGCCTTCGACAATACAGAATCAATATTTATTTGAAGA
>NW_026844366.1:189676439-189706998 GCF_025583915.1 Anolis sagrei ordinatus
TTCGTTTCGTAATTGTTTCGTAATTGTTTCGAAATCGTTTTGAAATCGTTTCGTTATTATTTCCGCATGTCTGGTGCAAGTTTTATAGTTGTTGTTTGTTTTATCAGTGAAAAAAATATCACACCAACAGTCAACAACAGAGGGAGAGGGAAGCTTCAGAAGTTCCCCCTGTCCCATTTGGAGGTTTTTTTAGCGTATTGCGCGGTCGCGTCCGCCATTAACGAATCAATTCGTAATTGTTTCGTAATTGTTTCGTAATTTCCAAAATTTCGAACTTTTTTAAAGAAAAATTTCGGAATTCTTTTAAAAATTGAAACGCAAAAACCCCCTAAAAACGAATCGAGTTTAGAAACAAATTTTTCCGTGGTTGCCCAGCCCTAATAGTCATGCCTCTGAAGGCTTTCAATCACTCTGCTTCTCAAAATTGTTGTATTCTTTTATTTTTTTTTTTGGCATAGTTAAAGCAATGGTATTCCCTAGTAACCTATGGATGTGAGAGCTGGACCATAGGGAAGGCTGAGCGAAGGAAGATAGATGCTTTTGAACTGTGGTGCTGGAGGAAAGTTCTGAGAGTGCCTTGGACAGCGAGAAGATCCAACCAGTCCATACTTCAAGAAATAAAGCCCGACTGCTCATTGGAGGGAAGGATAGTAGAGGCAAAGATGAAGTACTTTGCCCACATCATGAGAAGAAAGGAAAGCTTAGAGAAGATAATGATGCTGTGGAAAATGGAAGGAAAAAGGAAGAGGGACCGACCAAGGGCAAGATGGATGGATGGCATCCTTGAAGTGACTGGCTTGACCTTGAAGGAGATGGGGGTGGTGACGACCAACAGGGAGCTCTGGCGTAGGACGGTCCATGAGGTCACGAAGAGTCAGAAGCGACTGAACAAAGAACAGCAACAATGCAGTACATCTGATGCACTGTTTGAATTCTTCTTTGGCGATTTCTCCCTTTTTCCACTTCTTGTGCATGTCTCTTTTGAGTCTTAGCACAATTAGAAGTTCTTTTGACATCCATTCTTGCTTCTTTGCCCTTGTCTTAGTTTTTCTCTTTGTTGGCACTGTTTGCAATTGCACATTGAGTATTTCAGTCTTGAAAAACTCCCATCCATCCGTAACTCCCTTGTCCTTTAGTATTGGCATCCACACAATGCTTTTCCTTCATTTTTCAGAAGTCAGCTCACCTAAAGTCCAGAATGTGGGTTTGACTTGTCTTAGTTTTGGCCTTCCTTCGTATCACAAACTACAGGAGCACATGGTCACTTGCCCCTAAGGATCCAACCACTTTCAACTATATTGATCACTTTGAGTGCAGACTCTGTATCAGACATCCTTTCAGGCTTGAAAGTAATAAACCTTTGTTCGGTTGCCTTAAACCCAGTTTGTATATTGATCTGATCTTCAAGGTGTTGGAATTCAACCCTGCACTGCCCAAGTCTCCAGTCCTCAATGAGGAGTAGTTAGTTTAAAATAAGCTGAGGGAATTCCTTCCTCCATGTCTCCTTTATGACAATTGGAAGGCATCTATTTGCTCTCCTCTGTTTCTGCTCTCATTCTGATTGATTGTGTAGAATGGACACTTTTGTACTACAAACCTTTACTTCTGCTTCTTACATCTTAGTGCACACTGTGTGTTATTGAGAGATCTCTGTGTGTGTGTGTCAGAGAGATATAGTGATTGTTTTATTGTTTGATTTGCTTTAAGTTATGTGTTTTTGTTATGCTGTTGTTTTATTGAGGCCTTGTCCTGTGTAAGCCGCATCGAGTCCTTCGGGAGATGCTAGCAGGGTACAAATAAATTTAATAATAATAATAATAATAATAATAATAATAATAATAATAATAATAATTGGTGTTTTTCCTTCTCTTGAAGAGATGGGTTTTAGAGTAGCTCAGACCCAGTTCTTTACCATTAAGAAAAGTAGTTATTCTTTTTAATGTAAAAGATCCTAGAAATACATGACCCAATGGTTTGAATCCCATTCAAGAATAAAAACCCATTATCTTGGGCAAGTCACACACTTTCAGCCACAGGGGAAGGCAATGGTAAAACCCCTTAGAACAAATATTTCCCAGAAAGCTCCACAAAGAAATGCAACCGCAAATGTCTAAATGGCTGCCTTTGTTCATTATTTTTGGGGATTCTGCTATTGATATTAGTACAGTTATATTTCTGAAAGACAGTCATGAACCTGTGGCAAGATTAAACATATTTGTCATTGCAGACATAAACATGCAAGCCCCAGATGTATGCGATTTATGCACAATCATTTAAGAGATATACAAGATTCCAACAGTGAGGACTGAAACATATTCTTTTCACATTCTCATTGAGTACAATGAAATCCTTAAAGTTTTTATTAATTTCAAAGACCCAGGACAGACTCTTCAACAAAGCGCTTTTGTGTCTTTTTTGAGAGTACCGTTTTCCGGCTATGATCAGTGGCTAATTGGACATGTACATGCATAATGTACAGAAGCATTACTTAGGGTTTTGCTCCACCTGGCATTGCAGCCTGTCTGAGACTGGTTTTGGAAGAGTCTGGGATAATAGTAATATGACCAGCAGTTTGCTTGCTTTGTAAAAAATGGATTCATAGTTATGAGGAGTGTTTTATCATTCACTAAATAGAATAGCAACTGCATCCAAAGAGTGGATGGAGGGCGGGGAAGAAATTGCTGTCAAATAAGAATTCAATTCCATGAAATTTTCCTTCAGCCCTGGTATTCCAGACAATGGGACATTTATATTTTTCTCTATTTGCTGTATTTGCAATCCTTTGTCATTTTGCCTGCTACTTTTCTGGGGATGATAACTGTATTTCTAAAAGCTCTGCGGATGGTTCGAGTTATTGCAACATTGGAAAGTTCAGGATAGTGAAGATGAGAATCAATTCCTTTGAAATGTGGCTCAGGAGACGTTCCATTGATATGATGGACTGTTAAAAAGACAGGTGGACATCTGTGGCTGTATATGGGAAATAAATAATATTTTGTTCATCTTGTGAAAAAAAAAGACAAGTGAATAGGTCCTAGAGAAAATCTAGTGTGAACTTTTCCCAGAAGCAAAATGACTAAACCAAAACTTGTATTTTGGCCATATCATGAAAATACATTACTCATTAAAAAGACAATAATGCTTGGTAAAGTGAAGGGCAGTGGGAAAAGGCCACATTCCAGGTAGACACAACCAAGGAAGCCATGATCCTGTGTCTGCAAGTGCTTTTGATTATTTCCAGATCTCTCATAGAAAGACTCAACATAAGTCACAGTTCTTGAGGGCCCTCTTCTAGTTCCCCAGATGTGTCACATTCTGTATCTTGCTGCTAGAATCCGGGGAAATCCTCCTGTCAACAAGAGCTTGGTGATGGGCCCTTAAATATTGGCTGAAGGCAGTGGTTCTCAACCTGGGGTCCCCAGATGTTTTGGACCTTCAACTCCCAGAAATCCCAGCCAGTTTACCAGCTGTTAGGATTTTTGGGAGTTGAAGGTCAAAAACATCTGGGGACCCCAGGTTGAGAACCACCGGCTTAAGGTCAGCATTTTCAGACTGGGCTCAAGGAAACTAGTCCAATGTGGGCTAGGCAAAACTATGGTGAGGTGGATCTGTAATTGGTTAAATGGACGAACCCAGAGGGTGCTCACCAATGCTTCCTCTTCATCCTGGAAAGAAGTGACAGAGTGGAGTGCCGCAGGGTTCCGTCCTAGGCCCGGTCCTGTTCAACATCTTTATTAATGACTTAGATGAAGGACTAGAAGGCATGATCATCAAGTTTGCAGACAACACCAAATTGGGAGGGATAGCCAATACTCCAGAGGACAGGAGCAGGATTCAAAACGATCTTGACAGATTAGAGAGATGAGCCAAAACAAACAAAATGAAGTTCAACAGGGACAAATGCAAGATACTCCACTTAGGCAGGAAAAACGAAATGCAAAGATACAGAATGGGGGACGATGATGCCTGGCTCGAGAGCAGTACGTGTGAAAAAGATCTTGGAGTCCTCGTGGACAACAATTTAAACATGAGCCAACAATGTGATGTGGTGGCAAAAAAAAGCCAATGGGATTTTGGCCTGCATCAATAGGAGCATAGTGTCTAGATCTAGGGAAGTCATGCTACCCTTCTATTCTGCTTTGGTTAGACCACACCTGGAATATTGTGTCCAATTCTGGGCACCACAATTCAAGAGAGATATTGACAAGCTGGAGTGTGTCCAGAGGAGGGCAACTAAAATGATCAAGGGCTGGAGAACAAGCCCTATGAGGAGTGGCTTAAGGAGCTGGGCATGTTTAGCCTGAAGAAGAGAAGGCTGAGAGGAGACATGATAGCCATGTATAAATATGGGAGAGGAAGCCACAGGGAGGAGGGAGCAAGCTTGTTTTCTGCTTCCCTGGAGACTAGGACGTGGAACAATGGCTGTCAGGGGTGATTTGAATGCAATATTCCTGCTTCTTGGCAGGGGGTTGGACTGGATGGCCCATGAGGTCTCTTCCAACTCTTTGATTCTATGATGTTATGATTCACCATCTAGCCTAGGATGATTACACTAGCAACTGGTTCAAGCTTAATTCTAAAAATGCCTCTTCTAACGGCCTTTCTTCACTCCTCTTTTCTCATCTGGGTTTTGACATGGCACTTAAATCTGTTAAAGACTGTGGGACATTGCCTTCTATGAACTGTGTTCTCACTCATCTGTTTCTTGTTCCCCAAGTGCCCTGAGTATACGCTATCCTGGGTCTCCCCATTAAGCAATTTACCTTAAGAACTTGACTGTGGTCAAATATCACTGCCTATTCTCTAAAGCAAGGTGCAATGTGTTCCCATCTGAAGTGCTTCGAGGTAAATTTGCAGGAGTCCCATACTTATGCAAGACTTTGTCCATATAATAACCAGGATATTGAATGTATGTATCACATCTTTTTGTCCTGCAGTTTTTATAAGCAGGCTTGGTTACATATTATTAACCTACTACATATTATTAACCGCCCCCGGTGGCGCAGTGGGTTAAACCCCTGTGCCAGCAGAACTGAAGACCGACAGGTCACAGGTTCGAATCCGGGGAGAGGCGGATGAGCTCCCTCTATCAGCTCCAGCTCCTCATGCGGAGACATGAGAGAAGCCTCCCACAAGGATGATAAAAACATCAAATCATCCGGGAGTCCCCTGGGTAATGTCCTTGCAGATGGCCAATTCTCTCACACCAGAAGCGACTTGCAGTTTCTCAAGTCATTCCTGACACGACAAAAAAAAAACAAACAAAACCTACTACTGAAAAACTTACCCGGTAGATCAGTCCAATTCCACGTGAAGTTTTTATTAGGTGACAATTTCCTTCATGTGACCTTGGCTGTTGCAGTTTCTCTCTGAGGTAGCCAGGATAAAACAACTTCCTGTATTAGGCAAAGGACCTCATCACACGGATGAGGTCCTGCAGGATGATTCGCCACCACCCATGCAATCCTGGCATCCCGTACCCCACCTTGCCCATTCCACATGGAGAAGCATTGCCACTGCAGCTTGGTCCCATGAATTTCTACAGAACACAGGAAGTCTTCCAAGTTCTGAGGGAAGCCTCCTGTGCTGCTTTCGGGACATTTCCTCCACGGAGCTCTGCTGGAAATCACTGTATGTTGTGTGATGGCGTCTGGCATCCAGCGAAGAGGGAGTGTCTCAAAAGCATCCTAGGATGCTTAATTTGCCTCATGTGATGAGGCTGTCAGGCTGAAACTTGTCCTGTATTATTTGCTATGTTCTTATCCTTGTTTATATGCATCTTGTATTGCACATCGCCCTGTGTTTAATTGGCCTTGTCAGTTAATTAATTTGTTTGCAGTTGTGCAACATTTACCGCTGAGCAAATTAGGTCTTTGGACTGTAATAAAGTTTGAATTGAATATAAGTAAAATCGGCTTGATGGCAGTTAACAATAAAAAAACAAATCCGCAATGAAGAAGGACAGTTAAAATAAGGGCAAAACTTTATAGGATACTAGCTGTACCCGCCACGCGTTGCTGTGGCCAACCTTCCCTCCCTCTTTCTCTCCTTCCTTTCCTCTTTTTCCCTTCCTATTTATCTTCTTCTTTCTTCCATCTCTACCTGTTTCTTTCCTTCCTTTCTTTGCTCTTTGGTTACATCCTTCCTTCCCTGTATTTTTCCTTTGACTTTTCTCTCCTTTCTTGCTTCTCTTCCTTTCTTTCTTCCCTTCCTTCTTTTCCTCCCTCCTTCTCTCTTTCCCCCTTTCCCGCCTTCATTCCTTCCCTCTTTCCCTCCTCTTGTTACTTCTTGACCGTCCCTTCCAACTCTATTATGTAAGTATATTTAATTTGTATTAAGTAGTAATATATAATAGTAACATATTATATAGTAATCTATATAACAATATATAAAATATTGTATTTATATCTTACATAGAAAGAAGGAAAGGAAGATGGAAGGAAGGAAAAAGTAAGGGAGGGAAGGGAGGAGGGAACGAAGGGAAGGATGGAAAGCAAAGAAGGAGGGACAGGAAGGAAGGAAAGGAAGGAGAGGAGGAAGGGAAAGGAAAGGGGGGATGAAGAAAGGAGGGAGGGAAGGAAATAAGGGGAAGGAAATGAGAAAGGGAAAGAAGGAGGAAAGGAGGGAGGAAGGAAAGGAAAGAAGGGAAAGGAAGGAAAGGAAGAAGGGACAGGAAGGAAGGGAAGGAGAGAAAGAAGGAAATGAAGGGGGAGGCACAGAAAGGAGAGGGGAAGGAAAGTAAGGGGAAGGAAGAAAGGGAGGGAGGAAAGAAGAGAAGGGAGTGAGGGAGAGAAGAAGTGGAGTGTGGCAGAGGCAGCTACCTCCTGGTCTGGATGTTAATAGGAGAGAGAGAGGGAGGGAGGGAGTTAAATGTGTACTTGTGTTGCCGGAGACAGCCGAGCAGATTATGGAGGGAGGCAAGAAAGAGTTGGTGAAGAAAGGAACAGTCTCTTTCCCCTCTTCCCTCCCTACTGCCTGCTGCTTCTACCGGGGCATCATGGAGGAAGAGGAGTCGACGAAAGGGACAGCCAAGAGGAAAAAGGCTGCTGCTTCTGCTGGCGAAGGAGGGACTTGAGGAGCCCATCCACCGTCCTCCTCCTCTTCTTCCTCACTCCCATGGTGCCCACTCTCACTTGTGTGTGTGTGTATGTGGGGGGGGGCATGCACGCACGCCTGGCTCCTCATGCTTTAATGGCCGGCTGTTTCCCTGTGAGGAGGGGGGCGTGGCCATGGGTCTCTTTGTAGACATGCAGTTTCTCCTTTGTGGACATGCAGTTCAGAAGTCCTTTCTGCTTTTTGTTTTTGTGATTTTTTTGAGTGGAGAACATACATTGGGTTGTTAGGTGTATGGTGTCCAAATTTGGTTCCAATTGCCCCAGTGGTTTTTGAGCTCTGTGAATACCACAAACGAACATTACATTTTTATTTATATAGATGGCAAAGTCCACAATTTCTCAGATCTTTGTATAGCACCCTTTTGTTATGAATATTCGCTAGAAAGTTATGCATTGTTCATCAGCTGTGGATCCACATGAGGACATGCTGTTGAAAGCATAACATAATAACAACTGAGAACTTGGTCTTTAGCATGATAGTCTTACCATAAGAAGTCCTTTTCTCCTCCTCCCTCGTAGCAAGAACTCTAGTTAGTGAAGCAAGCTGGGCAATTGAAGAGTGGTCTTTGTAAAGTGTAAAGAAAAGTGTAGTCACTTTCCATTTGCTGGCCTTTCTTTCTTTCTCCCTTTCTTCCCCCTTTCCCTGACTCTTTACAGCCTCCCTTTCCATCTGCTTTTTATTATCACCTCCACTTCTAATCCCCTCCTTAGCTGTTCACATAATCACCCTTTATTTGAGAACCTGTGTTTTCACCCTTTGATCCAAGGCTTGCCTTTGTACTTTCTAGTCCTCTTTTATCCAGGCACACTTTGCCTGGATCTCTTTTGCCTGTTTCCTATTGTTTGCCATGCTCTATTGTTCCATGGCATGGTATTACGGCCAAGCCTATTACAGTCTCCATGCAGGAGATAAATCCCTTTCTTTCTTTTCACAGAATGTCACCAAGTCTGTTATCTTGTTTTGTTTCTCTTCAGTTATTTCTTGATTTAGTATGTAAGGCAAATGTTTTTTAAAAATAATTTTTATTGAGGGTTTTTGATTAAAAATACATCGAAAGGGTGTTAATCATCGACATGTCTAATATTTATCTAAAAGAAAAGAGAAAGAAGGAGTCCGTAGGGAGAAAGAAGAGAGAGAGAGAGAGAGAGAAAAGGAAAGAAAGAAAAACAACAACAAAAAACAAACCAAAAAAAAACCTCTGGTTTCTCTTCAGATCGTATACATCTTTTGCCTTTTACTAAAGCAGGGGTCCTCAAACTAAGGCCCGGGGGCCGGATGCGGCCCTCCAAGGTCATTTACCCGGCCCTCGCTCAGGGTCAACCTAAGTATGAAACTACGTCAAAGCACACAATAATAACAACAATCCTATCTTATCAACCAAAAGCAGGGCCACACTTTCCATTGAAATACTAATAAATTTATATTTGTTAAAATTGTTCTTAATTTTAATTATTGTATTGTTTTAAATGTTTTTTCACTACAAATAAGCTATGTGCAGTGTGCATAGGAATTCATGTTTTTTTGGACTATAATCCGGCCCGCCAAGAATTTGAGGGACTGTGACCTGGCCCTCTGTTTAAAAAGTTTGAGGACCCCTGTACTAAAGTATGTAAGGCATATGTAACTGGCTCAAAGTCACACAAGGACTAGATCATACTTATATGGTCACTTAAATCCCCATATTTTATTCCCTTTATCTTATTGATAACCAAATATAAAACTGACACCTTAATAGTTTGCTTCCCGGTAAGTATGTTGTGAAATGTACAGACAGCAGGCATGACACAACCCTTGTTTGAGCAGCCATTTTATTTGTTCATTTATTTATTTGCTTTTTTTTTTACTCCTGGAGTTTTGTGGGTTCTTTTTGGAAAGGGAAGTCTTGCATTTTGTGGGCGTTTTAAAATAAAAAATCAACTCCCCATATCTCACTTTCTGTATTTTTGCAGCCGTTGCCTAACATGACTACCTACACCTCAAATCTATTTATATATTTCCTCAAGATAACTCAAAGAAGGAAAAACTGAGAAGCATCCTAAGAAATCCACAGAAAAAACTGGAAACATGTCTCAAGATGATCAAAACACCATTATTTTATTTGCAAAAAAAAAAATTGCCTGTTTTGAGTTAGCTTGTGTATGCACCGGGATTGTGGCACAGCTGGCTGAGTGTCAGCTGCATTAAGATCACTCTGACCAAAAGGTCATGAGTTCGAAGCCAGCCTGGGTTGGAGTGGGTTTCCAACCAATTGTGTAGCCTGTTGTCGACCTTTGCAACCCGAAAGACAGTTGCATCTGTCAAGTAGGAAAATTAGGTACCACCTTAAAGTGTGGGGAGGCTAAATTAACTGATTTATGAGGCCATAAAGAAGACTCCAGCAAAAGCATTCCAGCGGGAAGCATGTGGGGAATGCGGAAGTGCTTCATCAGTGACGCAGATGGACGATGAAAGCGACAGCTCCCCTGGCGGCCAGAAAAATTTAAATAGCCTCTGTGTATATGTTTATACACATATATAAACATATATATATATTATATATATATATATATATCTGTATATGTTTGTATGTCAAAAATTGGCATTGAATGTTTGCCATATATGTGTACACTGTAATCCGCCCTGTGTCCCCTGCGGGGTGAGAAGGGCAGAATATAAAAGCTGGGTAGATGCGGGGAATGCCGTGGATGTAGCGTACCTGGATTTCAGTAAGGCCTTCGACAAGGTCCCCACGACCTTCTGGCAAACAAACTAGTCCAATGTGGGCTAGGCAAAACTACGGTGAGGTGGATCTGTAATTGGTTAAATGGATGAACCCAGAGGGTGCTCACCAATGCTTCCTCTTCATCCTGGAAAGAAGTGACGAGCGGAGTGCCAGAAGCAGGGTTCGGTCCTGGGCCCAGTCCTGTTCAACATCTTTATTAATGACTTAGATGAAGGGTTAGAAGGCAGGAACATCAAGTTTGCAGATGACACCAAATTGGGAGGGATAGGCAATACTCCAGAAGACAAGAGCAGAATTCAAAACGATCTTAACAGATTAGAGAGATGGGCCAAAACTAACAAAATGAAGTTCATCCGTGACAAATGCACTGTGCAGAAAAATGCAGAAAAAATGCAGAAAAAATGAAATGCAAAGATACAGAATGGGGGATGTGTGGCTTGAGAGCAGTATGTGTGGAAAAGATCATGGGGTCCTCATGGACAACAAGTTAAACATGAGCCAACAATGTGATGCGGTGGCAAAAAAGGCCAATGGGATTTTGGCCTGCATCAATAGGAGTATATTTTCTAGATCCAGGGAAGTCTATTTTGCCTTGGTTAGACCACACCTGGAATATTGTGTCCAATTCTGGGCACCACAATTGAAGAGAGATATTTTTTTTTTGAATAATTTTTATTAAGGTATTTTCAACTACAACGAAAGAGGGGGAACATTCAAAGAAGACAGAACAGTAGGAAAATTATAGATAAAAAGAAAAAAGAAAAAAAATATTAAAAAATATAAAAAAAAATTAGAAAAAATAGATAAAAAAAGTTTGACTTCCATCTCCTCATCAGGTGTTGCGTCTCCAAAATAGTTCTGTTGTTTTCCATTCAATTATCTCCTGTTTGCTTTTTTCTTTCCTTTTCGTAGTTATCAAAAAGTGTCCAATCAGTCTTCTTTATCGGGTTTCCGGTATTTTTCCTCAAAAGAAAAGTCAATTCGTCCATCTCCCTTATTTCTCTAATTTTCATCAACCATTCTTCCTTATTAGGTATACTTTCCTGCTTCCAAACCTTTGCTAACACTATTCTCGCTGCCGTCGTCATATAGGTAAAAAGTTTATCGTCATTTTCCTGTAATTGTAATTCCAAATCCGTAAAGCCCAATAGATAATATTCTGGCTTCTTTTTGAATACTCTTTTCAGAATTTTTTGTAACTCTTCGTGTATCATAGACCAGTATTTCAATACTTCTTTACACGTCCACCACATATGGTAAAATGTCCCTATCTGTTGACAGTTTTTCCAACATTTGTCCGAAGAATTTTTATTCATTAAAGATAATTTCTTAGGAGTGGTATACCATCTGTGGAACATTTTTATCCAGTTTTCTTTTAAATCTGTTGCATATACATATTTTAATTTCTTGTTCCACATCTGTTCCCACTCCCTAAATTGAATCGGTCTTCTTATATTTTCTGCCCACTTTATCATACATGGTTTAACTTGTTCAGCTTCCGTTAGCCACGACAAGAGCACATTATAAATAACTGTAATGACTTTTTTCTTTGCCTTCAAAATTTTATCCCAGGTTGATTCTTCCCAAGCAAAACCAATTTTATTATCTTGCTTAGTGTAATCTTTCATTTGTAGATAATGCAGCCATGTCATATTCACGTTTTTCTCCTTTAATTGCTCATAAGGTTTGATCTCTCCTGTATTCTCTTTTAAGATATCTTTATATGTTGGCCACGCTCTCCAGCCTAATAATCTTCTTTGATGTGCCTCCATTGGAGAAATCCAAAGGGGCGTTTTAGTATAAAAGTAATTCTTGTATTTCTCCCATACTCTCAACAAGGATGCTCTTACAAAGTGATTTCCAAAATTTTTTTCTTTTTTCTCTCTTTCATACCACGTGTAGGCATGCCAGCCCACACGTAGATCATGTCCTTCTAAATTCAATCCTTTCTCATTTTCTAATAACATCCAGTCTCTGATCCATAAGAGAGCACTTGCATCATGATAAGCTTTCAGGTCTGGGAAACCTAGACCTCCTCTTGTTTTTTTATCTATTAAATTTAAATATTTTATTCTAGGTCTTTTCCCCTCCCAAACAAATTTCAACAATTCTTTCTTCCAATTTTTAAAAATTGTTTGATTTCTGATTATAGGAACATTTTGAAATAGAAACAGTAATCTCGGTAATACATTCATTTTAATTACCGCTATTCTTCCTAATAGAGATAACTTCAATGTTTTCCAGTTCTTGAGGTCCTTCTGTATTTTACTCCAAACCGATTCATAATTATTCTTCAACAATTGACCGTTCTTAGTAGATATCCAAATTCCTAAATATTTTAATTTTTTAACTATTTCCATCCCTGTAATAGATGTGATCTTCTCCTGTTTTTCCTTCTTTACGTTTTTTGTTAAGATTTTTGTTTTCCCTTTATTCAATTTGAAACCTGCCACTCTTCCGTATTCTTGAATTTTCTCTATCCACTTCTGAAGATTATTCACAGGATCTTCAACTATCCCTAACAAGTCATCTGCAAAGGCTTTGATCTTATATTCATATTTCCCAATTCTAACTCCCTTAATATTTGTATCTTCTCTTATTCTCCTCATCAATGGCTCCAAGGCCATAATAAAAATCAAGGGGGATAGTGGGCAACCTTGTCTTGTTCCTTTCGTAATTATGAACTCTTCAGATTGTTGACTATTTATCCGAATTTTTGCTCTTTGTACATCATAGATAGCATTAATTGCATTTGTAAATTGTACTCCCATATCCATCTCCTGGATCAGCATCTTAAAAAAATCCCAATTCAAATTATCAAATGCTTTCTCAGCATCAATTGATAAAATGGCAGCTTCCTTCTGGTGGTTCACTTCAAAATATTCTATCAAATCAAGAACAATTCGTATATTATCCTTCATGTACCTTCCCGGGAGAAACCCTGTCTGGTCTTCCCCTATCCAGTCCATCAAGAATTCTTTTAATCTTGTCGCCAGGATATTCGTAAAGATTTTATAATCTACATTGAGTAATGAAATAGGTCTATAGTTTTTGATATTCTCAGATGGTGTACCCTCTTTATGTATCATTACTATTTCGGCCTGGTTCCAAGATTCCGGGATTTTTTGGTACCATAGTGCCTCATTTAGGACCTTTTTCAGCATTGGTAAGACAGTTCTTTTCATTGATTTATAAAACCCCGCCGTAAATCCATCAGGGCCTGGGGCCTTGTCTGCATCCATTTTATTTAGTGCTCTATCAATTTCTTCTTCCGTAATCTCTTTATTTAGCTTTTCTCGTATCTCCTCTGAAACTTTTTGCAGTTTCAGTTGACTTAAATATTCGGTAACTTCCTCCTTCCTTATTCAATCACTTGTATATAATTTACTGAAGTATTTCCTAAATTCTTCCATAATCTCCTTATCAGTCGTAAATACTCTATCTCCTTCGATTATTTTCGTTATTTGAGTGGCTTGTTTCTTCTTGCGAACCTGTCTTGCTAACCATTTCCCAGATCTGTTTGCATTTTCAAACGTTTGTTGTTTCAAAAATTTCAACTCTCTCGCTTGTCTTTCCATCTCTAAGCGGGACTTTTCCTGTTTAAGTCTCGCTATTTCCCTATTCAATTTTTTACTATCCGGTTTCTTTTTTAATTCTGACTCTTTCTCTCCAATTTTGCTCATCACTTCCTTCATTTGTCTGTTTCTTTCTTTATTTTTCCTAGCTCCATGTTGAATAAAATGTCCTCTTAAAACGGCTTTCAGCGCGTCCCATGTTACTTGTATTTTTGTCTCTCCAATATCATTAATTTCAAAATAGTCCTTAATAATTTTATTATAATGCATTTTATCTTCCTCTGTCTTTATCAAATTTTCATTCAGTCTCCATTTCCTTTGGTAGTTCTTATAATTTATTTCTATCTCCAATGGACAGTGATCTGAAATATCTCTGGGTAGTATTTCCATCTGTACTACCTTAGTTGCTAATTTTTTTGATATCCACGCCATATCTATCCTTGACCATGTTTGATGTCGATGGGAATAAAAGGTGTAGTCCTGTTTCTTTTCATTCCTGACTCTCCAGATGTCCTCCAAGTCAAGTTCCTTTTGGAGATCAAAAAATTTTTGTGGCAATAAGCCTCCTCCATCTCCATTCCTTTTTGTCTTATTCTTATCTTTTTGTTTGTCCATTACTCCATTAAAATCCCCGATCAATAAGAGCTCATCAAATTCTGTTTCTCTTAATTTTGTAAGTAAAAACTGAATGAATTTAGTCTTCGGGCCATTTGGTGCATATATATTACATATCAAAATTTTCAAAGATCCCATCAAAATTGTAACTGCTACACATCTTCCTTCTACATCCTTAAACGCCAATTCTGGAGTCAAATTTTCTTTTATATATGTTACTACTCCTCTTTTTTTCTTTTCGTATGATGAATAAAATGTCTTACCTAATCTCGTTTTCCAAATGTGCCACATGTTTGTGGCAGATATGCGTTTCTTGTAATGAGATAATGTCCAGATTTGCCTTTTGTAATTTACCAAATAATTTGTTCCGTTTCTGGGGCGAATTCATACCATTAATATTATTCGAAAAACATTTTATTTGTCTTTCTGCCATTTTATCCAAGCAAATCTGTGTCTTGTCCTATATCGCCCAAATTCAGTTCCGAAATTCCTTGCGCTGTTATGTCCGGACCATAAGCTCCTTCTCCTAGATCTTCTGATATTGGTACACTACTCCTTTGACTTTTACTGAACTTTCTGTATTCCTCTGGGGTCTCAATTCTTGGCTTTTTCTTCTCTTTACCGTTTCCATTTCCATTCCCTGGTGTCAATGCCTTTTTATCTCCTTTCCTTCCTTCAGGTTTTTCCTCTTCAGCTTCTTTCATTAAATTCTCATAGAAGGACTTGGCCTTTTGTTCCGATGTCAGCCAATATCTTTCTTCTTTATACGTCACCATGATTCCTTCAATTCTCTCCCATCGGAATCTAATTGATCTTTTCTTTAATTCATCTGTAAGGAAGTAGTACTTTCTTCTTCTACTTAAAATCGATTGTGGGAATTCTTTCAGAACTGCAATCTTGGTTTCTTTGTAATAAATTGGGTTCTTGTTGCTTTTGTATAGCACTTCGTCTCTAGTTTTTTTCCGTGTGAATTGTACTATCACATCTCGTGGTGTCTTGTTTTTCCTTGAATAAAATGAAGATACACGATAAATTTGATCTAGCTCCGTCTCCAATTCATCTTCTTCACATTCCAAGCATTTTACTATCATATCCGTTATCAGCTGGACAATGTCTTCTTCTTTAGCTTCTTGAATATTTCTGAATCGTAGGTAATAATCCATTTGCTTTTGTAGTAGCTTTTCTTGCTCTATTTCCATCTTTTCTTTTTGTCTATCTATTCCTTTGATTCTCTTCAACATATGAGATTGTGTTTCCTCCATCTTCTCTTTACTAGTTTTCAACTCCTTTACTTCTCCGTATAGATGGGATATATCTTTTTTTATTTGCCCAAATTCCTCTTCCATCTTCTTTTTCATTCCTTGAAACTCTTCTGTCATTTTTTTGTAATTTTTTTCTTGCTTATTAAAAAATTCTTCTTGTTTATCCGCCATATCCTTTTTTAATGAGTCTTGTTTTTCGGACAGTTTTTTTATTTCCTTCAAAATATTCTCCATGTTAAGACTGGTATCTAAGGAACCTCTTCTTATCTGAATCTTCTCCTTCTCCTGCTTCCCCTTTAACGACATCTATTCTTTATTATTCTCGACAATAATTTTCAATCAATTTATATATTCTAATTCATTAAATTAGTCTCTAATTATTTCCCAATAAATTCCTAGTACTAATTTATCTTTATTATTTTCTTAATTTTATATATATAAACCTATAATTAATTTGTCTTCTTCAATTTAAAACAATTTCCTTTATTAGTATATTTACTATATATTTAATTTAAATTACCATTAATAAATTTGAATTTTCCAGCTGCAATTAATTGATTATTATTATTTATTTATATTATTTATATTTGATTCAGCTAATCGTCAATTATCTTATCTTATCCATTAATTCTCCGATGTTCTTCAATCTTCTTTAACAATTCTTCTCTTCCCCTATTTCGTCTGCTTCTCTTCCTGGTTTGCGTCTTCTTCTCGTCCTCGTTCCTGTAGTACTCGTCTGCTTCTCTTCCTCGTGGCTCGTCTTCTTCTCGTCCTCGCTTCTCCTCCCGTCTGCTTCTCGTCCTCGTCCTCTGATGTCCCCGAGTATCCACTGGTGTCTCTTTGTCTCTGTTTACTTCAAAGAATAAAAGCTCAATTTCTGCCGTTTTGCCGCTCTCCGCCACTCCGTAACGTTTTTTCTCTATGGTTTCTTATTTCTCTATGATTCTGCCCTTCTTCCGCCCTTCCTCTGAGTTCTCTTCCGCCCTTCTCTTTCTTATTTGTCCCTCCTCTTTCTTCTGACTTCACTTCCCTTTCCTTCACTTTGTCACTTCCTGCCTTGTCCTTTCCTTTTGTTTATAAAGAAGGGGATCGCTAGCCACAACAATATGGCGCTCAAGGTCAAAATTCAATTTTCTTCTTTACCAAGTCGGAATGGATGGAGGTAAGGGCAGGGAGCGGGTTGGGAGTGGGGCAGACGGGCGGCTGCTTATTTAATCCAATTTTAAATTATCAATCTTCTGTCTCTCCAAGCCTTTCTTCCCACACGGCAGTATAATTAAATTTTTAATAAAATATTTCCCAATTTGTCAATTTAATCAAATTGTACCTTTATTTCCTTTCCGGATCGCCTTTTATTTAGCGTTCTCGCTCTTTCGCTTTCTCTTAATTTCTCCGTATGATTCTATATAATTTTAAACTTCTTGTCTTTGCTCCTCCACTCTTGGTCTCCTGTTTTGTTGGTTACTTTAGGGTAATCCCTCTCGTTACCTGATGGTGAGATCTTCTCGTTTTTCTCCTTGAGATTCTTGTTTCTTTCTTCTTTCTTTTATGCGGGCTGGCTGCGGTTGAAACGGGTATATCACCCGATCCCTGCGGGGCGCTTGCTTCCCGCCGACCCGGATCCCCCTCGGCCCCCCTCCTTGAGGGAAAGGGGCTCTTGGGGCTCTACGGGTCTCTGCGGGTTCGCTACACCTTTGCCTTCAATCCAGCAAAGGTGGGGGAGCAATAAGCTCACCCAAATGCGCCTCTACGCTGGTCCCCCGTCGGAGCTCCCTCTCAACGAGGTTTGCCCGTCGCCATCACCCACCGGAAGTCAATTGGAGAGATATTGACAAGCTGGAATGTGTCCAGAGGAGGGCGACTCAAATGATCAAGGGTCTGGAGAACAAGCCCTATGAGGAGCGGCTTAAGGAGCTGGGCATGTTTAGCCTGAAGAACAGAAGGCTGAGAGGAGACATGATGTATAAATACGTGAGAGGAAGTCATAGGGAGGAGGGAGCAAGCTTGTTTTCTGCTGCCCTGGAGGCTAGGACACGAAACAATGGCTTCAAACGACAGGAAAGGAGATTCCACCTGAACATTAGGAAGAATTTCCTGGCTGTGAGAGCCGTTCAGCAGTGGAACCCTCTGCCTCACATGGTGGTGGAGGCTCCTTTTTTGGAAGCTTTTAAACAGAGGCTGGATGGCCATCTGTCGGGGGTGCTTTGAATGCAATTTTCCTGTTTCTTTGCAGGGGTCTGGACTGGATGGCGCACGAGGTCTCTTCCAACTCTATGATTCTATGATTCTATAAAATGGAAAGCAAGGAAAGAAGTAAAGAAGTGGAGATTTCAAAGTTGCAAAGCAACCGCTATACAAAAGTTCTTACCATTTTAAAATATAAAGGACATTTCAAATGCTTTTGAATTGATGTGCTTATAAATTCAGAAATGGCATCTGGAAGTGTTTTGCTGCTAAGCAGTCTAAGCAGTGCAAGTTTTCACTTAGTTCTCCAGCCTTGTAGGGCCATCATTTCCCCCCATTGTTGTGGTGTCTGCAGATTATTTTGAGAAAATTGAAACAATCTATGTTGTTCCGGAGGTGAAAGCCCTATTCCTCTGATCTAAGAGAAAGCTGTTGAAACAGGCCAACAAGGCAGGGGGGAATTGCTGTTCTGCTTCTTTTTCAGGGCAACCATCATGAACTCTTGAAAGAGATAGCACCATGTTTCCTATCTAGTAGTCACTGGAAGAGATTGGTTGCAAACAATTTTGACCTTCACATGATGTGGTCCTTGATCTTTCAAGTCAACTGGAGAGATTGCCTTGGTAGTGTCACACACTCCTGAGGATCACTCAGCATTGACTTGGAACAATAGGGTCTCCATTAAATATTCAACTTTTTAAAACTATTCTTTTTTTATTAAAAAAATAGTTTTTATTAAATTTTCCAGTTAAATAACTTCAAATAAATAATAATAATAATAATAATAATAATAATAATAATATTAAAACTTTATTTGTACCCCGCTACCATCTCCCCAAGGGACACGGTGCGGCTTACATGAGGACGAGCCCATAATGCAACAATAAACAATAACAACAGTAATAGAAAACAATAAATAAACTCATAAGCAAGAATAAGCAATAAACATTAACAATAACACGACGCATTTAAAACCTATGGCTGGGCCAAATGTAATAATTAAATTTTTTTAAAAATAATGCTGGGAATGACATGTAACTGGGATATAAGTTTTGGAGAGGGAAGAAATGTGCAGACAATCTTAAGTCATTAATAAAGTGCGTTTAGGGACATATTGCTGGGAGTTTCCTTATTCTGGGAAGGCACACTGAAACAACCACGTTTTCAGGCTCCTCCTAAAGACTGCCAGAGTTGGGGCTTGCCTAATGTCCTTGGGGAGTGAGTTCCAGAGTCGAGGGGCCACCACCAAGAAGGCTCTCTCCCTCGACCCCACCAATCACGCTTGCGATGGTGGTGGGAGCGTGAGCAGGGCCTCTCCAGATGATCAAAGAGATTGTGTGGGTTCGTACACAGAGATGCGGTCACGCAGGTAGGAGGGTCCCAAACCATTTAGGGCTTTGTAGGTAAGCACCTGCACCTTGAAGTGGGACTGGTAAATGAACGGCAGCCAATGGAGCTCCTGAAACAGGAGGGTTGACCGCTCCCTGTAAGAAGCTCCAGTTAACAACCTGGCCACCGATCGTTGAACCAGTTGAAATTTCCGGGCCGTTTTCAAGGGTAGCCCCACGTAGAGTGCATTACAGTAGTCCAATCTGGAGGTGACGAAGGCATGGATCACCCTGGCCAGATCCACCTTCACGAGGTACTGTCGCAGTTGGCGCACGAGTCTTAATTGTGCAAAGGCCCTCCCAGCCACCGCCGATGCCTGAGCTTCAAGCGTAAGTGATGAGTCTAGGAGGACACCCAGACTGCGGACCTGTGACTTCAGGGGGAGTGCAACCCCGTCCAGCACAGGTTGCCACCCTATACCCCGATCTGGTTCGCAATCTACCAAGAGGACCTCTGTCTTGTCGGGATTAATCTTCAGCCTGTTCCTCCTCATTCAGACAGCCACAGCAGCCAGCTTTCCTCAGGGCATGTAAGACATATCTGTTTCGACGGGCCTTTGATCTCTGATATTGCTGTTTTTAAATTGTTTTAAATTGTTTTTAAATTGTGTTGGATTTTAGCCTGTTCGTGTAAGCCGCTCTGAGCCCCAGGGGAGTGGCGGCATACAAGTTCGAATAATAAATAAATAAATAAATAAATAAATAAATACATGTTTAGTCTAATATGTATTTCAGGGATTGCATAAAAAGTGTATGTTCAACCTCATGGTAGCTGCCCGTCCCCAGTGTAGTGAATTCCTATTTATCATGGTAGGTGTCTTAGGCCTGTGACTTCTGCAAAGTCAAGGACTCTGTAGAAGTCATAGGCCTTAGTTACCTAGTATGATAGAAGATATTTTCAGTAAGTGGATTTTCAGCAGTGTGTGGGGGCTGGGAGGCCAAATGTGCATAAACCCATTCAGCCATCTGCATGGAATGGAGCAGAGACTATGTGGCGCGTACGGTATCCACATGCCAAGTGGCATCCTTCCAGGCCACCCGTGTGTGTCATCACGAACCATGACCATATGCAGAACACATGTTCAGCAGTGTGGGCCATGATCATGATGGGATGAATAAATCAAAAATCACATTCACGACATGTCAATTGTGGTTTTCTGAACATTTTTCCAAAATAGAAACGGGAGAGCCAATTTACTCATTGGGTCACAAAGGCAGGGGTGTCATTAATGTAGGGCAGAAAGAGCAACCCTTCCTTCTCTTTTCCTGTGTTTCAGGCCATGGGAAAATTATTTCTGAGTACCTATATTTGTCTATCTCACAATAAATGACTATTCTTGGAAGCAATTCAATAGGACTAGGTAAGCAAATGGAGTAAAACTCACTGCAACCAAAAGTAAGTTTAAACAAAAAAAAAAAGGCAGATCTGATGTATGAAATATCCCCTACRTTTGCTGCAAGGTTTTCTTTAAAATGGGCTGAGTTTCTGCATGGGATACATAGCTATTGTGATATAGGCATGACCTCCTCCCCCCCCCCCCCACCCACAAAAAAACCCTCACCTTAAAGGCTAGGTAGCAGCCACACTAACTGAGGAATTCTGCAGTGATTGCAAGTGAGATTCTGGGTAGGTGGGRATTTGTGATCATGTCAATGGTACCATAATTGTAAATGTGAATACAAACATTTACAAGGTTGGCGGTCTGGCTTATAACAGTGTAAATACTCGATGGGGTGTCAGGCATTGTAATCCTATTCCCAGCATAACCACAATGTTGGTGGCAGTGGAAGAAGCACAGGCAGGAGAAATACTTCCAAAACGTTGTCCTAGTTTGAATCTGGTGTCCTGACTGTGACCCTTCAAGCTGCAGATGAGGGCTCATTTGATGGCAGGAGAGAAACTGAAAGTGCAGTTGGACACTATTTTGACTTGCAGTTTTGCAAAGTCTTTAACATTCTCTGCCCAAGAACTGGTGCTTTAACAAACTACAGATCTCAGAATTCCATAACAAGTGGTGTCAGACTGCATTGATTCTACAGTGTGAATGCATCCTGAGAGGAAAATTGAAGCACTACATCAGAGACAGATGCTTCAGATGGAGGAGGCCCTAAGATAGAGAAGGCACCGTGATAGAGAAGGTCCTTGGTCAGTGGTGATGAACCTATGACATGTATGCCAGAAGGGGCACACAGTACTCTCTCTCCTGGCATGCATGCTGTTGCCCGCCCCCTGCTCACCATCTTGCCCCCCCCCATTACTTTCCCATTGCTCGCTTGCCCCCACTCACCTGCCCACTTGCCTGCTCACCTGCCCCCCACTCGCATGCATGCATGCACACCCACTTGCTTGCTTGCCCACTTGTCTGCCCCTCTGCTTGCTTGCCCACTTTCTTGCTTGCCTCCTACTTGTCCCCTCTCACCTGCTCACTTGCTTGCCTGCCCACCCCCCACTCACCTTCCCAAATCCCACTTGCTGGACCACCCATCTGCTCACTCACCCGCTTGCCCTTCCTTGCTTGCTTGCTTGCTTCCCTGCTCACCCCTCACTCACCCACCCGCTTGCTTGCCACATGCCTACTCACTCACTCCCCTCTCATCCCCTTCCCTACTTTGGGCATTTGGTCTCTAAAAGGTTCTCCATCACTGTCCTAGATTGAGGATTTGGTGCTTTTTGTTTCTAAGACTCTGGAGAGCATTCTACCTGTCAACGTAGGAAGTACACTGGAATAAACAGATCAATAACCTCCTCCAAGATGAACTGAACCACCTAAACTGGGCTCTACAGGCCAATGGATACTCCACCTCAGACATCAGAAGAGCTGCAAGACCGAGAACAAGCCACGAGAGTAAAGACAAAGATCCACCCAGAGGAAAAGTGTTCCCATCAATGGAACCACTGACTGCATAGAGGAAGCTGATGAGGAAACACAACATACAAACTATCTACAGACCCACCAAGAAAATCCAACAAATGCTACGTTCAGCAAAGGACAAGAGGGATCCTCTCACTTCTGCAGGAGTCTACCGTATACTGTGGACAAGTCTACATAGGACCACCAAATGCAGCATTGCCCAAACACGAATCAAGGAACATGAAAGGCACTGCAGACTACTTCAACCAGAGAAGTCAGCCATAGCAGAGCACCTGATGAACCAACCTGGACACAGCACATTATTTGAGAACACAGAAATGCTGGACCACTCTCACAACCACCATGTCAGACTACACAGAGAAACCATTGAAATCCACAAGCATGTGGACAGTTTCAACAAAAAGGAGGAAACCATGAAAATAAACAAAATCTGGCTACCAGACTTATTAGGGATACATAACATAAAAATGGAAAAAAAATAAGGACAAAATCTTCTTCCTCTTAACGACAGCAGCGAGAATTATTTATGCGAAACATTGGAAAGAAAAAGATCCCCCGGAGGAAGAGGAATGGCTAATGAAGATTCTTGATATAAGAAATATGGACAAATTAACTTATATACTTTCAAAAAAAGGGGGTACTCCGACAGCCGAAATAGCCTGGAAACAAGTAACAACATATTTAGTAGAGGAAAAAAATATGAAAATAATTATATGAAAGAACTGAAAGAAGATACAGACTAGGTTAGAGCAGAAGAGAAACAAAAGATGAAAAGTAATTCGAGGGAAGGAACGAAGGAACAGGAAAAACCTCCTAAAGATACCAGGAAGTCAACGCCAGTTTCAAAACAATCACGCCCCACTTCCCTCACAATCTTTTTTCAAATTCCCGTCACCACACCTGGCACACTATGTATTGTCAGCAGCCATATTCCAGTTTACCCTCCATCTTCTCTATCCTGCTATCCCCCCCTACTTCTTTTTACCCCCCCTATCTTACCCACCCAGTTACTGTATGTTTTTAATGAAAATCAATAAAGATTATTTTAAACCAAAATCTGGCTACCAGTATTAAAAAAACCTCTAAAATTACAACAGCAAAACAACAGAGAGGAAACAATCAAGGACATCTAATCACCTCTCAACAAAAGATTCCCCCTGGCACTGCCAGGCCATCAAATGTTAATCAAGGTGGTCAGTTGAAACATTCAACAAACCTAGCTCCAGCAGGCAAGAGTCCTTTGTCCCACCCTGGTCATTCCACAGATATATAAACCCTTTTTCTTAGTTCCAACAGACCTCACTACCTCTGAGGATGCTTGCCATAGATGCAGGCGAAACGTCAGGAGAGAATTCCTCCAGAACATGGCCATATAGCCCAAAAAACACTACAACAACCTAGATCAATAATGTAATAGCTTTCTGTAGAAGGCTTCCTAGAAAACAGAAATGGTTAATTATAGGTATAGAAAATGGCTATCCATCTTTGCTGTGGCTCTCTAATTGCATTTAGGGGATACTCATTTATTGTTTTTCCTTTGAGTTGGACACAATACGACATTAATATTTCAATTTTCTATTTCTTTCAGGGTTTTAAAATATTAAGGGAATGTTCCTTGAGAAGTAAGCAGTATCATGTGTATATGGTATTTGTTAAAACTATATCTTATGGCAAACCACAAGATGTAATTCTTTGCTGATTTTATTCTCAAAGGAAGCAATGAATAATTTTAGGATTTTCTTCTCACCATGAAGAAGTTTTCACAAACTGTGTAGTTTTCAAAGGCTATTTGCCCTTCATGACTTATTTTGTGAAAAAAATTGTACATGGTATGTTTGTGCAGAAATTGCATTTTTTTTAGGAGTGTTAACACCCCCCCCCCCCAATGAAGGGTTATAAACGAGTCAGATTAGAACAGAAAACTTATACGCACAACATAAGAGATGGTGCCATGTATCAGTTTTGTCTCCAGGACATCTGATGATGCCTCTGAACATGTTATGCTTTGAGAGGGTGTAGAATAACTGTTACGACCACCAGACATTGATGCAAGCCACACCAATGAATTTGCCCTGCGTTTAAGAGCCAATCAAAAATGCCTATCAAGGATTTTATGACAATCACTTAGAGATTTGACTATCCTGTGTTTTCCCCCTAGGACATGCTGCCGATCCTTTTCATCCAATCGGTCTAAAATCTATCATTGTATAGGAGACATTAACATTCATTCTGAATTATTCCTTGTTTTATAAACATACATCAAGCATTCCTTCTCTTTTTAAAAAATGAAAATCCACAATTTCCTTAGCATTATTATCCCCATCTTCCTCTAAAATTCAGGCCACATCCTACAGCGTTACAACATGGAGCAGAACGATGCGCCTGTTTTGCTAAGGGAATCCACCTCCCCTCCCCGGCTCAGTGCAATTTATAATGTTTTCTATTCTGGATTCCTTCATTATATTCTAATTTATTACCTTCCAATGATAACAATTATAAATAGAAAAATAATGTCCCTTTTTATACCTTGAATATTTATTTCCTGGTTTCTTAGTGCATCAAAATAAATGTAGCTTTTAAACTATTATTTATTTATTTTATTTTTATTTACCGTTTTTTATATTCCACCCTTCTCACCCCGCAGGGGACTCAGGGCGGATTACAGTGTACACATATATGACCAATTTTTGACTTACAAACGTATACAGACATACACAGGGGAGCTGTCGCTTTCATCGTCCATCTGCGATGCTGATGAAGCACTTCCGCATTCCCCGCATGCTTCCCCGCTGGAATGCTTTGCTGGAGTCTTCTTTATGGCCTCATAAATCAGTTAATTTAGCCTCCCCACACTTTAAGGTGGTACCTTATTTTCCTACTTGACAGATGCAACTGTCTTTCAGGTTGCAAAGGTAGACAACAGGCTACACACAATTGGTTGGAAACCCACTCCAACCTGGGCTGGCTTCGAACTCATGACCTTTTGGTCAGAGTGATCTTAATGCAGCGGACACTCAGCCAGCTGCACCCGGTGCTGTTCACATATTTTATTTTAATCATTCATGTAATATGATGAAAATAAAAGATGTGACAGGCTCATTAATAAGAACCAGATCTTTAAGGTAGCTTAAAAATATTGGCTGAAAATCAGCTGGAATATTCAACACAACATCTACTCATTTTAAATGAGTAGTATTAGGTAAGACCCAGTGCAATTTGAATTAGCTGAAATAATAATAATAATAATAATAATAATAATAATAATAATTTATACCCCGCTATATCTTTCCCGAAGGAGACTCAATGTGGCTTGACATAAACATACAAATATGCAAAGATTAAGACAGAATTAAATATAAACAGTGTTAAAAATCCACAGTTAAAATCCAATTAAAACATATTCAAAATAAAACCATAGCACCCACTGACTTTATATTTTAGCACTGTTAGCTCCTCTGAGTCTCCTCTAAGAAAGGAAATCACTATTCAAATGTAATAATAATAATAATAATAATAATAATAATAATAATAAGTAGTAGTAGTTGTTGTTGTTTTTTGTTGTTGTTATAGTAGTCATTGTACGAGGGGTATTTTTTAAGTAAGGTACGTTTTGTTGTAGACACTAGTAGTTCGCGCGCATACTGCAACGATCCTGTGCGTCGTGTACCGGCATGCCTCGGGAACAACTGTGCTCAGTTTCCACTCTGTAGCCAACCTGTATGGTTCTGTTCTGTGCTTTAAAATGTTTAAGACTATCAAGTCACCCTCCGCATGTGAGGTTCGCTCAGTGATACGGTTTTTGTCAGCAAGGAACCTGCCTGCTGCAGAAATTCATCGACAGATTTGTGAAGTGTACGGTGATACTGTTATGAGTGAAAGCAAAGTGCGTAAGTGGGTACGGCAATTCAAAGATGGCCGTGACAACGTCCATGATGAGGACCGCTCCGGTCGCCCTTCTTTGATTACAGACAGCAGTGAACTCTTGGTTATCGGAGCAGGTGGCAAGTTTTTATGAAGAGGGTATTTTAAAATTGGTTCAGAGGTATGATAAGTGTTTGAACAAACTTGGCAACTATGTCGAAAAATAGAGTGAAGTATGTACTTTCTGAAAATAAATTTACTTTTTGGAAATAAACTTTCGTTGTGTACTTATGTTCCAACGGACCTTACTTAAAAAATACCCCTCGTACTTCTAAAGGAAACACATTGCTTTATTCCTTTGAGTCCAAGACATGTGAGTTCCCCCATATAAACATCTCTAAAAAAAATAGGGTGAGTCGTCACAGGTATGTCTTATACATCTTTTTGTTGGTGGCGATACTTAAAGTAGTGAAATAAACTCACAAATGAATCCAACCCACAAAAGTCAAATTTGCACATGTGGCAAGCCAACTGTAAGTGTTAAGTTTCTCTGAATAGCTTTCCTAAAAGAACCCAAGTTTCACTTTTCAACTGATTCCCATTTTCTGGAGAGCAGCCACCAAAACAGACTACACTCACAATATGAAGCCAATATGAGAGACATGCGCTGTCTCTCTACAATTAACCATGTTGTATCATCCCAGCCATACCAACATATAAAGATGCTGTTTTATTTCTTCAAATTGAACCCTATGAGACTGTGACTCAATAACCTAAAGGCGTTTCGATTAGCACAGAGAGAATAAGCTTCACTTTTAATGTGCTCTCTTGCTCTGATTTTCATATTTTCCCAAGCTTTTCCCAAAGAAAAGGTTTATTAGTCTAAATAAAGAAGCAGTAACTAGTGCTGAGTAATGCATAATATCTTGCTTTTATGCTGCCAGGAAACCTTATGGCATTGTATGTTCAATTTATTCATTTTAATGCATATTTTGGAAGAACTTTCAAGTGCTCCAGATTATTATTTTAAAAATGGAAACAGACGTATGCTGAGTGGGAATAATCCAGCCTGGTATTTATAACTTGACCCTTTTAGCACACCGAAATAATTTCCTTCAGGAAAAAGCTCAAATCGTAGTTTTGGGACCAGGCATGTGGACAGCAGGCTTAGTAGCAATCGTAATTGATGTATGTGAACCGATAATGGACAGGCTCTGGACTAAGTCCCTGACTGTTGAATCAAACTTGGATGCAGCCATATTATTGTTAATAATGTTTTAAATTGCCTATTTATATTTAAGGTTTTAATCAATGTTTTAATTGTGTTCTATTGCTATATTGTGTGATCAGGGGCGGCTCAACCAATTACGCGAAATAAGCATTTGCAGTATAGTTGATTTTGCCCAGGGGCGCTCTTGAGGCGCTCTTGGGGGAAAATAGACCTTAACATATCATCACCATCATAATCATCATCATCATCATATTTAATTACTTATTAATCGCCCTCCATCCGAGAATGCTCTAGGTGATTTACAGCTAAATTGTAAAAGATAAAATACATACATACAGAATTTAAAAATTAACAGAGATCGAATGCTCTAGTAAAAAGCCAGGTCTTAAGTGCTAGAGTAAAAGGCCCTAAGTCACGCATGGCTCTCAAGTAGGGCGGCAAGGAATTCCATAAGGCAGGGGCAGAAATAGAAAAAGCCCTGCGTCTGGTACTTTCCAAGTGCACTTCTCTAGGACCCAGTATATAGAGTAAGTTGCGTTGGGCTGGTTGTTGCGACCTCCGATGATGGGAGAAGGAGAGCGGTCCCTAAGGTACGATGGACCCTGGCCGTAAAGAGTTTTAAAGGTCAGAACTAGCATCTTATACAGGCCACGGTACTCAGTTGGAAGCCAATGTAAATGTTGCAGCACTGGTGTTATATGGCATTTCATGGGCGTTCTTGTGAGTAACCTGGCTGCCGCATTCTGAACAATACGAAGCTTTCGGGTCGTAGACATCGGAAGGCCAACATACAGGGCGTTGCAATAGTCCAGCCTAGACGTGACCGTGGCATGGATGACAGTTGCCAGAGCCTCGTCAGATAGGTAGGGTGCCAGTTGCCTCGCTTGTCGTAGATGGAAAAAGGCCTGTTTGCTGGCAGCAGTGACCTGAGCTTCCATTGTCATATGCGAGTTGAAGTTACTGGGATGTATAGTTCACCTACAATCAAAGAGCATTCTGAACTCCACCAATGATGGAATTGAACCAAATATGGCACACAGAACTCCCACGATGAACAGAAAATATATATCAGTGATTGGTTGGGGGGGGGGGGGCGCCAAAATACTGTTTGTTTACCGTTGAAAATTACCTAGGGCCGCCTCTGCATGTGATGGCATCAAATTGTTGCCAGTGTAAGCTGCCCTCAGGGGTTGAGAAGGACGGGGTACAAATGTTTGAAATAATAATAATAATAATAATTATTATTATTATTATTGATGTCGCCATACCAGGTGACAGTTGCATTGAGGAAAAACAACAGGAAAAACTCAGCCGTTATCAGGACCTCAAAATCGAACTGCAAAGGCTCTGGCATAAACCAGTACAGGTGGTCCCAGTGGTCATTGGCACACTGGGTGCGTGCCAAAAGATCTCAGCTGGCATTTGGAAATAATAAACATTGACAAAATCACGATCTGTCAGCTGCAAAAGACCACCTTAATAATAATAATAAAATAAACCTTTATTTATACCCCGCTAACATCTCCCGAAGGACTCGGTGCGGCTTACAAGAGGCCGAGGTGCAACACATCAATAAAACAACAGTATAACAAATACAACAATAAATAAAACTCATAAAACAAACAATAAACATTGAAACAATAGCAATAAACATTAGACAATAACACCATGACGCATTTAAAACTAAGGCCGGGCCAAATGTAATGATTAAAAATTTTAAAAAATGCTGGACATGACAGGTGAAATAGGTTTTTGGAGATAGGTGCGGTGTGCAGACAATCTTAAATCTCTAGTAAAGTGCATTTGGGACATGATGCTTGGAGTTTCCTATTCTGGGAAGGCACACTGGAACAACCACATCTTCAAGCTCTTCCTAAAGACTGCCAATGTTGGGGCTTGTCTGATGTCCTTGGGGAGAGAGTTCCAGAGTCGGGGGCCACTACGGAGAAGGCCCTGTCCCTCATCCCCACCAATCATGCTTGCGATGCAGGTGGGATAGTGAGCAGGGCCTCTCCAAATGATTGGAGAGATCGTGTGGGTTCATATACGGAGATGCGGTCACGCAGGTACGCGGTTCCCAAACCGTTTAGGGCTTTGTAGGTAAGCACCTGCACCTTGAATTGGGACCAGAAAATGAACAGCAGCCAATGGAGCTCCTTAAACAGGAGGGTTGACCTCTCCCTGTAAGGAGCACCAGTTAACAACCTGGCCGCCGCCCGTTGGACCAATTAAAATTTCCGGGCTGTTTTCAAGGGCAGCCCCATGTAGAGCGCATTACAGTAGTCCAATCTGGAGGTGACTAAGGAATGGACCACCCTGGCCAGATCCGCCTTCACGAGGTACGGTCGCAGTTGGTACACGAGTCTTAATTGTGCAAAGGCCCTCCCGGCCACCACGGACGCCTGAGCTTCAAGCGTAAGTGATGCGTCCAAGAGGACACCCAAACTGCGGACCTGTGACTTCAGGGGGAGTGCAACCCCGTCCAGCACAGGTTGCCACCCTATACCCCGATCTGGTTTACGATCGACCAGGAGGACCTCTGTCTTGTCGGGATTGATCCTCAGCTTGTTCCTCCTCATCCAGACAGCCACAGCGGCCAGGCACTCGCCCAGCACCCGAGGGGCTTCCTTGGAATTAGGTGGAAAGGAGTAGTAGAGTTGTGTGTCATCTGCATAGAGATGGCATCCAACTCCAAAACTCCTTACTTGGATCGGAGCCTATCATTCGAAAATACATCACACAGTCCTAGATGCTTGGGAAGTGTTCAAGTTGTGATTTTCCGACTCAAAATCTTTTGTGTCAATAATAATTATAACAATTATAATAATTATAATAATTATAATAAATAGGTATATATCTTTTGCATTGTTCTTTTATGAAGACATTTTAAAATGGTTTCCCCAAACTGCTCTTACAAACAGGTTACAAACAGAACCATATGACAGGAATGCTATAAATGCAGTACACAGAAGTTTCGGCCGACCAACATTCCTAGATTTCAAGATAAAGAGGGAGTTAAGAGAAAACGAACATCGTGGAGAAGTGCAAGGATTTTTAAGGCAGATGTTAAAGACTCTGGTACAAATTAGGATTTTTTTTCTTTTTCTCCAGATGTTCTTCAGCCTTATTATGACACCTCTCACCTAGTTTCAGGCATGGCGTTGCACTGGTTTTGAATAGGTTTACAAGTTGCATCACACACACACACACACACACACACACACACACACACACACACACCCCGCCGCCAATCCACCGCCATGCTATTGTTAAGGGGAGAAAGGTGAAGAAACAAACATCTGGAGAACAGAACTGCTTTTTCCACTATTTTGAGCTTTCCCATTTTGGGGGGGGGGGTGCATTTGATAAATGTTACAAAGCGCTGCAGGGCAAAGATTGCAATCAATAGAGTGTGATTCACTACTTTATTACTCTTGACTATATATAAGTTAAACCCCGCTAACGTTAAGTGCCTTACTCCTAGAGGAACTTTGTTCTTTTGTCCAATGCTGAGGTAATTGTGAGCCCTGGCAGGCGTTTTGCTGGGAAGCGGATGGGGTCCAAAGTTTGCTAGCTGCATTGCTCATGTCACGGATATCTGCCAACCCTTGTAATTCTGATTTTTAATAAAATGCACTGGTTGGAAAACAACTTTATGGATGCACTGCTCAGCATACTGAAATACCGTATGAGGATCGTGCCACAAAAGGGTAGATGAAAGTAAGCAATATA
>NW_026844366.1:189746204-189787318 GCF_025583915.1 Anolis sagrei ordinatus
TTACAACATATGTTCTCCATCATTGTTAATAATGTTCCCATTGGCTTTATTTTTCAGTATGCTTCTCACACTGAGGCTATAGCAAATTCATGTTGTTTTTTCTTTATAACATTGCCAAAATCAGACCTTTTGATCTGTTTCCTGTGCTAAGACTTTAGATCATGCTTTGGTCATTTTCCGCCTTGATTATTCTAATCTCCTTTTGATGGCTCTTTCATTATCCCACCTTAGTCCTCTGGTTTCCATTCAACCTTCTGCTGCTAAGATTACATTTTTGGTTCTTTCTTTTGATCATGTTCCCCCACATTTGATATTTTTTCATTGTTTTCCCTCTCCAAGGATTCAGAATAAATTTCTTGTTTTAATGTTCACAGCTCTACACACGCTAGCTCTCCCCTTGCATCTTTCAGCCCTTTTTTTCTTTTACTAACCTGCTCAATATCCATGTGCTGTGAACTCTAGGCTTCTCACCCAACCAAAGATTTCCATTTTCTTGGCTCAACTTTGTCCTTTTGTTACTTGCTGGTCCATACTCTAGGAATTGCCACCTTGAACATTTGTGATCTGCTCCCTTCTGTTATTTTAAAATCTCAATTTAAATATGTTTTGGATTCAAAAAGTTGGTTTGATGTTGTTTTAGGAACTTGCATATTTTGATTATGTGCATTGGTCACTTTGCTTTATATATCATACTAGCCGTCCCCTGCCACGAGTTGCTGTGGCCCACATGGGGGTTCTGTGTGGGAGGTTTGGCCCAATTCTATCGTTGGTGGGGTTCAGAATGCTCTGTGATTGTAGGTTAACTATAAATCCCAGCAACTACAACTCCCAAATGTCAAGATTCTATTTCCCCCCAAACTCCATCAGTGTTCACATTTCGGCATATGGAGTATTCGTGTAGAATTTGGTCCAGATCCATCATTGTTTGAGTCCACAGTTCTCTCTGGATGTAGGTGAACTACAACTCCAAAACCAAAGGATACTACCCACCAAACCCTTCCAGTATTTTCTGTTGGTCATGAGAGATCTGTGTGCCAAGTTTGGCTCAATTCCATCGTTGGTGAGGTTGAGAATGCTCTTTGATTGCAGGTGAACTATAAATCCCAGCAAGTATAACTCCCAAAAGACAAAATCATATATTTTTTTTGAGTGAAGGACATACATTGGGTTGTTAGGTGTCTTGTGTCCAAATTTGGTGTCAATTCGCCCAGTGGTTTTTGAGTTCTGTGAATACCACAAACGAACATTACATTTTTATTTATATAGATTGTGTTCTTTGTATTGGATTGTGGTGTTGTCGTAAGTCAAAGGGAACTTGACGGCAGTTAACAACAAACAACACTTGTTCTAACTTTAGATTGTGTAGTTTTATTTTTATCATTTCTTCTTTCCCTCTGTTTGTATATGTGTGAACAGATATATTATACATTGCGTACCTTCACTGTTTTGGATTATTTTATTTGTAAAGTGCCATGTATGTTGGTTTATTAATAAACGTGAACAACCATGATAGCAATACAAGTAACATGTGCCTCTCGGGAGAAAATGACAGAAGCAGGAGCCACCACTGAAGATGCTTAATCTCCATTACTTACTTACTTACTTACTTACTTACTTACTTACTTAGGCGATCCCTTGTTGTCCGAGTAGGATAGTCTTCCAAGGTTAGTGGTGAAATAGCTATTTACTCAAGGTTTATGTTTTGCTCTCTCATTTGATTTAAGATAAAGATGCCTTATTTTGTGTTACTTACAAGGACTGTGTAAGCGTCTTGCACTGTTTGATTTTTGTATGCAACATTGCAAGTTTATGTTCCATCTCTGCTGAGTAAGGAGTAAAGATTTTTCTGTTCATTTTCCTCTTGTCTGTGAGTCTATTGCATTTGGACTTTGGGCGCTGGGTAAAATTCGCTGCTGCGCAACAAAGCTTAACCTGTTAACCTGTTAACTTGTTTTAAGCTACATTACAGGTGGGAAATCCTGGATGTCTGGTGGATATCAACGACTTCTGGTCCAAATCAGAGTTTTGGGCTAGTGCAGACAAGCTTTAGTGGGCACTCAGAAGTTGTAGTTTTGTTTTGTTTGTTTTTTTGTCGTGTCAGGAGTGACCTGAGAAACTGCAAGTCGCTTCTGGTGTGAGAGAATTGGATGTCTGCAAGGACGTTGCCCAGGGGACGCCCGGATGATTTGATGTTTTATCATCCTTGTGGCAGGCTTCTCTCATGTCCCCGCATGAGGAGCTGGAGCTGATAGGGGAACTTATCCGCCTCTCCCCAGATTCGAACCTGCTACTTATCGGTCTTCAGTCCTGCCGGCACAGGGGTTTAACCTGTGATCAACCTATGAGAGACATGTTCTCATTGCTCTTATACATTATTGTGTATATGCAGTATAAAAGGTAAAGGTAGTCCCCTGATATTGAGTCCAGTCATGTCTGACTCTGGGGTGTGGTGCTCATCTCCATTTCTAAGCCGAAGAGCCAGCGTTGTCCGTAGACACCTCCAAGGTCATGTGGCTGACATGACTGCATGGAGCGCCGTTACCTTCCCGCCAGAGCGGTACCTATTGATCTACTCATATTTGCATGTTTTCGAACTGCTAGGTTGGCAGGAGCTAGGGCTGACAGCGGAAGCTCATGCCGCTCCCCGGAATCGAACCTGCGACCTTTCGATCAACAAGCTCGGCAGCTCAGTGCTTTAACCCACTGCGCCACCGGGGGCTCCTACATGCAATATATTGGTTCATTATTTCATTTCATATAAATGTCTCACAATATATAAAGATATTTTTTAAAATTCAAATACATTATTTTGAAGAGTCATTATTTCAACTGACATTTTTAAAAAGTTGTTATAATAATAGGTTCTGTCACTGCTTTATAGTGTCACTGGGGCAGGTTCAAATCCTCTGTTCTGGCAGCCTGCTCCCAATGTGCAACAAAACAAGGCGTTTGAAAAATGGCAATATATACAGATACTAATTCTCAAACTTTGATGTTGTTATTTTTTTAAAAAACAAAAACAAAACACCGGTCTTCCTGCAAATGGTATTCAGAGGTATGCCACATGTGATAACTCCCAGGGGAAAAAATCCAGCTCAAACCGTGACCACATTAGTTGGGAAATTGTGGAGATAAGTGTAGGTTTTTTTTAAAAACTTCCAAGATCTTGTTGTTCTATGCGCCAGTTGTGCCCGTACCTTGGGAAGTTAGATCTGGCCACAGTGATCCATGCTCTTGTTACATCCCGAATACATTACTGCAACGCACTCTACGTGGGGTTGCCTTTGAAGACTGTTTGCAAACTTCAATTAGTCCTATGGGTGGCGGCCAGATTACTCTCCGGAGCATCATACAGGGAACATACCTCCCCTCTGTTATGTCAGCTCCACTGGCTGCCGATCCAGTTCCGAGCACAATTCAAAGTGCTGGTTTTGACCTACAAAACCCTATACGGTTCCAGCCCAGCATACCTGTCCGAACGCATCTCCTTCTACGTCCCGCTCGGAGTTTAAGATCTTCTGGGGAGGCCCTGCTCTCGGCCCCACCTTTTTCACAAGTGAGGTTGGTGGGGACGAGGAGCAGGGCCTTCTCAATGGTGGCCCCTCACCTGTGGAATTCGCTTCCTGGGGAAATTAGGTCATCAACATCCCTCCTTTCTTTTAGAAGGAAACTGAAAACATGGATATGGGACCTGGCCTTTGGGTAATTCTGGCGGATAGACAAAGGACAATGACGACTAGAATTGGATAGGATTTGACAATGTGGAATGAACTTAAGGATTCTGAGCTTGGCGAACGTTGATCATTAGATTGTTTTCTATTAATTGTGATGTATAACTGGATTGTTTTAATTGTTTTATAATTTTTGTTGATATATGTTTTATCTTATTATCTGTTTTGCTGGCATCAAATTGTGCCTTTTGTAAGCCGCCCTGAGTCCCCCCTCGGGGGTTGAGAAGGGCGGGGTAGAAATGCTCAAAATAAATATGGTTATTGTTAAATGTTTGAATTTTCTTCTTCTTCTTCTTCTTCTCATTATTATTATTATTATTATTATTATTATTATTATTATTATTATTTACAGTATTTATATACCGCCTTTCTCACCCCCGGGGGGACTCCAAGCGGTCCTTCTCACCATAATGCTTGAAATAATATAATAATCTACAATTCAGTTTGCTTGTCAAAAATGTATTTTACTTCTCTGTGAAAACAGTCAGAGATAAAATAACACATTCAGTTGTCTATATGCAAATCTAGCTGCTTAGCATTGCCCTCTGGTGGGCGATCATAAAAGCTTTCTTCCCCCGTTGGGATGATAAAAACTGTTTAGAAGATAATTAGTAGAGATTATCACACGGTTTCTACTAAGAAATGTTTCCAGTTTTCCATGGATAAATGCCCATACATTGTTTGAAACTAATGAATTATATACTCCCTCAAGAAGATTGCTGAGCATATAGAGCAGTGTTTTTCAACCTGGGGGTCGGGACCCCTGAGGGGGTCGCGAGGGGGTGTCAGAGGGGTCGCCAAAGACCATAAGAAAACACAGTATTTTCTGATGGTCATGGGGATTCCATGTGGGAAGTTTGAGCCAATTCTATTGTTGGTGGAGTTCAGAATGTTCTTTGATTGTAATGAACTATAAATCCCAGCAACTACAACTCCCAAATGTCAAGATCTATTTCCCCCAGACTCCACCAGTGTTCACATTTGGGCATATTGAGTATTCGTGCCAAGTTTGGTCCAGATCCACCATTGCATGAGTCCACAGTGCTCTCTGGATATAGGTGAACTACAACTCCCAAACTCAAGGTCAATGCCCATCAAACCCTTCCAATGTTTTACATTGGTCATTGGAGCCAAGTTTGGTTTAAATCCATCACTGGTGGAGTTCGGAATGCTCTTTGATTATAAGTGAACTATAAATCCTAGCAACTACAACTCCCAAATTACAAAATCAATCCTCCCCCAACCCCACTAGCATTCACATTTGGGTGTATTGGGTATTTGTGCCCAGTTTGGTCCAGTGAATGAAAATGCATCCTGCATATCAGATATTTACATTATGATTTATAACAGTAGTAAAATGACTGTTATGAAGTAGCAATGAAAACAATATTATGGTTGGGGGTCACCACAACATGGGGGACTGTATTAAGGGGTCACGCCATTAGGAAGGTTGAGAACCACTGATATAGAGGTTCTTTCTGGAAGAAAAAGCATTTTAAACAGAGACCCATCAGAAAATTCCCACTGGCACAAAGAAGGGCAACCTCTGAGGATGCTTGCCATAGATGCAGGCAAAACATCAGGAGAGAATGCCTCTAGAACATGGCCATATAGCCCGAAAAAACCTACAACATCCCGGATTTTATTTTTCCACCACTTTTTGCCTTACTCATTAAACCCAATTTTAAACATTACGCTTCAATGAAACAAAATACATATGAAGAGAAACCGGGTTATCACAGGGAAGAATTTTGCAGAAGTCAGTTTTGAAGATTTGTGGAATAATTAAGCAAATAAACATAAATATTTAAATGTATTTACAGAGAAAGTTACAGGAAATGAAGATTTGTGCCACTTTGCTTTCTTCTTATTTATTTTTTTCAAGTAAGGATTCAAAGCTCTTTTTGCTTTTTTGACTTCTTTTAAAAAGAAATCTGCAATTTTTAACTTTTTACTTATTTATTTAAATTTAAATTTATTTACTATCAAAGAGCACATTGCATTCCATTAAAATGATTCCTGTACATATAAGTCAAATTCGTGTTTAAGCTTAAGGGAGGTTTTGAGGCCAAAATTATGGATTCTGATATGACTAATAGATAATTCAACAGTCATTCCTCAGTATTAACAAAACCATCCATTAAAAGAACATTAAATCCCACTAGTCTCTTGTTGCTCCTTTGATTTGAAACACCAAAAGGTTTACTACGACCATTTCCCTTATTCTGTTCATTTATTTCAATTTCTTCCCAGATGCTGTCACTTTTTGCCACTCAACTCCAAAACACAGAAAAAGGAAGGCTTCCTTTTTTGATAATCATAGAATAGAATCATAGAATCAAAGAGTTGGAAGAGACCTCATGGGCCATCCAGTCCAACCCCCTGCCAAGAAGCAGGAATATTGCATTCAAATCACCCCTGACAAATGGCCATCCAGCCTCTGCTTAAAAGCTTCCAAAGAAGGAGCCTCCACCACACTCCGGGGCAGAGAGTTCCACTGCTGAACGGCTCTCACAGTCAGGAAGTTCTTCCTAATGTTCAGATGGAATCTCCTTTCTTGTAGTTTGAAGCCATTGTTCCGCATCCTAGTCTCAAGGGAAGCAGAAAACAAGCTTGCTCCCTCCTCCCTGTGGCTTCCTCTCACATATTTATACATGGCTATCATATCTCCTCTCAGCCTTCTCTTCTTCAGGCTAAACATGCCAGCTCCTTAAGCCGCTCCTCATAGGGCTTGTTCTCCAGACCCTTGATCATTTTAGTCGCCCTCCTCTGGACACATTCCAGCTTGTCAATATCTCTCTTCAATTGTGGTGCCCAGAATTGGACACAATATTCCAGGTGTGGTCTAACCAAAGCAGAATAGAGGGGTAGCATTACTTCCCTGGATCTAGACACTATGCTCCTATTGATGCAGGCCAAAATCACATTGGCTTTTTTTTTGCCGCCACATCACATTGTTGGCTCATGTTTAACTTGTTGTCCACGAGGACTCCAAGATCTTTTTCACACGTACTGCTCTCGAGCCAGGCGTCCCCCATTCTGTATCTTTGCATTTCGTTTTTTCTGCCTAAGTGGAGTATCTTGCATTTGTCACTGTTAAACTTCATTTTGTTAGTTTTGGCCCATCTCTCTAATCTTTCAAGATCGTTTTGAATCTTGCTCCTGTCCTCTGGAGTATTGGCTATCCCTCCCAATTTGGTGCCATCTGCAAACTTAATGATCATGCCTTCTAACCCTTCATCTAAGTCATTAATAAAGATGTTGAACAGGACTGGGCCATGACGGAACCCTGCAGCACTCCGCTCGTCACTTCTTTCCAGGATGAAGAGGAAGCATTGGAAAAAGTCATGAATAATAGAATCAAAGAGTTGGAAGAGACCTCATGGGCCATCCAGTCCAACCCCCTGCCAAGAAGCAGGAATATTGCATTCAAATCACCCCTGACAGATGGCCATCCAGCCTCTGTTTAAAAGCTTCCAAAGAAGGAGCCTCCACCACACTCCGGGACAGAGAGTTCCACTGCTGAACGGCTCTCACAGTCAGGAAGTTCTTCCTCATGTTCAGATGGAATCTCCTTTCTTGTAGTTTGAAGCCATTGTTCCGCATCCTAGTCTGCAAGGAAGCAGAAAACAAGCTTGCTCCCTCCTCCCTGTGGCTTCCTCTCACATATTTATACATGGCTATCATATCTCCTCTCAGCCTTCTCTTCTTCAGGCTAAACATGCCCAGCTCCTTAAGCCGCTCCTCATAGGGCTTGTTCTCCAGACCCTTGATCATTTTAGTCGCCCTCCTCTGGACACATTCCAGCTTAGGGTCAATATCTCTCTTGAATTGTGGTGCCCAGAATTGGACACAATATTCCAGGTGGTCTAACCAAAGCAGAATAGAGGGGTAGCATTACTTCCCTAGATCTAGACACTATGCTCCTATTGATGCAGGCCAAAATCCCATTGGCTTTTTTTGCCGCCACATCACATTGTTGGCTCATGTTTAACTTGTTGTCCACGAGGACTCCAAGATCTTTTTCACACGTACTGCTCTCGAGCCAGGCATTTCCCATTCTGTATCTTTGCATTTCGTTTTTCCTGCCAAAGTGGAGTATCTTGCATTTGTCACTGTTGAACTTCATTTTGTTAGTTTTGGCCTATCTCTCTAATCTGTCAAGATCGTTTTGAATCCTGCTCCTGTCCTCTGGAGTATTGGCTATCCCTCCCAATTTGGTGTCGTCTGCAAACTTGATGATCCTGCCTTCTAGCCCTTCATCTAAGTCATTAATAAAGATGTTGAACAGGACCGGGCCCAGGACGGAACCCTGCGGCACTCCGCTCGTCACTTCTTTCCAGGATGAAGAGGAAGCATTGGTGAGCACCCTCTGGGTTCGTCCATTTAACCAATTACAGATCCACCTCACCGTAGTTTTGCCTAGCCCACATTGGACTAGTTTCCTTGCCAGAAGGTCGTGGGGGACCTTGTCAAAGGCCTTACTGAAATCCAGGTACGCTACATCCACGGCATTCCCCGCATCTACCCAGCTTGTAACTCTATCAAAAAAAGAGATCAGATTAGTCTGGCATGACTTGTTTTTCATTCAGCCTCACCCCCCCCCCCCATCAAACTCAACCCCTCCCAAATCAAAATCCTGGCTACGGGCCTGCAAAGTGCATTAATTCTACAGTGTAGATTCTCCTCTATTCTTTTCCTCTTATGTCCTTTGCATTCACTCACTCTGTCTTGTTCAGCATTTCACCGAACCCAAAGCCAATAGCCAAAGACACTCAGTATATGTTAACAGGCTAAGCAGCTTGTTACTGCAGTTTCATCTCTGGATCTTTAAGTACACAACTGTGGTTGGCAAGATGAAAAATAATAATATGAAACACTTGCTAACAATATGCATGATTGCAATGCAGGAAACCACCATTCTATTGGCTCACAGATGTTGCACGGCAAATGAACAAACACGTTTTCGACTTCTGCACTTAATTAAGTATCGATTGTGCCACCAACAGGGTTCAAAACCATTATTTGAGATGACTTACAGGAATGCTGCACTTTGATTGGCTGCAAGGACTTTGAACCGACCTACTTATCTTGACACACACACACAGCCTATTATGGTATAGCCCATAATTACAATTAAATCCATATAAAATAAAATCAAGGAAAGAACTTGGGAAGGACTTTGGGCTATTAGATGAGAACGTATTTTTTAAATTAAATGTGTGCCTATTTGAACCCATTGGGTGCTTTTCCGCAAAGATCAAGGAGTTTTGGTTTGGACCCTCATAACACTGCGTTTTCCTCTTCTGGCACAGCAATGAAATGGAATCATAATATGATCAAGCTGCTCTAATTCAATTCTTCCGCCAGCAGAACCCCAAGCTGATCACGAGAATTAGACATAAAGGAACTTCAAAAACTGTGCTGCTTTTCTCCCATGAAGCCACTTTCTCCTTAAATACTTTTGCTGTTCTCCTACACTATCCCTTATTACTCTTCTCAGGGTAGCATTGGCTTAACTTGAGAACTTGAGAAGAGCCTCCAGTGGCGCAGTGGGTTAAACCCCTGTGCCGGCAGGACTAAATAGCGACAGGTCGCAGGTTCAAATTCGGGGAGAGGCGGATGAGCTCCCTCTATCAGCTCCAGCTCCTCACGCGGGGACATGAGAGAAGCCTCCCACAAGGATGATAAAAACATCAAATCATCCGGGTGTCTCCTGGGCAATGTCCTTGCAGACAGCCAATTCTCTCACATCAGAAGCAACTTGCAGTTTCTCAGGTCGCTCCTGACACAACGAAACAAAAAACTTGAGAACTGTGAAATCCAAGTTGTGCTTTTACTACAAGGTGACCTTTTCCCACTTTTTTCTTAGTAAAAACATAGGACCCAAGAATTAATGAAATTCTTCATTAATTTCATTCTAAATGAAAGAAATATTTATTTAGCTATGTGTCTCTCTGTATAAGAAAGTGTTCCAAAAAAAAGTACATATTTTGCAAGCTATTTACTGTTTCAGGCCTATTTATGCAATGTAGTAAACTGAATTTTCATTGCAAACATACTATTTTCTGTACAGACGATCCTATATTGGACAGGAATAAAATTGCATAAATTTTGCACAGAATAATCCCTACACTGTAAATCTTTATGGCTTTCTGAACTCAAGAAGTATGATTTGTTGACAATTTTTCAGGTCTCAGAAATTTCTGCTATAGTAAATAGGACACAAGTGAAAACTGGCATACAGTACAGGCAGTCCTCAGGTCACAAACAAGAGAGATTCTGTAAGTTTGTTCTTAAGTTGAATTTGCAAGTCGGAACAGGTCATATAGAATCATAGAATCAAAGAGTTGGAAGAGACCTCATGGGCCATCAAGTCCAACCCCCCGCCAAGAAGCAGGAATATTGCATTCAAATCACCCCTGACAGATGGCCATCCAGCCTCTGTTTAAAAGCTTCCAAAGAAGGAGTCTCCACCACACTCCGGGGCAGAGAGTTCCACTGCTGAACGGCTCTCACAGTCAGGAAGTTCTTCCTAATGTTCAGATGGAATCTCCTCTCTTGCAGTTTGAAGCCATTGTTCCGCGTCCTAGTCTCCAAGGAAGCAGAAAACAAGCTTGCTCCCTCCTCCCTGTGGCTTCCTCTCACATATTTATACATGGCTATCATATCTCCTCTCAGCCTTCTCTCCTTCAGGCTAAACATGCCCAGCTCCTTAATCCGCTCCTCATAGGGCTTGTTCTCCAGACCCTTGATCATTTTAGTCGCTCTCCTCTGGAGGCACATTTTTAAGTTTGATGCCAGCCCCATACGGACACAGAACACACACACACATACACAAACATAAGCTTTGGATAGCATAGAAAAGGGTTAAAACCCCATGGTGTTTGTTTTGCTGTCTGTGCTCCTGTTCAAAAGATTTCATCTCACTTTCTGTCCCTGTGAAAATTGTATTTTGAAAAATTTGGCTCGTTGTGGAAACAAGGATTGGTGATAAAGTTTCAGTGGAGACACCTTTTCTTGTGATAACTCTTCCAGGAGTGAATTTCTCTTCCTCGGGGTAGATTTGTCTAATTTTCTGGAGGCCGTGACAGACTTTGTATTTCTAGGTGCAAAGATAACTGCAGAAGCAGACTGCAGCCAGGAAATCAGAAGACATTTACTTTTTGGGAGGAGAACAATGACCAATCTTAAGAAAATAGTGAAGAGTAGAGACATCACACTGGCAATGAAGATCCGCATAGTAAAAGCAATGGTATTCCCTGTAGTAACCTACAGGTGTGAGAGCTGGACCTTAGGGAAGGCTGAGCGAAGGAGGAGAGATGCTTTTGAACTGTGGTGCTGGAGGAAAGTTTTGAGAGTGCCTTGGACCACAAGAAGATCCAACCAGTCCATACTTCAGGAAATAAAGCCCGACTGCTCATTGGAGAGAAGGATACTAGAGGTAAATATGAAGTACTTTGGCCACATAATGAGAAAAAAGGAAAACTTAGAGAAGAGAATGATGCTGGGGGACATGGAAGGAAAAAGGAAGAGGGGCCGACCAAGGGCAAGATGGATGGATGGCTTCCTTTTAGTGACTGTATTGACCTTGAAGGAGCTGGGGGTGGCCATGGTTGACAGGGAAGCTCTGGCGTGGGCTGGTCCAGCAGTGGTCCTCAAACTAAGGCCCAAGGGCCAGATATGGCCCTCCAAGGTCATTTACCCAGCCCTCACTCAGTCAACCTAAGTCTGAAACGACTTGAAAGCACACAACAACAATAACAATCCTATCTCATCAGCCAAAAGCAGGCCCACACTTCCCATTGAAATACTAATAAGTTTATATTTGCTATAATTGTTCTTTATTTAATTATTGTATTGTTTTTAAGTGTTTTTGCACTACAAATAAGATATGTGTAGTGTGCATAGGAATTCGTTCTTGTTTTTCCTTCAAATTATAATCCAGCCCTCCAACAGTTTGAGAGACTGTTACCTGGCCCTCTGTTTAAAAAGTTTGAGGACCCCTGCTGTAGAGTAACTGAAATAATGAATGTGAATTGCAGAAATGCTAGTCCTTATTATGCAAAAGCATGACTAACCCCCATATGACTATTGTCCAGGGGTTTAGCTAAGGGGCAGGCATATAGCCGGGGTGGGGGGCTTCAGGGTGGTCTGCGAGAAGGCCTTACGGGTACATTATTAAACTGTTAGGTTTATTCATATCATGAATCTGATCACCATGCTCAATATATGCATGGGGGTATTGGGATAATGATAAAAGTTTGCTAGGGTAGATCCTGACCCCCCCCCCCCCCCTTGAATCAAAGTCACCCCCCCCCCCCCCCCGAATCTAACTCAGCATCCCCGAATCAAAATCCTGGCTACGGGCCTCTAAGAGGGATCCAATGTAATATAGTGGTTTGATCCTTTGACCATAACTCTAAAAACCAGAGTTTAAATCTCCACTATCCATGAAAACCCATTGGGTCTCATCTGTTGGCCTCACAAAACCCCACAATAGGTGTGTCTTAGGGGCAGGAGAGCAAGATATGAGCATTTTCATCCGGTAAAGAATCTGTCTCATCAAATAAAATTTTATTTCAGTTCCCACCCTCAATAACCAACATCACGGAAAGTGAGGCATTGAAAATCATTCATGTCTAGAATTCGTAGATTTGCTGTGTTTGCATTCCATTGGCAACCCTGTCGGTCCCTTCTCTTTGGATGCTTAAATTGTATTTCCAAATGTTCTACTGAAATTTTAAGTCACCGCTGTACTAGAAATTTGGATACTGAAGGAAAATCTATTTTGGGACAGCAAAATGAATCCTCATTTTTCCTTTTGTCCATAGTTATATCTGTAATATTGTCCCGCATATGAGATGCAAGAGACAGTTCTCATTACCTTCAGGGGCTGACACTTAACTGCTTTGTGGATTATAGCTGAGGACAGTTTGCTAACTTTTACCTGAAGGAATGCTTTTGCTTTGATGTGTTTTACTTCACCTGAAATTTACACAATAAGAGGTTTTCTTACCCTGAATGTGGACACAGGTCTGGCTAGGTCAGGGGTATGTTGACTACTTGCACCTGTCCAAGGGCTCTGATAGAGCCCTACCTGGGAGAGCCACCACCACTGGCTATCCCACTGGGGGTCGAAATACAGTGATTAGAGGTATGTTAATTTTTATTTATTGAATCGTGTCTACCAAAACTAATAATAATAATAATAATAATAATAATAATAATAATAATGTCCTAGACACTTGGGAAGTGTCCGGCGTGTGATCCAATACAACAGCCAGCAGAGTGTCTGCTGTGGACTCATCTTGTAGCATTTCAAATAATAATAATAATAATAATAATAATAATAATAATAATAATAATAATAATGGGTTGTTGTAGTTTTTCAGGCTATATGGCCATGTTCTAGAGGCATTTTCTCCTGACGTTTCGCCTGCATCTATGGCAAGCATCCTCAGAGGTAGTGAGGTCTGTTGGAAGTAGGAAAATGGGTTTATATATCTGTGGAATGGCCAGGGTGGGACAAAGGACTTTTGTCTGCTGGAGCTAGGTGTGAATGTTTCAACTGACCACCTTGATTAGCATTTAATGGCCTGGAGCAATCTTTCTTTGAGAGGTAATTTGATGTGCCTGATTGTTTACTCTCTGTTGTTTTGCTGTTGTAATTTTTGAGTTTTTTTAATACTGGTAGTCATAGCAGAGCACTTGATGAACCAACTTGGACACAGCATATTATTTCAGAACACAGAAATGCTGGAAAAGTCTCACAACCACCATGTCAGACTACACAGAGGATTGAAATCCACAAACATGTGGACAATTTCAACAGAAAGGAGGAAACCATGAAAATGAACAAAATCTGGCTCCCAGTATTAAAAAAAACTCTAAAATTACAACAGCAAAACAACAGAGAATAAACAATCAGGCACATCAAATCACCTCTCAAAGAAAGATTGCTCCAGGCACTTCCAAGCCATTAAATGCTAATCAAGGTGGTCAGTTGAAACATTCACACCTAGCTCCAGCAGACAAAAGTCCTTTGTCCCACCCTGGTCTTTCCACAGATATATAAACCCATTTTCCTACTTCCAACAGACCTCACTACCTCTGAGGATGCTTGCCATAGATGCAGGTGAAACGTCAGGAGAAAATGCCTCTAGAACATGGCCATATAGCCCGGAAAACCTACAACAACCCAGTGATTCTGGCCACGAAAGCCTTCGACAATACAATAATAATAATAATAATAATAATAATAATATTCTTTATTTATAGCCCACCACCAGCTCCCTGAAGGGAACTCGGGGCAGCTTACATGAGGCCAAGCCCAGAAGTGCATTACAATACAGTACCATAAAAAGCATAAAGCAAACATCACAATAAAATAAAATAAATCAAACGTAAAATATAATAAACAGTTGAAAGTAATACAATAGAAAATCAAACACAATCACAATGAGCGGGCCACATGTGCAAGATACAATGATAAAAACTAAGGATGAAATAAAAATAACCTATATATCTGTATGGGAGACTCATGAACAAAGAAGTAGAGACAGTCCTTCATGCGGGCAAGAGACAGCACAATATGAGGACACCCTTTATAGGGGAGCGTGACAAGAGAGATGTAAGATCACTCTCCAAAAGCGCAATGGAAAAGCCACGTTTTGAGGTTCTTCTTGAAAGTTTCTAAGGTGGGGGCTAGCCTAATCTCGCTGGGTGATGCGTTCCAGAGTCGGGAGGCCTATAACATTTGTTTTTTTAAAAGAGGGATGAAGTACAAAGAAATGACCTCTTGTTCCGTACAGAGAAGGTTTGAAATTCCGCTGAGAACTCCATTGTTATTTGGCTCCTTATGATTTCAATATTTTTGAGGTGGCTTATTTATTTATTTATTTATTTATCGTGTCATCAGCAACCATACCATTGTATTACATTTCTAACAGAACAAAACAAACAAACAGATAAAAAAAACCAGAAATTTTGCAAACTTGGTAGTTGATTAAATGTCCTTTGACCAGTATCTGGCCACTTGGAGTGCCTCTGGTGTTGCCGCAAGGAGGTCCTCCATTGTGCATGTGGCAGGGCTCAGGTTGCATTGCAGCAGGTGGTCTGTGGTTTGCTCTTCTCCACACTCGCATGTCGTGGATTCCACTTTGTAGCCCCATTTCTTGAAGGTTGGCTCTGCATCTCGTGGTGCCAGAGCGCAGTCTGTTCAGCGCCTTCCAAGTCGCCCAGTTTTCTGTGTGCCCAGAGGGGAGTCTCTCATCTGGTATCAGCCATTGATTGAGGTTCTGGGTTTGAGCCTGCCACTTTTGAACTCTTGCTTGCTGAGGTGTTCCAGCGAGTGTCTCTGTAGATCTAAGAAAACTATTTCTTGATTTAAGTCATTGACGTGCTGGGATGAGCTGGGGATGTCTCTGCCTTGGTCCTTTCACTATTGGCTGCTACTTCCCGGCGGATGTCAGGTGGTGCAATACCGCCTAAACAGTGTGATTTTTCCAGTGGTATAGGGCGCAGACACCCTGTGTGATAATGCGGCATGTCTCATTAAGAGCCACATCCACTTTTTTAGTGTGGTGAGATGTGTTCCACACTGGGCATGTGTACTCAGCAGCAGAGTAGCATAGCACAAGGGCAGATGTCTTCACTGTGTCTGGTTGTGATCCCCAGGTTGTGCCAGTCAGCTTTCGTATGATATTGTTTCTAGCGCCCACTTTTTGCTTGATGTTCAGGCAGTTTGAGGTGGCTGAGGAAGGGATTAATTCAGAAAAAAAATTCAAGGCCCCCACACCTCACAAAAATTTAAATCTTGTACTTAAACCTCCTACTAGTATCTGGAGCATATTCTATTAATTTAACAACAGCTTCTACAAACTTACAGGCATACAAAAAACAGAGAAATACCTAATGAGATATTTGATTTTGAAGTTCGGCATAACCACAAATTTATATGCACAGAACTGGGGGTGTGAGGTGGAAGTCATAGTTGTGCCTTATTGTAGGTGCGTGTCCAAGGTTTTGTTAACTGTAACCTAAAACTGTAAAACGTTAGCTGGGGAAACTGTTTTCCTCCCCCTGGCCTGCTGGTCCAATCAGAGAGTAGCCCTGCATCTCCCTCATTTCTGTCAACTATTTAGCAACTGAGCTCAGCTAAAGTTTCCAAAAAAGTTAGAATAACTTCCTCTCTCCAAGACCTCAATTTTTTGCACAGCCCGGTCCTTGAAATAAGATCCCTTCAAGAGACCTGGAAAACGTTTGCTCAGCAAAACCCTTTCTGTTTTTCCAAAGGCTGTGTCTCTGGAATTTAAAACACACTTTTAAAATACACAGAGAGACACCCACCATTTGAGGAGGGGGGAGAATTCCTTTTTGCCTCCCTCCCTCCCGCCCTCCCTTCCTTGCAGAAAGAATGGAAGAAAGTTCTAGTTCTCCTGTTTCTCCTGTGGGCAGCTTAGGGACCAGCGAAGAGGAGCTGGAGAGGCAGCCAAAGAGATTTGGGAGGAAGAGGAGATGCAGTAAGAAGTCCAGTGAAGATGGAAGCCCGACCCCAAGCAAAAGGGGAAAGAAGTCCAGCCCGGGAGCCCAGTCCTATGAGGAGCTCCAAAGCCAACGGATTCTGGCTAACGTCCGAGAGAGGCAGAGGACTCAATCTCTCAACGAAGCATTTGCTGCCTTAAGGAAAATCATCCCTACCCTACCTTCTGACAAACTCAGTAAAATCCAGACTCTCAAACTGGCTTCCAGGTACATAGACTTCCTCTACCAGGTGCTCCAGAGCGATGAGATGGACAGTAAGATGACCAGTTGCAGCTATGTGGCTCACGAGAGGCTCAGTTATGCCTTTTCGGTGTGGAGGATGGAAGGCGCTTGGTCCATGTCCACCTCACACTAGTCGGCGGTATCCGGGTGAAGACAGCGCAACTGCCAAATTGGTAGGTGGTGGGTTCTTATTACTTTGGGGGGGACGTGAAATGTATAAGTTTGCATTGTACAACAGGGCTTCCAAATAGGAGGAGGTTGGGGGTGTCAACTGATAAAGGTTGAATGTTGTAAGATCGAAATCTCACTTGGTAGTCCTTCCTAAAATTATACAGCTGTTGTGGGGTTAGATTCATAAAGAAGCCTTTCTTCCCTCTGTTGTCATACCAACAAAGACATCAGTTTTAATTTTTAGATCTCTTATTTTCAAACTTAGATCAATTTGAAAAATTCTATTACAAGCCTTCACTTCCCTCTGCGGTGGCGCAGTGGGTTAAACCACTAAAAAAGTAAAAACTTGGCCCTTTGAGCAAGCTTTTGGGAGTGCAGTGGAATCGATAACATGAAACTGATTGTGGCGCAGTGGGTTAAAGCACTGTGCCAGCAGGACTGAAGACCGACAGGTCGCAGGTTCGAATCCGGGGAGAGGCGGATGAGCTCCCTCTATTAGCTCCAGCTCCTCATGCGGGGACATGAGAGAAGCCTCCCACAAGGATGATAAAACATCAAAATCATCCGGGCGTCCCCTGGGCAACGTCCTTGCAGACGGCCAATTCTCTCACAACGGGACATGAGAGAAGCCTCCCACAAGGATGATAAAAACATCAAAATCATCTGGGTGTCCCCTGGGCAACGTCCTTGCAGATGGCCAATTCTCTCACACCAGAAGCAACTTGCAGTTTCTCAAGTCACTCCTGACACGACAAAAAAAAAAACTTCCCTCTTTTTCTCCTTTTTTTTTGTGTTTTCAGCCAAAACAGGAACCCAAAGCAAAGTTAAAGAAAATGGCTTTTAATTGTATTTATAGGGGAAATCCTCATGCTTCATGACATTAGAGTCTGCATCTTCTATGGGAGGATGGTATTATTGACTATACGCAGGGGCGGCTCAACCATTACGCAAAGTAAGCATTTGCAGTATAGTTGATTTTGCCCAGGGGCGCTCTTGAGGCGCTCTTGGGGGAAAATAGACCTTGATATATGCGAGTTGTAGTTACTGGGATGTATAGTTCACCTAAAATCAAAGAGCATTCTGAACTCCACCAATGATGGAATTGAACCAAATATGGCACACAGAACTCCCACGACGAACAGAAAATATATATCAGTGATTGGTTGGGGGGGGGGGTGCCAAAATACTGTTTGCTTACCGTTGAAAATTACCTAGGGCCGCCTCTGACTATACAAGATATAAATGTCTAGACACGCACACACACACACCCAGAATGCAGCTGTCAGCATGAAGATTTCATATCGCAAAGGGAATGGCAAAAAGGAGTTAACTTTGGAAGATCTGCATTTGTTGCAAAGGATTTGAAAAGGGAGAATAAGACAAGAGATACTGTACAAATGAAAAGCAAAGGATCGAAGGATAGCATGCATTTCGGAATCTGGAAATAGATGAAGGAAGCAGGCATTCTGTGTTTTTACAGTGTTGTCTTTTTGGGGCAAATGTGAGGGGCCAGCCCTTCCTCAAAAGCCAACTCCATGAATTTGTAGGTTAAACAGATGTCCAGTGTTTGTTTTGTTTGAGGGATGCCCCTCCCACATTGTATATGAAAGATAAACACAGATCCAGCTGTTTTGCCCTCTTCGGATCTGATTTGTTACCACTGAACGCAAAGCAATATCATTCATATGGATTCTACTCGAAACTTGGTGCCCTGTTTTGTTTTGTTTCTAAAAATCCATCACTGGACATGTCCCTTCTCTTCTTTCACTTTTCTTTGAACAAGATATTTTTTAAAATGAATTCATTTTTGGAATCAATTCCTTATTTAGCTGTAAATTGCCTAGAGCGTTCTCGGATGGAGGGCGATTAATAAGTAATTAAATATGATATGATATGATATGATGATTTGCATTTGGCCAGAAGAATGTCAGAACAACATAGCAGTTTTTCCTTTACAATGCAAATTATAGTACTATTTCATATGTATCAATGAAAACATGATGTATTTACTGTGTTAGGAACATTGATAGAAACACAGGGGGATGACAATAATATAGAATCATAGAATCATAGAATCAAAGAGTTGGAAGAGACCTCATGGGCCATCCAGTCCAACCCCCTGCCAAGAAGCAGGAATATTGCATTCAAATCACCCCTGACAGATGGCCATCCAGCCTCTGTTTAAAAGCTTCCAAAGAAGGAGCCTCCACCACACTCCGGGGCAGAGAGTTCCACTGCTGAATGGCTCTCACAGTCAGGAAGTTCTTCCTCATGTTCAGATGGAATCTCCTTTCTTGTAGTTTGAAGCCATTGTTTTGCGTCCTAGTCTCCAGGGAAGCAGAAAACAAGCTTGCTCCCTCCTCCCTGTGGCTTCCTCTCACATATTTATACATGGCTATCATATCTCCTCTCAGCCTTCTCTTCTTCAGGCTAAACATGCCCAGCTCCTTAAGCCGCTCTTCATAGGGCTTGTTCTCCAGACCCTTGATCATTTTAGTCCCTCCTCTGGACACATTCCAGCTTGTCAATATCTCTCTTGAATTGTGCAGGGGTCCTCAAACTATAATATAAGTGCAGGGGTCCTCAAACTATGGCCCAGGGTCCGGATGCGGCCCTCCAAGGTCATTTACCCGGCCCTCGTTCAGGGTCAACCTAATTCTGAAACGACTTGAAAGCACACAACATCAACAATCCTATCTCATCAGCCAAAAGCAAGCCCACACTTCCCATTGAAATACTAATAAGTTTATATTTGTTGAAATTGTTCTTAATTTTAATTATTGTATTGTTTTAAGTGTTTTTTGAACTACAAATAAGATATGTGCAGTGTGCATAGGAATTCATTCATGTTTTTTTTTCAAATTATAATCCGGCCCTCCAACAGTTTGAGAGACTGTGTCCTGGCCCTCTGTTTAAAAAGTTTGTGGACCCCTGATATAGTGCAAAATGAGGAAAATGTTATTACGATACACATGTGGATAGCTACACCATGTATATATTTTGCGATATGGACCGTGTTCCTTGTGGGGAAAGATGCTACTGGTTTAGAAGCAAAACTAAATTTTGGTGGTGGGTTGGGGGGGGGGGTGCAGTTGCAAATAAATGCATTTAGGCGTAAATTCTTTTAGCAACATTGTAAGGTTACAAAACAAGACCAAAACGCAATTTATAGTCTTTATAGACTATAAATTATTATAGACTATGGGAGAAAATATATAAAGATGCACAAGTTCCATTATTTCACTTCACTTCACTTTATTTCTTAATTAGTCGCTCTCCACCAAGGTGCTCCGAGCGACTTACAATCTAAAATAGCATTTACACAATATAAAAACATTCAGCATAAAAACATTCAACAGTGACTATTTGGAAAATTAGATCTGATTACATAAATGCTCCCCAAATTTCAGAAATGCTTAAATATTAATCCCTTGTTTTGATTTGTTAAAATTAATTTGTACTTGAAATATAGACACTGATGTAAATTGACATTATTAAAATAAATACTTGGTCTCACATTTGATAAAACTATGTGACAAAATTTGATTTTTTTTTCTGTTCCTGGTTTTAAATTGTTATTTCCTGTTTAAGTGTGTGGTACTTAATTTGAAAGTAGTTGTTCTATTCCAGAAAGTTTCTTTTTATGGCTACCTCAACCTACATTGAATTGGTTGAAACTCTATGACAGGGGTCCTCAAACTAAGGCCCGGGGGCCAGATGCGGCCCTCCAGGTCATTTATCCGGCCCTCGCTCAGGGTCAACCTAAGTCTGAAATGACTTGAAAGCACACAACAACAACAACAACAATCCTATCTCATCAGCCAAAAGCAGGCCCACACTTCCCATTGAAATACTAATAAGTTTATATTTGTTAAAATTGTTCTTCATTTTAATTATTGTATTGTTTTAAAGTGTTTTTGCACTACAAATAAGATATGTGCAGTGTGCATAGGAATTCATTCATGTTTTTTCAAATTATAATCCGGCCCTCCAACAGTTTGAGGGACTGTGACCTGGCCCTCTGTTTAAAAAGTTTGAGGACCCCAGGTCTAAAAACAATAGCAAAATGTCTCAGTTCTTGTGGGTTTTTTCGGGCTATATGGCCATGTTCTAGAGGCATTTCTCCTGACATTTCGCCTGCATCTATGGCAAGCATCCTCAGAGGTGAGCAAAATGTGCTGAAGGATGTCCTGCAAAAACAAAGTTTTTGCAATTTATTGTCCATGTTTTATGATAGAACCAATTAGGAAATTGCATATATAACCCAGGAACAGAAATCGTGTTACATAGTATAATCTACTTCATAGCATTCTGCATTAATAATGAATATCTTTATATTTTTGTGGTAGTATCAGATAAGACCGATGTATGTGTATGTGTGTGTATATATTTCCTATATATTCACGTTCAAGCTTCTCTTGTGCAAATATGACTTCTAAAGTTTAAAGAAAGAAAGAAAAGAAGCAAACGTCCTCTTTGTGGGAATCTTTTTCTGCCTTTGCCCAAAACAGATGTAAAATATCTCAGACACATACTTTGCCGAAAACCTTAGATTGCGTCTTTTTTTATTATTCACTCAGAGAAACAATAAATGCATCTTGTCTGCTTTTGTTTAACAAGCATTTGGCTATAGTCCAGTTGTTCCTTTACTCTGAGGAAGTCCCATTAAATTCAACTGAGCAAGTGAGTGGTAAGACTGCAGCCTTCATTTATTATCATCTCTATAGGAAGCCTTTAAAACTATACATTTAAAACCAGGATAGGATTGAGAGGCAGCCTGCAGTTTGTGATCTTCTGTAGTTCACAGACGTGAGAAAATGTTTCTCATGTGTGAGGATACTAAAAGTGATCATTGTAAAATACCTTTTGAATAAACTGAAATAATATTTGACACCTCTGTAAGTACTACACCATGCCTAAAGATAGAGCTGAAAGATAGGCTCAGTCCAATGTGAAACATACCTTTCCATATACAAATGTACTCAGGGGCGGTTCAACCCATTACGCAAAGTAAGCATTTGCAGTATAGTTGATTTTGCCATGGGGCGCTCTTGAGGCGCTCTTGGGGAAAATAGACCTTGACATATGCGAGTTGTAGTTACTGGGATGTATAGTTCACCTACAATCAAAGAGCATTCTGAACTCCACCAATGATGGAATTGAACCAAATATGGCACACAGAACTCCCACGACGAACAGAAAATATATATCAGTGATTGGTTTGGGGGGGGGGGCGGGGACGCCAAAATACTGTTTGCTTACTGTTGAAAATTACCTAGGGCCGCCTCTGAATGTACTGTAACTTTTGAGTATCAGCCTAGTCTGCTGAGCGCCTGTTTTAAATCTTGATTAGTGCAAGTAATAGTTGTTCTGTTTTTTGTTTTTCCATGTACTTTTTGTTTTTCCACATAGTCGTTAATTTCTTTAGTTTTGCTCCCCTAAAATGTTATTCCCATTTAGATTTCCAAACAATTAAAGTTTGTTAAGTTAGATAAAGCTGCAGAAAAGAAGCCCCAAAGAGGCAAAAATGAGGGAAGCAGAGCAATTTTAGTACCATGACCTAAGCAACTTTGTATAACATCTGGCAAGGCCATCACACCAGCTAACAAGGCGGAAAAGGCAATGTTCCTGCAGGTATAGGTAGTAATCTGGAGCATCTCTGCCCACAGTAAAGTTTGCTGAAGAAAGGGAGGTGATGTGTTGTTGGCAGGGGCGGCTCAACCATTACGCAAAGTAAGCATTTGCAGTATAGTTGATTTTGCCCAGGGGCGCTCTTGAGGCGCTCTTGGGGGGAAATAAACCTTGACATATGCGAGTTGTAGTTACTGGGATGTATAGTTCACCTACAATCAAAGAGCATTCTGAACTCCACCAATGATGGAATTGAACCAAATAGGGCACACAGAACTCTCACGACAAACAGAAAATATATATCAGTGATTGGTTGGGGGGAGGGGGCAAAATACTGTTTGCTTACCGTTGAAAATTACCTAGGGCCGCCTCTGGTTGTTGGGCTTGGCCTCAAGTAAGTCGCTCCAAGTCCCTTGGGAAGATGGTAGTGGGGTACAAATAAAGTTTTGTTATTATTATTATTATTATTATTATTATTATTATTATTATTTCTAAGGAGATTTCTTTTTGAGGGCTACACATCGCGACACCTAGGTCTTACATGCAAGTTACATCAAGGTTCATGTTTGGGCTTTGTTGTAGGCATTCCTAGTAGGTATTGTAAAAAATATAATTCTTGAGTGCCACAAAGACATTATTTATTTCCCAAATGAATGAAACCTCGAAAATATATCAAAAGTCTTAAACAAGTGTACTGTTTACTACCCATAGTGTCCATGAATTGCCACGTCGAAACAGAGAGATCCTAACTGTCATATGGCTCTTATGGAACTATCTTCTCCTGGAAGTGAGTTCCAGAGTCGAGTTCCCCTCGACTCTGGAACTCACTCCCTAAAGACATCAGACAGGCCCCAACCTTGGCAGTCTTCAGGAGGAGCTTGAAGACATGGTTGTTCCAATGTGCCTTCCCAGAATAATGATCCCATAGCACTTTGTCCTCCAAAGCACTTTACACTTTTTAGATCTGCTTGTATGCCCTTCCACAAACACCACTGTCACCTTTCGTCCATGTCCCAGCATTATTTCCATTTTAGCTTTACATTTGGCCTTCCCACTGTTTTTAATTGCATGTTGTCTTATTGATAATGTTGTATATTTTATTGTCTATGTTTTATTTTAATTGCTTGTACTGTTGTTGTTTTGCTTGTATTGATGTATTTGGGCTCGGCCTCATGTAAGCCTCACCGAGTCCCTTGGGGAGATGGTAGCGGGGTACAAATAAAGTGTTATTATTATTATTATTATTATTATTATTATTATTATTATTATTATTATTTCAGGAACAAGTTTTCCATTAGGGAAAAATGGAGCTCAAAGCTATAGAAAAGAAAGAGTCTGTTGTTGATGACAGAGCCATTCCTGTTGGGTAAACGGGAATACAAGCCATAGCTTTTCAGAATGAAATTATACCTATTCTCACTTTCTAAACATAAGATATTAACATCTAATTAATGTTGATGTCGTGGGGGGATTCTTCCTGGTTTGCTTCAAAAGGGTCTCCTGGCAGATGGCTTTCCTTGGTATCTTGCTGAGATGCTCAATGAGAAAACAGGCATATGGATCATAGCACATTACTGTACCAATGTCAAGCAAGAATGCCCGCATTCCCTCCCATGCTACGAATCCCATAACATGGATTAGTCATACCTGTTTAGCACACAGATATGTTGGAGTTGTAGATTTGGTTTCGAGTATTTGAAAATGGAATACTGGGTATCTGTTTCATCAATGAATGAAAGACATTTCAGAAAGAAAATATTTGCCGTTGAAGCATTTGTTCCCCTCAATTACGACAAAGAAAAGCTGAGTAAATTCTGATGAGCGCCTAAACTGGCAGATGCCAAGTAATAAGAGAAGTGAGCATGCACTGCTTCAAAATAGGAAATGCAATCATTCTTCCATACAGCCCATCCCTTGAAAAAAAATTAAGGCCTGATCTCGATTGAGTTTCTTAGCAAAATAAACTACTATGTTACTTTGGACTTTTCCATATGCAGCACCTTTCCAGAACAATATTGTAAATGAATAAAGATGAAGGTTTCTTCTGCTCAATTGAAAAATCAGAGGGTTTTGCAGAACAGAGCTATGGGAACCGGGGAGGAAAGCCACATAGCTTCAAAACTGCCAGAAGCTGAGGACTGTGAATGTACTCAGTTCCCTTACACTCTTTTCTGCCCATCAAGAAGCCACTATAAGCATGTCCGCATTGATTGAAAAATGCCAGATTTAGATCCTGCTCTTTCCAATTTCATACTGCATTAAAATAAATTGACCTGGGAAGCTGGTGTAAACATTCTTTGGTTGTACTGGGAGCTGATAGAAAATATTCAGAAAAGAACAAAATGTATGGATCTCCAAAATAATATAGGTACAAAATCTGAGACTTTCTAGTGTTTTCAATAAGCTTGTAAATGAGTATGAGATATTTAAAAAATGTCCATATGCTGCACATCTCTTTATCCCTTTCTGGTTTTCTTGCTTAGGAACAACAACAACAACACTTGACAGCTATAAGATGTTTTAGGATAGAAGGAATAATTGAGAGAATGTGGCAAAGAGAACAAATCTTTATTGCACTATGTAATGAAATTTGTGGGGGGGGGGGATCTATTCCTGGTTTGAAAGAGTTACTTCCTGTTTAATTGCGTGGTACTTACTTCCTTTAAAAGTAGTTGTTATACACAAGAAACTTTGTTTTTGTGGCTTCCACAACTTATGTTGAAGTGGTTGAAATTCAGTGAAATATTCATTGAAAAACATGCTGCAGGTTGTCCCAAAAAAACAAAGTATTTGCATTGGTGAAGGCTTTCATGGCTGGAATCACAGGGTTGTGGTAGGTTTTTTCGGGCTATATGACCATGTTCTAGAGGCATTCTCTCCTGACGTTTCGCCTGCATCTATGGCAAGCATCCTCACTACCTCTGAGGATGCTTGTCATAGAATCATAGAATCAAAGAGTTGGAAGAGACCTCATGGACCATGCAGTCCAACCCCCTGCCAAGAAGCAGGAATATTGCATTCAAATCACCCCTGACAGATGGCCATCCAGCCTCTGTTTAAAAGCTTCCAAAGAAGGAGCCTCCACCACACTCCGGGGCAGAGAGTTCCACTGCTGAACGGCTCTCACAGTCAGGAAGTTCTTCCTCATGTTCAGATGGAATCTCCTTTCTTGTAGTTTGAAGCCATTGTTCTGCGTCCTAGTCTCCAAGGAAGCAGAAAACAAGCTTGCTCCCTCCTCTCTGTGGCTTCTTCTCACATATTTATACATGGCTATCATGTCTCCTCTCAGCCTTTTCCTCTTCAGGCTAAACATGCCCAGCTCCTTAAGCCGCTCCTCATAGGGCTTGTTCTCCAGACCCTTGATCATTTTAGTCGCCCTCCTCTGGACACATTCCAGCTTGTCAATATCTCTCTTGAATTGTGGTGCCCAGAATTGGACACAATATTCCAGGTGTGGTCTAACCAAAGCAGAATAGATGCAGGCGAAACATCAGGAGAGAATGCCTCTAGAACATGGCCATATAGCCCGAAAAAACCTACAACAACCCAAAGTATTTGCAGTTTAATAAACCCTTTCTGTGTTCTTTTATGATAGAAACAATTAGGAAAATACAGTTATAATCCAAGATCAAAAAATGTGTTACATAATGTTATCGGGTGAATTCAGAGCTTGTCTAATTTTGTTCCTGTACGAACGATTATTTTTCAGCTTTAATCATACAGTATTTACTTCAGACTACATCCCACAAAATTAAGTGGAGTTTACTTCTAAGTAAAACATGGATGTGTAGTGTTTCATTCTGATGATTCAGAATTCCTTTGGGCAATTCTAGATACCATTGAAAAAAAGACCAGTTGATTAATTGACATAAAGGTATTATTCATATGGTAGTATAGGCTGAATATCCCTTTTCTAGAATTCCAAAATTCAAAATTGTCCACATGGATGGCTGAAACAATGACATCTTTTCTTTCTTTATGTTTAATGTACACAAATTTTGTCTTGAACATATTTTTCAGCAGACCCATTTAAAATTGAGATCTATGGGCAAATTCTGTGAGATAACTTTTTCTAGTAGCACACAGTGGTTTCCCTTCACAAACTGGAAGCAGTTAAGAGTCCACTTAAGACAATTACTTGAAGTTCCCAATTTTAGGGCCTTTCACCTTATGTCTACTAAGCGCAGAGCATTTATGGTGGAATTGGTAATCCCAACCAGAGTAGACATATCAATTGATGAACAACAAAACGCTCCTTATATACATCTTGTAAACAATTAGTTAATGTGTGCTCTAGTTTAATTTATTCATCTTTAACTTGCTAGAAGTTGTTCTATTGAAATTTATGAGAAATAAATCCATTCAGCATCCAGGCTTGAGCTTGCTGGGATCCAAAGGGAGAATATGCATGAAAATCATTTGAAGAGTCAGTGGCAAGCTTGTTGGGATTTTTTTGTAGCAATCTCACCGGTCCGTTACTAAGTAAGATATATATTACTAAAAAGAAATATACTTAAAAAAAAACCCCAAAGCACTACATACAAAACGTTTCCAAGCCTGTCCAGATTAACTGAGTAGTTTCATTGGTAGAAATATTGTTCTGATGATCAAACACTGATGCTTTATTAATGAAGAAAGAAACCCTTTTGCATTTCTTTTCTTTTCTTTCTTTCTTTCTTTCTTTCTTTCTTTCTTTCTTTCTTTCTTTCTTTTTTGCTAACAATAACAGTAATAAATGTGTGATTATTAGACAGAATACATATTGCTAATTCACACAGTACAGCCGGCAAGATTAGCTTAACGTCTTTTTTTTAAATGCATTACATTTCCATCCGAATAATTTCCCAAAATGGTTCCAATTTATTTCATTTGTGAGGAAGTCCACATTGCAATAAAAATGTATGTTTTTGATTGAAATGTATTAAGGGGTTTCAATTTTGAACATTTTAGCAAAGCACCAAAGCGAAATGTAATTTGTGTAGTACAGTGTTTCTCAACCTTCCTAATGCCACAACCCCTTAATACAGTTCCTCATGTTGTGGTGACCCCCAACCATAACATTATTTTCGTTGCTACTTCACAACTGTAAATTTGCTACTGTTATGAAGCATCATATAAATATCTGATATGCAGGATGTATTTGATATAAATATGTGATATGCTCATATTTGAATACTAGTGGAATGGGGGGGGGGGGATAACTGATTTTGTCATTTGGGAGTTGTAGTTCCTGGGATATATAGCTTACTTACAATCAAAAAGCATTCTGAACTCCACCAATGATGTAATTAAACCAAACTTGGCACACGGAATTCCCATTACCAAGAGAAAATACTGGAAGGGTTTGGTGGGCATTGGCCTTGAGTTTTGGAGTTGTAGTTCACCTACATCCAGAGAGCCCTGTGGGCTCAAGCAATGATGGATCTGGACCAAACTTGGCACAGATACTCAATGTGCCCAAATGTGAACACTGGTGGAGTTTGGGGGGGTAATAGACCTTGACATTTGGGAGTTGTATTTGCTGGAATGTATAGTTCACCTACAATCAAAGAGCATTCTGAACCCCACCAACGATAGAATTGGATCAAACTTCACACATGGAATCTTCATGACCAACAGAAAATGCTGTGTCTTCTAATGGCCTTTGGTGACCCCTCTGACATCTCCTGGTGACCCCCCAAGGGGTCCCGACCCCCAGGTTGAGAAACGCTGGTGTAGTAGTAAGGCATTCTCCCATCCATCCTGGTGTATATTATTATATTAACATCTTATTGAAGTCAAAGAAAGAGTTAAGAATTTCTCATATCAAAATCAATATGACTTCAAATTACTCACTGTAGTTTTGCTTGGATCATGTCATTGTGGTTCCTGTTCTTGCTGGTGCTATTTCAGTTCATTACAGAGAGTACAATGAACTGAAATTTTAGATTGATTTGTATATTGTTGAAAATTCAATTTAAGGCAAAAGAAATGTATATATTTAAAAAAACCAATTAAAACTATACAGTGAATAAGATTCTTAGCTACCCGTCTCTTTCTCTGTGCCTTACAACAATTCAGAATGATCCTTTATTTCAGTTGTGCCTTTTATTCCTAATATATAGACCGTTGCAAAGAAGTCTATTTTTCACTGCAACACATCTGAAACTGTATTGCCGAAGGCTTTCATGGCCGGAATCACTGGGTTGTTGTAGGTTTTTTGTGCTATATGGCCATGGTCATATAGCCCGAAAAATCTACAACAACTACATCTGAAACTGCAAAATATTATGTGATGTGACCATTTCAAAGGTGTGTTGACAACTTTGTGATAGGCCAACTAGGATGTTTCAGCTTGGCATTTCTTTTCTCTTTCAAGTTTTCTCTACCCACATCATTTTCAGGGTGAAAAAAAATCACAAATATTATACCATGAACATTCACTACTTTTTCACTCTACGCTATGATTTTGCTTCTTGCAAAATCCCTCTACCTCAAGTTTTATTATCATAATCATCCATTGAAAATTATATAAGGCTCTTTGCATGCTGTACATTTTTCAGAATTATACCTTTTTCCTCATAGGCTCATAATCTGTTTTTAAGGAAGGTAAAAGAAAAGGAAAGTTGGGGGAAAGTAGAGGCTTTTAAAATTAACTTTTTTTGTCGTGTCAGGAGCGACTTGAGAAATTGCAAATCACTTCTGGTGTGAGAGAATTGGCCATCTGCAAGAACGTTGCCCAGGGGATGCCCGGATGTTTTGACGTTTTGCCATCCTTGTGGGAGGCTTCTCTCATGTCCCTGCATGAGAAGCTGGAGCTGATAGAGGGAGCTCATCCGCCTCTCTCCAAATTCGAACCTGTGACCTGCTGGTCTTCAGTCCAGCCGGCAGAGCCCCTGGTGGCGCAGTGGGTTAAACCCCTGTGCCAGCAGGACTGAAGACCGACAGGGCGCAGGTTCAAATCCGGGCAGAGGCGGATGAGCTCCCTGTATCAGCGCCAGCTCCTCATGTAGGGACATGAGAGAAGCCTCCCACAAGGATGATAAAAACATCAAATCATTCGGGCGTCCCCTGGGCAACATCCTTGCAGACGGCCAATTCTCTCACACCAGAAGTGACTTGCAGTTTCTCAAGTCATTTCTGACACGACAAAAAAAAAAAAGTCCTGCCGGCACAGGGGTTTAACCCACTGCGCCACCGGGGGCTCCTATTTTAAATTATCTGATACACTGTTTTACTCATTTTTCCCTAAGAAGCATTATCCCATGACTTATTAACAACAAAATATTGCTCAAGAATATTAAGAGTTTTGCTTCTGACTCAGCAACTTATCTTGTTAGCATCTAAAAGCAGTCTGTTAAAAGTCTCCTTTCCCTCCTGCCCCACTTTTCTAACATTGTATTTTTATTTTCTAATTTTGTCCATGTTCTCAGGTTTCCCACAGGTGTAAAACACTTCCTAATATGAAGGTAAAAGAGATCTGATAAGCATATTAGACCTGTCTTCTGTGGACTCACAGAAACTTATCTCTTCTTTCTGATGTATCTCCATCCCACTCTTTTGGGTGACCTCCTGCTAGGGATAAGAAGAACCAACAATCTCATTAGATCGGGTACTTTTTGGCAGCATGTGATGCTTCCTCTATAGTTTTACAATGCAGCCCTCTGGCTCCCATCCCATGATGTAGGATTCCTTCCAGTAGGGCTCTGTCATAAAATTAGGGAGGAACTGGCACATGCCACTGTGGCACCAACACCGGAGGCTTCCCATGTTGCATTGAATCAACTGAAGCCAGGCAGCAGATGCTTCCCCCATGGGATGAGTTGGGGGGGGGGGGGAAGCTGGGCAATATGAGGCTTGGGACGACGGGTTGGGTTCCCATACCCCCTGCTAGGCACCACTGAATTTGCCATGATGCGTGGCAATTCTGGTGGCCCATCTGAAGAAGCAAATAGTCTCCATCTTCTCAGTAATAAATGTCAAAAGTTTACAACATGACCTGCTTCGTGCAGCAATGCTTCTTAAACCACATGATTTATTTCCACAAGTGATTTCAATTCCCACAGCACTTAAACAACAGCTCCAAGCTCTGCAGTCTAATGTGCTAGCAATACTAGTTTTGGAGAAAACTTAAGCCAATATACTTAAGCCAATAAAGAGAAGTCAAGGTCTTGATTTTGTTCCAAGTGGCAACACTCAGCTGGTGCTGAAGATGGAGGGCAGACCGGACTTTGTACCCGATTGTTTCCATCAGTGCCTCGAGGCCGTTACTGGATGGCTGCGTGCCAGCAGGTTGAGGGTGAATTGAGCAAAGACGGAGATCCTATGGCTGGGTCAACCGGCCAGTGGGGATATCCAGCTGCATACCCTGGATGGCGAGGCGCTACGCCCGTCATCATTGGTAAAGAGTCTGGGAGTCCTTTTGGACCCTCTGCTGATGATGGAGGCCCAGGTCTCCGCTGTTAGCAGAACCGCCTTTTTTCATCTGCGGCAGGCTAGATGGCTGGCCCCCTACCTGTGCAGGGACGACCTAGCTACGGTGATCCAGGCTACGGTCATCTCAAGACTGGACTACTGCAACGCCCTCTACATTGGCCTTCCTCTGTCGGTGATCTGGAAGCTCAAGTTGGTACAAAATGCAGCTGTTCGGCTTCTTGGGGGAATTCTGATGAGATGCCACATAACACCAATCTTACTGCAGCTGCATTGGCTACCAATTGAGCACCGGATGACTTTCAAAGTGATGGTACTCACCTTTAAGGCCTTGCATGGTATGGGGCCGATGTACCTGAGGGACCGCCTCACCGCCTACCAACCCCAGAGATCCCTCCGTTCCGAAGACCAAGATCTATTGGAAATTCCCAGTGTCAAGACCTTGCGTCTAACAGCAACCAGACACAGAGGCTTTACAGCAGTGGCACCATCACTCTGGAATACTCTGCCAGATGAAGTCAGTGCCTTGCGGGACTTGTCAGCTTTTCGCAGGGCATGTAAGACATACCTGTTTCGATAGGCCTTTGATTTTTGATATTGCTGTTTTTTAATTGTTTTAAATTATTTTTAAATTGTGTTAGATTTTAGCCATTCTTGTAAGCTGCTCCGAGCCCCAGGGGAGTGGCGGCATATAAGTTTGAATAATAAATAAATAAATAAATAAATAAATATATGAGTGTCTGAGTCCTAAACACATTTACTGGGAAGACCTAGGGCTTATTTACACAAATAAAAAAATCTGGACTCAACTTGAATCTAGTGCTGGCTATTTTCATGGCACATGGGGACCTTCAGTGAGTATCCTGGCTTTTTTCTTTTGCTCCTAACTCAATTTTGCCCCACTTTAAGCAAAAGCAGGGAAGACTCTAGAGCAAGGGTCCTCAAACTTTTTAAGCAGAGGGCCTGGTCACAGCCTCTCAAACTGTTGGAGGGCCGGATTATAATTTGAAAAAAACATGAACACTGCATATATCTTATTTGTAGTAGAAAAACACTTAAAAACATTACAATAATTAAAATGAAGATCAATTTTAACAAATATAAACTTATTAGTATTTCAATGGGAAGTGTGGCTGATGAGATACGGTTGTTGTTGTTGTTTATTTATGTATTTATTTATTTATTTATTATTCAAATTTATATGCTGCCACTCCCCTAGGGCTCTGAGCGGCTTACAAAACAAACTGGAATCTAACACAAATTAAAACAACAGATCAAAGGTCAAAAGCCTGTTGAAACAGATATGTCTTACAAGCCCTGCGGAAGGCTGATAAGTCCCGCAAGGCACGAACTTCTGGTGGCAGAGTGTTCCACAGCGATGGTGCCACTACTGTAAAGCTCTGTGTCTAGTTGCTGTTAGACACAAAGTTTTAAAACTGGGAACTTCCAATAAATCATGGTCCTCAGAACAGAGAGATCTCTGGGGTTGGAAGGGGGTGAGGCGGTCCCTTAGGTACATCGGCCCCAGACCATATATGACTTTGGAGGGCCGTACCCAGCCCTCGGGCCTTAGTTTGAGGACCCCTGTTTCATCTATCTTGGAACTTTATGGCAACCTAGACAACTGGATCATGTTTATTTTGATTGAATCCACTGTCCAGATGGACACTGCACCATTACCCTTTCCTGACATTGCTCAACACATGTCTCATTCCCATGTCACCGTCGCCATTTCTTGCTGGTGACATGGGTGCCCCATTCTGACACTAGCAGACGTAGCAGGCAATAGCCAGGCATTCGCAGGGAGCTCCATGGCTGGCTAGAAGCATACCTTATCTATGGGATGAAAAGGACAGGTGAATATAGAATTCAATGGACACATAATAAGAGCCAGTATTTTCATAACATATCTCTTCCATAGAATCAAAGAGTTGGAAGAGACCTCATGGGACATCCAGTCCAACCCCATGCCAAGAAGCAGGAATATTACATTCAAAGCACCCCTGACAGATGGCCATCCAGCCTCTGTTTAAAAGCCTCCAAAGAAGGAGCCTCCACCACACTCCAGGGCAGAGAGTTCCACTGCTGAACGGCTCTCACAGTCAGGAAGTTCTTCCTCATGTTCAGATGGAATCTCCTTTCTTGTAGTTTGAAGCCATTGTTTCCCATCCTAGTCTCCAGGGAAGCAGAAAACAAGCTTGCTCCCTCCTCCCTGTGGCTTCCTTTCACATATTTATACATGCTATCATATCTCCTCTCAGCCTTCTCTTCTTCAGGCTAAACATGCCCAGCTCCTTAAGCCGCTCCTCATAGGGCTTGTTCTCCATACCCTTGATCATTTTAGTTGCCCTCCTTTGGACCCATTCCAGCTTGTCAACATCTCCCTTCAATTGCAGTGCTCAGAATTGGACACAATATTTCAGGTGTCTAACCAAAGCAGAATAGAGCGGTAGCATTACTTCCTTAGATCTAGACACTATGCTCCTATTGATGCAGACCAAAATCCCATTGGCTTTTGGAGTGGAGACAAGCAGTGGAGACAAGGTGATGGACCATCTGGACATAGGCCCAGATTCAGGTACCTGCTAGATATGTGACAGCTCTGGAGCAAAAGTACCCTGGAGTAATTTGCCTAGTGTACACAAGGCATCAGTGGGACAATCCAGACTGAATATGTTTTAGGATTATGTTCCTAAGTGTTTTCCTATCAGAAGCACAAATGTTGCAGATTTTCCAACATAACCAAAAATGCAATTTGAACCTGCTTAGTATGGATCCAGTCAGCTACCCCTGTTTCATTTCTAGGGGTTGTGTGGGCTGTTTATGACAGTTAATATGCAACATACCCTTCCAAGATTTCCTGATTATGTTTTTAGATACAGGAAATCTGGAATAATCCTTTGGTAATACCGTCATTTTCACCACCCTGCAAGACTAAAGAGCATATTATATTATCCCAAGCAATTGATTTGCATGGGGATGTGGGGTATTTCAGATTAGATCCCTCAAGGATCATAATAATGAGGCATGAAGATATTTCCAACATCTGTATCAGGGAAGCCAGCATGCAGCAGCTAAAAAGGCATAACACACTCAAGGCCCACTTCATTTCTCTTCTCTTCTCTGACATCTCCTTCATGAAGTCAGCATGTGGAGTCAGGGAAAGGAAAGCATTAATAGTGGCACATAACACAGACTCTAGCTTAGAAAAGTTAGATGAGCTTGGTGTTGTTTATTAAGGGTTAAATCATACAAATATTACTGTCATTAAGTCAGCTTCGAACTATGAAAACCCCTATAAACTCTATCAACTACTTAATTAAGTTTATTTTGATATATTTAAAGTAAGGATATTTGATATATCCTGGTCCAAATCTTAATGGGAACATTGTCCTCATTGTTTATTAAATGGACTACCTACTCTCCATGCAGCTGATACCCAGTAAAGCAGATGGCAGAAGAGTTTACAATTGGCAATAATATTAATTTCATTACTAATAGCAATTGTGAATATGGAGATCAACACTGGGATTGTGACGCAGCAGGCCGAGTGTCAGCTGCATTAAGATCACTCTGACCAAAAAGGTCATGAGTTTGAAGCCAGCCCGGGTTGGAGTGGGTTTCTAACCAATTGTGTGTAGCCTGTTGTCGACCTTTGCAACCCGAAAGACAGTTGCATCTGTCAAGTAGGAAAATAAGGTACCACCTTAAAGTGTGGGGAGGCTAAATTAACTGATTTATGAGGCCATAAAGAAGACTCCAGCAAAGCATTACAGCGGGGAAGCATGCGGAAATGCGGAAGTGCTTCATCAGCGTTGCAGATGGATGATGAAAGCGACAGCTTCCCTGGCGGCCAGAAAAAGTTAAATAGCCTCTGTGTATGTCTGTATATGTTTGTATGTCAAAAATTGGCATTGAATGTTTGCCATATATGTGTACACTGTAATCCGCCCTGAGTCCCCTGCGGGGTGAGAAGGGTGGAATATAAAAACTGTAAATGAATAATAAATAAATAATTTTTCACTTTTTGCGGGTGGTCCTGGGCCACATCTGTAACAAATTTCTTGGTCGTTTCCTGTATCCCATAAGTGGCTGAAATTTCAGAACATGTTTTACAGTTGTGCAGGTAACAATGTTGTAGTATGTCTGCATTGTAAATCCATATCTATGTGATTCTGAAGGAATAATAACCTTGGATAGAACAAGAGTTTAAAGCTGGGTTGTTGTAGGTGTTTTTGGGCTATATGGCCATGTTCTAGAGGCATTCTCTCCTGACGTTTCACCTGCATCTATGGCAAGCGTCCTCAGAGGTTTGCAGGTGAAACGTCAGGAGAAAATGCCTCTAGAACATGGCCATATAGCCCGGAAAACCTACAACAACCCAGTGATTCCGGCCATGAAAGCCTTCGACAATACATAGTCAGGAAGCTTTTCCATTAAATAAGAACACACAAATTGTGTTGCCTCTGGAAATGACAGTTGTATTAAGTTCTTATGGCTATGGGCTCCCATGATTTCCCATATTGAGATCTTTCTTTCCCATGTGTGAACGTTCATGCCTTTATACAACTCCTGATTTCTTGCATATGACTGTTGACCCAGGGAAGCCAAATATAAGAGGGAAAGGAAGAAACACCAGCTTCAGTTCTGAAGAAGCAAAGCAAAGAGATTACCCGTACTGACATCAGCCCCGTCTGCAGGCTATTATAACTCATATCTGGTAGCCTGATCAGGTCAGGCTAAGCTTTGGCCCCATGATGCTTGAAAGATAGGATGTGGCAACAAGTAAAATCTTTCTTATGAGCATACCTCTTAATTCAAAACAGCTGGAACAGTAAAGTTTTGCTTACAATTTGGAGTTTAATACTGCCATTATGTCTTAACAAGAAAATTGAGGTATACTATTTGTATGTGGACTTTATCACATGAACTCTGCTACAGTTGCATTGACGTTGATTAGGGCTATATACCGGGTTGAACACCTTCGATATTACACCTCTCTTCAATAGTGCAACAGTACTTATTTACCATTCCATGGTCCCATGATCATACATTTGCCTACTTTTGATACTCTACCTCCTTGGTTTTCCCCATCAATATCTAGGGGCAGAAGAATTATGGGGGAGGGGAATGGAAGCCAAATAACAGCAGGATGCACATGGCATTGTGTAATAGAGTACAATGTAGACATGATATAACCGTTGTTTTGGATATCAACTCCCAGAAATCCCGGCTATCTTACCAGTTGTTAGGAATTGCAAAACATCTGGAAAACTAAAGGTTGGGAACCACTGCACTACAACATTGTCACCTACACAGCTGTAAAAGATGTTCCCCAGTTGGAATGTAAGTTTACCAGCCTTGTGCAAGAAAGTCCTATGTGTGAAGTAAGAATTTGGCAAAAAGAAGGCTATTTGTTTGTTTGTTTGTTTATTTATTTGTTTATTTATTTATTTGCTGTATTTGTATACTGCCGTTCTCAACCAATTGGTGACTCAAGGCGGTTTCCAACAAATTTATTTCTTTATGTCTTTATTTAGAACTTTTATATACTGGTCTTCTCAACCTCCGCAGAGGGACTCAGGCCGGTTCACAACAAAAGATTCATAAACAATAGTTTAAAATATCACATCACATAATGCACTAATACATAAAATACATTAAAATACAATCATATAATTACATAAGACCAAGTCATCAGAATGAAATCACAATTCATCACCATCTGTCCGTGTTGTCAAGAGTTATTGACTCACTCATCGAATGCTAAATTCCAGAGCCAAGTTTTCACCAGCTTTCTAAAAGTCAGGAGAGAAGGGGCAGTTCTAATCTCCAGTGGGAGAGAGTTCCAGAGCTGAGGGGCCACCAGCGAGAAGGCCCTGTCCCTCGTCCCCACCAGACACAATTGCAAGGGTGGTGGGGCTGAGAGCAGGGCCCCTCCAGAAGATCTTAATAACCTTGATGGTTCATAGGGTACAAATCAGTATACATAAAACATAATATAGATTAAAAAATTAAACAGTATAAAACATCACAAAAACAGTAAAAACAGCATCATCAGAGTCTCATTATTCTCAAGCATTGTCCAGTTCCATTGTCAGGTCATTCAATTTCCTATATTAGCTACTCTGTATTTGTAAATGCTTGCTCAAATAGCCATGTTTTAACTTGCCTCCAAAATGTCAAGAGGGAGGGAGGAGCAGATATGATCTCCCTAGGGAGGGCGTTCCATAGCCGAGGGGCCACCACTGAGAAGGCCCTGTCTCTCGTCCCTACCAAACGTGCTTGTGACAAAGGTGGAACCGAGAGCAAGGCCTCCCCAGATTTTCTTAAAGTCCTCCATGGTTCATAAGGGGAGATACTCTCGGACAGGTAAGTTGGGCCAGAACCGTTTAGGGCTTTATAGGCCAAAGCCAGCACTTTGAACTGGGTCCGGTAGCAAACTGGCAGCCAGTGGAGCTGGCGCAACAAGGGGGTTGTATGCTCCCTGAGCGCCGCTCCTGTTAACAACCTGGCTGGACTAGTTGAAGCTTCCAGACCGTCTTAAAAGGCAACCCCACATAGAAAGCGTTGCAGTAATCTAAACGGGATGTAACCAGAGCGTGGACTACTGTGACCAAGTCAGACTTCCCAAGGTACAGGCGCAACTGGCGCACAAGTTTTAACTGTGCAAATACTCCCCTGGTCACCGCTGAGACCTGAGGTTCCAGGCTCAGCTATTCAGACTGTACCCAAAATACTTCACTCCCAGAGTTGATATGCTGAATCTTCTTAGAGCACTGTTAAAATGAAAAGATTCATTCAGCTTGGGAACAATGAATACGACTCCAAATTGACGTATCAAAAGGACAAGATGCATTAAAAATCTTGAAAGAACCATCAGCCATTTTTTTTTTGAAATGCCTTACTTTTTGACACTTCCAGGCGGCATCAAAATGCGGGACAAATAAGTGGGGCAGAAAATTGTGGGACCTGACAGCAAGTCCAAACACAGACCTATCAGTTCTTATATATGTTCCCCTGCTATCCTAACACCTTTCCTTGTAATGGATTTTAGAAATCCATAAGATGGAGAAGAGGCAGATTAACTCTCTGAGATGTGCTGGACCTCATATATTCTCATAAGGATATTTAAATGTACACACAAGCATATTTCTTATTATCTCTCTTCACCGTTGGGAGCCCTCAGTGGCGCAGTGGGCTAAACCCCTGTGCCAGCAGGACTGAAGACCGACAGGTCGCAGGTTCGAATCCGGGGAGAGGCAGATGAGCTCCCTCTATTGACTCCAGCTCCTCATGTGGGGACATGAGAGAAGCCTCCCACAAGGATGATAAAAACATCAAAACATCCGGGCGTCCCCTGGGCAACGTCCTTGCAGGCGGCCAATTCTCTTATACCAGAAGAGACTTGCAGTTTCTCAAGTCACTCCTGACATGAGAAAAAAAATATCTCTCTTCACCCTACTCTAAATTCAAGCTCTGTTTAATTTCATAAAGGAACGCTTGCAGAGAGTTCTCATTGTAATGTATTTCCATTTGTGTTTCCATTTAGCCACCTGTGTGTCCGTGGCTCTATTTGCTTACAGCCCAGATAAGCTGTTTTGAGGTTTTCAAATGCACACATGCGCTGGAGCAGTCCACACCAGGGTATATGAAGTCACTTGTTTTCCTTGACTGCAGGGATATACAGTCATATGAATTTGCACAATTTTTTTGGCTGAAAGTGGGTTTTAAGTGCACGTACTTTTGTGAAATGTCATTTATGTTATGAAATGTTACCACTTTTTATCCCAGTTTCTTCCATGTTTTAGGTCATGTGTAGAAGGGCCCTTAGAGAATGGTTTTTTGTTTTAAATCTCTTTTGTTGCCATGAGTCCCACTAGATTTCTGAGAATAACTCTTTCCACTAGTTGTCATCCAAGAGCAATTTTCAGTCCAAAATAACAGGAGTGTGAGCCTCAGGCACAACAGGGGAAAGCAGACACACCCAACAGAGACAGCGTTCAGATCTGAACCTCTGGATTAGTGGTATAATCCCAGGATAGCAATGATCAGGGACATCTGCAAGGTTTGCCAGAAGAGAAAATTTATGATCCAGGTTATTTCATATGCATGGTCATATGGTTACCAGTATATCAACATGCTGAACTCTCTAGTCAACTGATCTTACTGATTTGGCATAATACGTTATGCCTCAACCGACTCCATTTGCTTGGCTGATTTTTCTGCTTAATAGCACTGGATATTCAATCATTTTTTCCTCAGTAGCAGGTAATTGGCATGAGATAGTTTTCTAGCTTAGAGAGTGACCATAATGGTAGGCATCTACTACTGCTGTTTGCATGGTAGCCATAAAATAATAACTTTGTGAAATAAAATTCTTAATATCTGGGTCAATGAATCAATAGCTCAAGTATGTATTGAATGTTTCTAAAATGAGTAGACTATGGTCCCTTCTACACTGCCATATAATCCAGATTATCAAAGCAGATAACCCACATTATCTTCTTTGAACTGGATTATATGAATGTGCAGTGCTATATAATAATAATAATAATAATAATAATAATAATAATAACTTTATTTATACCCCTCTCCATCTCCCCCAGGAGTTCTCAAGTCTCTCCTGACACGACAAAAAACAAAAAAACAAAACCTGCCTGCTGCAGAAATTCATCGACAGATTTGTGAAGTGTACGGTGATACTGTTATGAGTGAAAGCAAAGTGCGTAAGTGGGTATGACAATTCAAAGATGGCCGTGACAACGTCCATGATGAGGACCGCTCCGGTCGCCCTTCTTTGATTACAGACGATTTGATTTGATCGCACACTCAAATCTTTGGTTTTTGTGGTCCTCTGTTAGGAGTTTCGGGACCCAACGGGAGCACAGTTTCCTAAACTTTAGGTGTTCAGAAACAATGTTGTAAAGCACTGATCTCGACACATCAGGAAATTCGTTTGAGAGACCTGTTATTGTGAAGCGCCTGTTCTTACGAATCCTCGCTTCAACTGAAGCCACCAAATCGTCTGTAATCAAAGAAGGGCGACCAGAGTGGTCCTCATCATGGACTTTGTCACGGCCATCTTTGAATTGTCGTACCCACTTACGCACTTTGCTTTCACTCATAACAGTATCACCGTACACTTCACAAATCTGTCAATGAATTTCTGCAGCAGGCAGGTTCCTTGCTGACAAAAACCGTATCACATGTCACCGTACACTTCACAAATCTGTCGATAAATTTCTGCAGCAGGCAGGTTGCTTGCTGACAAAAACCATATCACTGAGCGAACCTCACATGTGGCGCGTGAGTTGATAGTCTTAAACCTTTTAAAAGTACAGAACAGAACCGTGCAGGTTAGCTACAGTTGTTCCCGAGGCATACCGGTACACGACGCACGCACTCATTGCGGCATGCACGCGAACTACTAGTGTCTACAACAAAACGGACCTTACTTTAAAAATACCCCTCGTATTTTGAGCCGTTCCTTCTGAGCTTGCTTAAGGTACGTCATTAATATTGTTTCGGCATGGTGCCGACTGGTCAATTCACAGACTGTCGGCTCCTGCCAATTCTGGTATCCAATAGCACCTTTTTGTTTTGGAGTACGTGTCAATAGATGGTGGTTTGAACAGAATAATGATTTTTTTTTAACATTAAAGCTTGGCTGGTGTCAACTGACCCATTCTTTCCTCCTCACCAAATCCAGTGTTCATGGAAACACTTGAAATTAACGTTCTAAATAGTATTCTAATTCACGGGCTATTTTGTCAGCTGCATGACCTTGGGGCTGGAATTTCTAAAAGTCCTGCTTGTGCTGTTAACTAAAATTGCACTGTTCTTGGAAAGGATGTGATCATCTTTGATCTGCTGGCATGTGTAGGAAGTCAGGGTATGTCCCCTAAGTCTGAGTGAATGGGGAAAACGAAGTAATGGGGAGTAAAATCTGAATAGTTGAAATAGAGCAGCTCTTGTGAGATTCAACAATACTAGCTCTTCCATTCACATTAATGAACTCCCAAGTATGATGTATTTTGTATTACTACTAATACTCACACCAATCTGTTACCATTAAAAGCAGGTAATATCATGGACATATAATTATAACATTTAACTGATGATAGATCTAGATCGGTGTTTCTCAACGTTCCTAATGCCGCGACCCCTTAGTACAAATCCTCATGTTGTGGTGACCCCCCCACCATAACATTATTTTCGTTGTTGCTTCATAACTGTAATTTTGCTACTGTTATGAATTGTAATGCAAATATCCAATATGCAGGATCAGGCCTATAGCCAGGATTTTTTTCGGGGGGGGGGGGCTAGGGGGGGCTGAGTCTGAGTGAAAGAGGTCTACCCTAGCAAACCTTTTGTATCATTACCCCAATACCCCCATGC
>NW_026844366.1:189791046-189864302 GCF_025583915.1 Anolis sagrei ordinatus
TCACCCTGGTGCTCTTCACCAGCCATAGACCTCCCTAGGAGTGCTTGGCCATTGTCTTTTGCGTCATAACATAATGTCCATTCAGTCGTCAAGGAGGGGAAGCGAGTGATCCCCTCCTTATTGCTGACCATGCAGGCACTACATTCTGACTTCAGCAGAAAGGTGCTCAGATGGGACTTCATGGCTAACATGGAGCTGCAACAGCAATGCAGAAGCAATAATAATAATAATAATAATAACAACAACAACAAAAACAACAACACTTTATTTATACCCCGCTACCATCTCCCCAGAGGACTCGGTGGGGCTTACATGAGGCCGAGCCCAAAATACAGGAATACAAGCAATAACAACAACAAAACAGCAATTTAAAAACAACATAACAATAAAACAATAACATAAGCATTATCAATAGGACAACACACTTTAAAAACTATGGGTAGAAGCAATACATCCCCTTCCCAGTACTGATCAGCAGAGGGGGAAAAGAATGGCAGCAATGGATTGGGCCGAAACAAACATACATTTGCTGTCCAACTGTAAGGCCCATAGATACTCCAGAGTCTTCTGCAAACTCTGAAGCATCTCCTGACTTTGTTTAGGACCTCAACACATTGAGGGGATTTGCTGGGCAGTGTGACAAATCCATGGGGCAGCAGGGTAACCATCACCCTGTGCCCCGTATCGCCACATCACCACCATGTTCTCTGGCCTCCATCTTAGGTCACTGCCAGGATGGAGCCAGGATGGATCCCCGCTGGATGTAGCCCTGTATCATGTAATGGGCTCCAGTGGTCTCCATCCTGGCTTCATCCTGGAAACATCCTAGGATGGAGTCAGATGTTAATGTGATGAGGTCCTAAATGCAGAGAAAAACTAGGTTAAGGACTAAAAATCCCAGGTACTTATCATGTGCATCATAAAGACTCCCAATACCATAGAATCATAGAATCAAAGAGTTGGAAGAGACCTCATGGGCCATCCAGTCCAACCCCCTGCCAAGAAGCAGGAATATTGCATTCAAAGCACCCCTGACAGATGGCCATCCAGCCTCTGTTTAAAAACCTCCAAAGAAGGAGCCTCCACCACACTCCGGGGCAGAGAGTTCCTCTGCTGAACAGCTCCCACATGTTCCTCATGTTCAGATGGAATCTCCTTTCTTGTAGTTTGAAGCCATTGTTTCGCGTCCTAATCTCCAGGGAAGCAGAAAACAGGAAAGCAGAAAACAAGCTTGCTCCCTCCTCCCTGTGGCTTCCTCTCACATATTTATACATGGCTATCCTATCTCCTCTCAGCCTTCTCTTCTTCAGGCTAAACATGCCTAGCTCCTTAAGCCGCTCCTCATAGGGCTTGTTCTCCAGACCCTTGATAATTTTAGTCGCCCTCCTCTGGACACATTCCAGCTTGTCAACATCTCTCTTCAATTGTGGTACCCAGATCCAAAGTAAGTACAATGTTTTCATATAGACAAGCCTTCTCTCCCTCCTTCTCTTGTTGTCTCTTTCTTTCCCTCCACCTCACATACACTCAAACCATTTGAGTATCTCTTCCATTGCCTATGACATACTGGCTTTTGATACAGTCTTGTAATTGCTGTAATTTGGACCATTCTAAAATCAAAATACTTTCAGCAGCATTTTAAGTGACCCAAGGGGAAGATTTTCTGACTGAAACCTTTTAGCAATGTGCAAAGAATGCAATTATAGGCCAAGAAGTCAGTTCAGATTTCTGGGCCAATTTTTATGTTGGTGCAGCCAATCCATATAATGGCATCAATAAAAAAGTGAAACTGCCTTACACCAGGAAAAGCCCTGATAACTTTTAAGTGCAGCACACCATTTTGAAATTTATTTTATTTTCCTCATCCTAATACTCTACATCTACTCTAATCCTCAGACATCAAAGTACCATTGGATATTTAGTCTCCTAGTATAACTGTTGGATGTATACTTTTCCTTAGGGCTTCTCGACACCAGGTCTAAAACTCAAAGTGCACCAGGTTATTTCCAGATGTCCAAATGACATTCAGGAACTTCCAGTCCTTAATATGGGAGCAAAGCATGTTAAATCAATTCTCAGCAAAGTTTTCTCGGGAAACCTCTCCAGAGTTCTCAAGCCATCTGCCACATCAATGGGGTCAATCGGAAAGATAAGGGTGATACCCAGCCATGCCAAATTGGTTTCAGCAGGACTCTGCCATCTGCTGACTGACAGCAGGTCCCGGATTTTATGGCACATGTAGATGAGCCCTTTGTAATAGTGTAATGCTTTGTCACACAGCATAAGTAGCAAAGAGGGACCTAAATCAAAGGCAACTGATGGAGATCCCCACGCTTAAGTTCCAATCTTTGCATGTTGGTTTGAATTCCTGGAAATTGTCCTCAGTGGATACGCATATGTGCACACAGAGAAAGAGGCATACCTATTGGAACAGAGGTGGCTCTAGGTAATTTTCAATGGTAAGCAAACAGTATTTTGGCACACACACACACACACCCCAACCAATCACTGATATATATTTTCTGTTCGTCATGGGAGTTGTGTGCCATATTTGGTTCAATTCCATCATTGGTGGAGTTCAGAATGCTCTTTGATTGTAGGTGAACTATACATCCCAGTAACTACAAATTGCATATGTCAAGGTCTATTTTCCCCCAAGAGCACCTCAAGAGCGCCCCTGGGCAAAAACAACTATACTGCAAATGCTTACTTTGCGTAATGGGTTGAGCCGCCCCTGAACATCACATTACACTGTTATGGGCTCCTCTGAAGGAATAAAGGTGTCAGGAGGTTGCAATTGCATACACTTCAATATTTCATGGAAGAAGGTTGGGACTAGCATGGCCAGAAAACATCAAGATGTGGTCAAGATGACGAACATTATTAATGAGGAGGAACACACAAGCTAGGAAGGGCTGAAGCAGTTCATTTTTGCCCAAGTCTATTGGAAAGGGCAAGACGCTATCTTCTCTAATGCCCCTTCTTGAGTTAATGGAGTGCAAACTACAGTTAGTTATCAACATTCATTGGTTTAAGAGCATGCCCCCCCCCCCAAAAGAAGTGGTAAAGCTGTGAATAAAAAATCTATTTTTGAGAGAAACCTCCAGAGATACTGGATCTCTCCGAAAGTGGGGAAACTGTGAATTTAAAAAATATTTCTCTAGGGGGGCAGGATCCCTACATACATGGGAAAGTAAATTAAAAAGAATTAAGCCTGAAATAACAGTTTTAATATAAACTTCTACCTCCTCCAAGCCCGACTCTACAGATTTTTTTTTGTCGTGTCAGGAGCGACTTGAGAAACTGCAAGTCACTTCTGGTGTGAGAATTGGCAGTCTGCAAGGACGTTGCCCAGGAGACGCCCGGATGATTTGATGTTTTTATCCTCCTTGTGGGAGGCTTCTCTCATGTCTCCGCATGAGGAGCTGGAGTTGATAGAGGGAGCTCATCCGCCTCTCCCCGGATTCGAACCTGTGACCTGTCGGTCTTCAGTCCTGGCGGCACAGGGGTTTAACCCACTGCGCCACCGGGGGCTCCGACTCTACAGATAACTTTCACCGGAGGCATTGTGCAAGGGAAGCTATAAATGCCTAGAAATGTGTTCTCTTTAGGAATCTCTTGTTCTTCCAGCAATATTTACACAAGACACATAAAACATACTAACTTCACACCTGCTGTGAGCAGTTCATGCGACATATGGCCAGTTTTTCAGCAGAAGTACACTCTTAATTTGGCACAAAAAGAACTTCAAGTTATGCCACAACTTCCAGCAAACTCCGAAGTGGTCCCAGTTTTGATGTGTGGACAGCTGGATCAGGATGGACCCAGGGTGATCCAGAGTCCACAGTGTTGCCATCCAAAAGTCGCTTCCCAACAGAGCCTTAGAATCATAGAATCATAGAATCAAAGAGTTGGAAGAGACCTCATGGGCCATCCAGTCCAACCCCCTGCCAAGAAGCAGGAATATTGCATTCAAATCACCCCTGACAGATGGCCATCCAGCCTCTGTTTAAAAGCTTCCAAAGAAGGAGCCTCCACCACACTCCGGGGCAGAGAGTTCCCCTGCTGAACGGTTCTTGTTGTGATGTTCACCAGAGAGCTGCTTTTTGCCAGCAAGGCAACAGCACTGAAAGCCTCCAGGAAGACTGAGCATCAGTGCTGTAGTGCTAACTGTTTTACTGACTCCCCAGGACAGCAGCATACCTTTGGGACACTTCCCTTGTTATACATGTGGCGCCTACCACAGTAGAGTATTTTGTCTGCTGTAGATACAGTCTTGTCTCCAGTTATACCAGACTCTTGAGGTATCACCATCTGAGTTTGCATTAGAGGGTAAGTTCAAATATCTTTCCTATCACAAACTCTCTAGGTGACAAAAATGTTAACCTCAGCTCCTTGCCCACTGTCCCCATCTATATAAATATGTAATGTCAGTTTGTGGGATTAACAAAATTCAAAAACCACTGGACGAATTGACACCAAATTTGGTCACAAGACACCTCTCAGGCCAATGAGTGACCATCTCTCATAAAAATACTGAAAAACACAGCGGAAGGGACTGAAAAAAGCCAAAAAAGCAAAAATACGCGACAGCGCATGTGCAAAAATGACTCCCCCAGCAAACAAAACACAGTAGCATATCCAGACTCTCTTCTGGACTACAGCTCCCAGCATCCCCTAGAACAGGCCCTTTAGGAGAGGAGGATGGTCCAAATGCACTTCCAAGATGGAAGCTTTCTTCTCCTTGGGTTTCTTTGAGAACATCCCTATCCCTGCATATTTCCAATTTGCTATTCGTGGACTGCAACTCCCAGCAATCATTCAGATAGACAGATTAGATAGAGATAGGCAGGTAGGCAGGTGGATAGATCTATCAAGAGGACTGCTGGGAGTTGCAGTCCAAGAATAGGTAGAGAAGGAAGAATGTGGAGAAAGAGAAAGGAAAGGAAAAGGGGGAAAGCAAGGGAAGAGGAAGAGAAGGAAGGAAGGAGAGAAGGAAAGAAAAAACAGAAGGAAGGAGAGAAAGAAAGGAGAGAAAGAGGGAAGGAAGTTTGGCGTGGTAGGTACAGCTAGTCTGCAATAAAAGGATAGTAAACTTGTAGGGCCGTTTTAACCTGATCACTGAACTCTAAGTGCCCATCATACAGTCTTAAAGCATGTTTATTTTATGAATAGTCTGTGGGCCTCTGGGGAGATATAGGCAAGTTTATTTATTTATTTATTTATTTATTTCTTGTACTTATTGACCGCCACTCTCAGCCCTAGGGGCGACTCGTGGCGGTGAACAGCAACATAGAAAGACAGCATACAAAAGTTACAACAATACATAACAAACTACTACTACAACATATACTTATACTAAAAATCCGCTTCGTCTAATCCTGGGGTCATAGCCAAATTCGTAGTCATAGTCCGTTCTAACGTCGTTCCACAGATACACTTAGTTGAAGGCCTGCTCGCAGAGCCAAGTTTTCAGGCTCCTACGAAAGGCCATCAAAGAGGGCGCCTGTCTAACCTCAGTAGGGAGGGTGTTCCACAGCCGGGGGGCCACCACCGAGAAGGCCCTCTCTCTCGTCCCCGCCAGACGTGCCTGCGAGGCAGGCGGGACCGAGAGAAGAGCCTCCCCGGATGATCTCAAGGCCCTCGTGGGCTCATAGGCCGAGATGCGGTCTGCAAGGTATTTTGGGCCGGAACCGTTTAGGGCTTTGTAGGCTAACACCAGCACCTTAAATTGGGCCCGTAGCAAATCGGCAGCCAGTGGAGCTGGGACAACAGGGGCGTTGTACGCTCTCTGCGTCCTGCTCCTGTTAATAACATGGCTGCCGCGCGTTGGACTAGCTGAAGCTTCCGGGCCGTCTTCAAGGGCAGCCCCACGTAGAGAGCGTTGCAGTAGTCGAGGCGGGATGTGACCAAAGCATGTACCACCGTGGCCAAGTCCGGCTTCCCAAGATACGGGCGCAGCGCACGAGGCTAAGCTGTGCAAATGCTCCCCTGGTCACCGCTGAAACCTGGGGCTCCAGGCTCAGCGATGAATCCAGGGTCACACCCAAGCTGCGAACCTGCGCCTTCAAGGGGAGTGCGACCCCGTCCAGCACAGGTTGTAACCCTATACCCTGCTCGGCCTTGCGACTGACCAGGAGTACCTCTGTCTTGTCTGGATTTAATTTCAGTTTGTTCGCCCTCATCCAGACCAGTACAGCGGCCAGGCACCGGTTCAGGACCTCGACAGCCTCCTTAGTAGCAGGTGGGAAGGAGTGACAGAGTTGGACGTCATCTGCGTACAGGTGACACCGCACCCCGAAACTCCGGATGATCTCACCCAGCGGCTTCATGTAGATGTTAAACAGCAGGGGGGACAAGATGGAACCCTGAGGAACGCCACAGGTCAACGGCCGTGGCGCTGAACAGGAGTCCCCCCATAACACCTTCTGGGTACGCCCCTCCAGAAATGATCGGAGCCACTGCAGCGCAGTGCCCCCGAGACCCATCTCTGCAAGGCGCCCCAGAAGAATACCGTGGTCGACGGTATCGAAGGCCGCTGAGAGGTCCAGGAGCACCAACAGGGACACACTCCCCCTGTCTAGCTCCCGGCGCAGATCATCCACTAAGGCGACCAAGACCGTCTCAGTACCATGTCCCGGTCTGAAACCAGACTGTGCCGGATCCAGAATATCCGTGTCTCTCAAGAATACCTGGAGTTGTGAGGCCACCACGCTTTCCATGACTTTGCCCAAGAAGGGAAGATTGGAAACAGGCCGAAAGTTGTCCAAATTAGTGGGGTCCAGTGATGGTTTCTTCAACAGCGGCTTTATAACAGCCTGTTTTAGGCTCGCTGGAATCTTGCCTTCCCGAGGGAGGCATTAACCACCACCGTTACCCACTCGGCCAATCCCCCTCTGGCCTCCCTCAGAAGCCAGGATGGGCAGGGGTCTAGGATGGACGTGGTGGGCCTCATTCCTCCAAGTATCTTGTCCACATCCTCGGGTTTCACAACCTGAAAAGAATCCAACAAAATAGGACAAGCAGGTGCTTGTGTCACATCCACAGAGACTGCATTTAATGTGGCGTCCAGCCCAGAGCGGATCAAAGCGACTTTGTCTGCAAAGAACCGAGCAAATGCTTCACAGCGCGTGTCCGAGTTGTCAGGGCTCCCACCTGAGATAGGGGGAGTTAAAAGGCCTCTGACAATCCGAAACAGCTCCGCCGGACGGTTTTTTGCAGACGCAATAGTGGCCGCAAAGAAAGTTTTCTTTGCGGCTTTTATTGCCGCGGCATATGCCCTTAAAAAGGACACAAACCGTGTTCGGTTTGGCTCGCTTGGATCCGAGCGCCACACGCTCTCTAGACCCCTCTTCTTTCGCTTCATCGCTGCCAGCTCCTCAGTGAACCAAGGGGCTGGTTTAGCTCGGTTACTTGAGAGGGGACGTTCCGGAGCGATCATGTCAATTGCCCTAGTCATCTCCCCATTCCAGAGAGCGACTAAGGCCTCGACATGAGCACCTACCGAGGTGGCGGGAAACTCCCCAAGAGCCGTCAGGAATCCATTCGGATCCATTAGTCTCCTGGGGCGGACCATCTTAATGGGTCCTCCACCTTTGCGGAGGTTGGGGGGTGCAGTGAGCCTAAATCTGATCAGGAAGTGGTCAGTCCATGGCAACGGAGAGATAGACAACTCCTCCACACCGCCACCCTGCTCCCATCCCTGACAGAAAACCAAGTCCAATGTGTGTCCAGCACAGTTCCAGTTGTAACCAAAAAATCTAATTCTACAGTCAGCTGTTGGACTCACAACTCACCCTGTTTGAGGTATGCTAGCAGTATAGGATTTCAGAGTTAGCATGGCTTTGTGCAAAAGAAAAAAATGAATATGAGTCTCTTCTGACAGAAATCATTAAAAAGACTTTGGCCCTTGAGAGCCTGAAGGTCCATTTCTCATAACTGTATTAGGGAGAGCAGAGATGACAGTAACTGTCTCTTCCAGTTAAAGGCTTGGTATTGATTGCTTTCTTCTTTCACTCACATTAGAAGATTTCAATTCATCTGGTGACCCGATACTGCTCATTTGTTCTTATTCTAATTGTCACATTTTATGTTGCATGCTTGTTATTGATTCATCATAAGATGTGCGATATTTTCAAATTCTCCTCATTGTAATAAATAAATAAATAAATGAATAAACCTTTATTTATACCCCGCTACCATCTCTCGAAGGACTCGGTGCGGCTTACAAGAGGCCGAGCCCAAATACATCAACCCCGCTACCATCTCCCGAGGGACTCGGTGCGGCTTACAAGAGGCCGAGCCCAAATACATCAATAAAAAAGCAACAACAACAATACAGACAATAAACTAACTCATAAACAAAGCAATAAACAGTAACAATAACACCACGACGCATTAAAAACCTATGGCGGGCCAATTGTAATAATTAAAATTTTAAAAATGCTGGGCATGACAAGGTGACATATAACTAGGATGGGTATTTAGAGAGAGATGGAGCCTGTAGACTTGTCTCTACAGGCCAATGGATACTCCACCTCAGACATCAGAAGAGCTGCAAGACCAAGACAAGCCACGAGAGTAAAGATGAAGATCCACCCAGAGGAAAAGTGTTCTTGCCATACATCAAGGGAACCACTGACCTCATAGGGAAGCTGATGAGGAAACACAACATACAAACCATACTTACAGACCCACCAAGAAAATCCAACAAATGCTACGTTCAGCAAAGGACAAGAGGGATCCTCTCACTTCTGCAGGAGTCTACCATATACCATGCAGCTGTGGACAAGTCTACATAGGGACCACCAAATGCAGCCTTGCCCAAACACGAATCAAAGAACATGAAAGACACTACAGACTACTTCAACCAGCCTTAGCAGAGCACCTGATGAGCCAACCTGGACACAGCATATTATTTGAGAGCACGGAAATGCTGGACCACTCTAACAACCACCAGCAACCAGGCCCGTAGCCAGGATTTCGTTATGGGGGGGTGGGCTAAAAAAATTTCAGGGGGGGGTTTGGGGGGGCTGAGTTTCGGGGGGGGGCTGAGTCTGAGTGAAAGAGGGTCTAGCCTAGCAAACCTTTTGTATCATTACCCCAATACCCCCATGCATATGGGATATATTGAGTATGGTGATCAGATCATGATATAAATAAACATAACAGTTTAAATAATGCACCAGTAAGGCCTTTTCGCGAACCACCATGAGAATTTCGGGGGGGGGGGGCTGAAACCCCTCAAGCCCCCCCCCCCCCCTCTCACAACCCCTATGTCAGACTACACAGAGAAGCCATTGAAATCCACAAGCATGTGGACAATTTCAACAGAAAGGAAGAAACCATGAAAATTAACAAAATCTGGCTACCAGTATTTAAAAAACTCAAAAATTACAACAGCAAAACAACAGAGAGTAAACAATCAGGCACATCTAATCACTCTCTCAAAGAAAGACTCCCCCAGGCACTTCCAAGCCATTAAATGCTAATCAAGGTGGTCAGTTGAAACATTCACACCTAGCTCCAGCAGACAAAAGTCCTTTGTCCCACCCTGGTCATTCCACAGATATATAAACCCATTTTCCTACCTCCAACAGACCTCACTACCTCTGAGGATGCTTGCCATAGATGCAGGCGAAACGTCAGGAGAAAATGCCTCTAGAACATGGCCATATAGCCCGAAAAACCTACAACAACCCAGTGATTCTGGCCATGAAAGCCTTCGACAATACATGGAAAAAGAACTGTTCTCAAGCAAAGCCCTCCAGTCAGGCGGTTATGAATGGCGCCATGGCTGAAAGTACTGAAGTCTGCTAGAAAATCCACCCTCCCTTTATGGAGGTCCCACTTTACTTTATTTAGCAGGATGACCTTTTTTCCAAGCTGGGCCAGGGAAAGATCAAAAAAGAAAGAAGGAAAGAGAGAGAAGGGGAAGAATGAAAGAAGACAAGGTAAGCATGGCCTCTTCCTGCCTAAGCCCAGAAGAAGATGAAAGACCTTCTCTCCATTCCAACTATCACTGCTCTGCCTATGGAGGGAGGGAAGAAAAGGTAGTATCTACAGAACATAACCATACTGCCCCCACCTTCTGTTTGTGTTATGTCTTAGGATCTCCTCAGACAGGCAAGGGAAAAGCAGAGGGAACTGTTCTACACTGTTCCTCCAATCTTTCCTATCTTCAGGATTGGCCAGCCATCGCACATGCTTATTGTGCCTCCCCCTATCTTTCCTCCACTTTCCTCCATCTGACTTAATGCCAGGGGACAACCTTTACCTTTTTTATACTGGAACCAGATGTATCCTAATTTAATGGCGATTGGCTGTATCTGCAGTTTCAAGTAAACACTATCAGCTCAAGATCCGCTGTGGGTTAGGAGGTCTTACTCTAGCTGTAAAATGTATCTGCAAATAGTGGGCTACCAAGTGGTGTGATACAATGGACCTTCAGCACTTATAACACTTTTCACTTGCAACTGTTCAAATTCCCAGTCTGCTCACTAGCTAGGAACTTGCCCAGACTAGTTATTTATATCCATTAATTATTATACTTACTTACTTACTTACTTAGGCGGTCCCTCATTTTCCGAGGAGGATTGTCTTCCAATATTCTTGTGGGTCCGTATGTGGCTGTGGAGCCCTATTCTTGCTCTGCATCTTCTTCCGCAGTGAGGGCATTGGTTTCCAGGTGGAAGGCGGTCTCGGCCGGGGTTGGCTTGACGCCTTCCTCTTGGCACGCTTCTCCCTTTCGCCCTCCATTCGTGTCTCTTCAAATTCTGCAGCACTGCTGTTCACAGCTGACCTCCAGCTGGAGCGGTCAAGGGCCAGGGCTTCCCAGTTCTCAGTGTCTATGCCAGAGTTTTTAAGGTTGGCTTTGAGCCCATCTTTAAATCTCTTTTCCTGCCCACCAACATTCCGTTTTCCGTTCTTGAGTTTGGAGTAGAGCAACTGCTTTGGGAGATGGTGGTTGGGCATCCGGACAACGTGGTTGGTCCAGCGGAGTTGATGGTGGAGGACCATTGCTTCAATGCTGGTGGTCTTTGCTTCTTCCAGCACGCTGACATTTGTCCGCCTGTCTTCCCAAGAGATTTGCAGGATTTTCCAGAGGCAGCACTGATGGAATCATTCCAGAAGTTGCATGTGACGTCTGTAGACAGTCCACGTCTCACAGGCATATAGCAGGGTTGGGAGGACAATAGCTCTATAAACAAGCACCTCAAACACTCTCTGCTTCATTCGGAAAAATGCTGCGCTCGCAGAGCTCAGGCGGTGTTGTATTTCGGTGTCGATGTTGACTTTAGTGGAGAGGTGGCTGCCAAGGTAGCGGAAATGATCAACATTTTCTAATGTTACACCATTAAGCTGTATCGCTGGCATTGGAGAGGGGTTGGCTGGTGACTGCTGGAACAGCACTTTGGTTTTCTTAATGTTCAATGACAGGCCGAGCTTCTCGTATGCTTCTGCAAAGGTGTTTAGAGTGGCTTGTAGATCTTCTTCTGAATGCGCACAGACGACGTTGTCATCAGCATACTGGAGTTCTATAACAGATGTTGTTGTAACCTTGGTTTTGGCTTTCAGCTTTGCTGAGGTTGAATAGCTTGCCATCTGTCCGATAGATGATTTCCACTCCGGTGGGAAGCTTCCCATCAACAAGGTGAAGTATCATAGCGATGAAGATGGAGAATAAAGTTGGAGCAATAACACATCCCTGTTTGACACTTGATTCCACCTTAAATGGGTCACTTTGGGAGCCATTGCTGTCCAAGACTGTTGCCATCATGTCATCATGGAGGAGCCGCAGGATGTTCACAAATTTGTTAGGGCACCCGAGGATGGTTCAGAGAGCGCTGCGATTCACTGTGTCGAATGCCTTTGCAATTATTTATTATAATGTACTATTCAATGATGATCCTGGGTGTTTCTTGATATTTCTCCATTCACACACTTTCCCGACTTAAAACTTTTCAACAGAAAGATAGGTTCTGTGCTTGTGCTGTGAGCTGTGGTGTTAGATGGGATTGTGTTCAACCCTCTCCAACCTTCCGGATGCTTTTCTAGATGGTTGTCTCCTTCAAAGAGCCTCCTTCTTTTCTCTCCCTGTGCTGCCTCCCTCCTCCCTCGAGGGTTAAGGCAAAAATGACAAAGTGTAATGGTGATATTGTTGTCTGTGTTTTTGTCTCTCTCTCTCAGAGAGGAACTCATAGTCCCTCTGCAAACAGCCTACTTCAGTCTAATGCTTCAGCTCACACAGGAAATGACTGCCTGTGTGTACAGTTTTACCCTTTTGGCACTATAAATCTGGAGTTTCAACCCCCCCCCCCCCCCCCAATGCCTTACCACAAAAGCAGGAGATTTCTGTTCTTAGGAAGATGAGCTCCCATACTTTATCCTTGTCTTTTCATTTGCCTTTCCTAAGATGCACAGCTGTTACGTCTTTCTAAACTTAGTGATTTTTCACTATGACTCTAGAGAGAATTTTAAAAAATAAAAACAGGCACAGAAAGTAGGAAAACAAGGAAGAGAAAGAAAATACCATAGAATCATAGAGTTGGAAGAGACCTCATGGGCCGTCCAGTCCAACCCCCTGCCAAGAAGCAGGAATATTGCATTCAAATCACCCCCGGCAGATGACCATCCAGCCTCTGTTCAAAAGCTTCCAAAGAAGGAGCCTCCACCACACTCCGCTGCAGAGAATTCCACTGCTGAACACCTCTCACCAGGCATTGATATCGAGCTCTTTTAGGGGGCCTCTCCAGGGAGGAGAGCCCAAGGACCGCATCAATGAGTCCTGGATACCTTGGTGAGCTTTCTGGAGGCCAATCCAAGAGCGCAGAAATATTTAAAAGAATTAATAAGCTCATCAGAGGCGGAAGAAGTCCAGCGATCGAGGTTTATTTGCGATTCAGCTGAAAAGGATGCATTACAGGAATCATTCCACTGTAAGCATGCATTACAAGGATTTTCAGGCATTTTTATATTGTCAGAACAAAGGAAAAACAGTTTGAAAATCCCGCCCACCCTCCGTCAGCTGGCTTCGTCCTGATTGGCTGTCCCTGGAACAGCTGGGAGGAGGCCGGGCCGTATGTCCCGCCTTCCCTCCAATCGCCGGGCGCTGTTGCCTCCAGGGGGCCAATCGGAGCCTTTCTAGCGCTTCTGAGGATGGTCCAATCAGCGACCAGGAGGTGGGACCTGGTTTGACAGCTCATAGGGGGCGGAGTGCCTGGGAGGTGTCCGCCAGCCGATTGAGAACTTTTGTTCTAAGCTGTGGGGTGGCAGACGGAAGAAACAAAGAGCTTCCTGATTCCTTGATTGGGGATGTGTAGAGACATGAAAAGGGGCTGTTGATGACATTTGGATCTCGGACTCTGTAAACAAGGAGACCCTTAATCACAAAGGAGCTTACACAAATACCATGGGTTGGGTTAATCAATCCTTCTTTCCAGGTTTCGGTTGACTTATCCCTGGCCCATTGTCTGAACTCTGAAAATGTGCCCGGAGATAGGATCAACCCCGGCCCATGCAAAATGTTAATATGAATGGATTTACTTTTGAGGAAATGAGGTTTCCTCCTGACAATAACCTCAGGTCACATTCTTTTCTGGGGCAAGGTTCAGAGGGAGGAAAGGTGGGAGGGGGAGAGAGTCAGGGTGCATCTTATGTGATAGATATCAATTATAAACATTTTCTCATGCTTCATACATTTCATTTCTGCCAGAATTATGATCTCCTTGGCGAAGGTGCACACGCAGGCGGAGGCTGTTCCTGCCCAGGGGCCTGGTTCGGAGTCCGTGGAGAAGGTCCAAGATGATGGGGCATCAAGTCAATAAGTAAAGGCAAAAGAATCTGTAAGGGGACTTCCAGGCGGAGGGGTGTGGGGCAATGTCCTTCGGAAAACTACATTTCCCTGATCAAGGGCCAGGGTCCAGTGCACAAGCCAGAGAATTCACGAAGAAGAAACAGGAACCCAGTTATGTGCGCTGGGTCAAGAAGCAACAGAATCCATTGTCCGGCCCTTGGCGAACTACAAATACTCGAGGGGGGGGGAAAAAGATGCTCTGCATCAGCATGTAGCCCCTCAAGCCCCCCCCCCCCCAATTTTCAGGGTGGTCCATGAGAAGGCCTTACTGATACACAGAGGCAGCCCTAGGTAATTTTCACGGTAAGCAAACAGTATTTTGTCCCCCCCCCCCCCAACCAATCATTGATATATATTTTCTGTTTGTCGTGGGAGTTCTGTGTGCCATATTTGGTTCAATTCCATCATTGGTGGAGTTCAGAATGCTCTTTGATTGTAGGTGAACTATACATCCCAGTAACTACAACTCGCATATGTCAAGGTCTATTTTCCCCCAAGAGCACCTCAAGAGCGCCCCTGGGCAAAATCAACTATACTGCAAATGCTTACTTTGCGTACTGGGTTGAGCCGCCCCTGTGCATTATTTAAACTGTTATGTTTATTCATATCATGATCTGAACATGCTCAATATATCCCATATGCATGGGGGTATTGGGATAACGATACAAGGTTTGCTAGGGGAGATCCCCCCCCCCCCCCCCCCGAATCAAAATCCTGGCTACGGGCCTGCCTCTGACAGTCAGGAAGTTCTTCCTCATGTTCAGATGGAATCTCCTTTCTTGTAGTTTGAAGCCATTGTTACTCACCAGAGCATCATACAGGGAGCATACCACCCCCCTGTTATATCAGCTCCACTGGCTGCCGATCCAGTTCTGAGCACAATTCAAAGTGCTGGTTTTGACCTGCAAAACCCTATACGGCTCCGGCCCAGCGTACCTGTCTGAACGTATCTCCTTCTATGTCCCACCTCGGAGTTTAAGATCCTCTGGGGGGGCCCTGCTCTCGGCCCCACCTTTATCACAAGTGAGACTGGTGGGGATGAGGGACAGGGCCTTCTCGGTGGTGGCCCCTCTTGTAGTTTGAAGCCATTGTTCCGCGTCCTAGTCTCCAAGGAAGCAGAAAACAAGCTTGCTCCCTCCTCCTTGTGGCTTCCTCTCGCATATTTATACATGGCTATCATGTCTCCTCTCAGCCTTCTCTTCTTCAGGCTAAACATGCCCAGCTCCTTAAGCCGCTCCTCATAGGGCTTGTTCTCCAGACCCTTGATCATTTTAGTCGCCCTCCTCTGGACACATTCCAGCTTGTCAATATCTCTCTTGAATTGTGGTGCCCAGAATTGGACACAATATTCCAGGTGTGGTCTAACCAGAATAGAGGGTAGCATGACTTCCCTAGATCTAAACACTATGCTCCTATTGATGCAGGCCAAAATCCCATTGGCTTTTTTTTTTTTTTTTTGCGGCCACATCACATTGTTGGCTCCTGTTTAACTTCTTGTCCACGAGGACTCCAAGATCTTTTTCACACATACTGCTCTTGAGCCATATGTCCCCCATTCTGTCTTTTTGCCTTTCATTTTTTCTGCATAAGTGGAGTATCCTGAATTTGTCACTGTGAAACCTCCTTAAAATTAAAGGAGGGTGAAATACATGCCAGCTTCAGTTATCCCAATTCATGGGAAGGGAGGTGCTATTTACAGTGATATTTTTTTTTGGATCTTCACTAGAAAGGTTTTTTAAAAAGAAACTTCTAAGAAACTTCGTTTTGAGGTTGAGGGGGTGGTTTCTAAAGATGGTGAATCATTTTCCTGTCATGGATGAAGATGAGGGGAAGATCTTGCCTAGAGATGCCAAACACAGGGCAAAGGGGCATGGTGGCAATTGAAGGTCTCTATGTATACTTTGATCTCTTAGCTATTGTACTATATCATTTGATCAGTACACAGTGTTTTCTGAATATCTCCTTGGTTAATCATGCAGAAAGATTAGGGACTATCTCAGAAGGATAGTCCAAAGCAGAGATGGCCATAGGGTAGTTGGTAGACCACATGTGGTCTTCGGACTCCACTTTTTGTGGCCCCTGAAACTTTCCAGCAGTCCTCCTAAATCTCCAAAAAATGTTTTTATTTATTTATAATTTTTATTTATTTTATTTATTTAGAACATTTGTATCCTGTCCTATTCTCAACCTCTGAAGAGGGACTCAGGGCAATTTGATATCAAATCTTGTAGTAGTCCCTCAAATACATGAAAATGTCCTCATCTCACCTCCACAAGACTCTATGATGCCAAAATATCTGTTCAGCCCCTATCATCATGGCAATATAGTGTTGTGACATCACTTCCTGTCATTGTTTTGAGGGAGACTGGAGAACAAGCCCTATGAGGAGCGGCTTAAGGAGCTGGGCATGTTTAGCCTGAGAAAGAGAAGGCTGAGAGGTTATATGCTAAGGTAAAGGTAGTCCCCTGACATTAAGTCCAGTCATGTCTGACTCTGGGGTGTGGTGCTCATCTCCATTTCTAAGCCAAAGAGCCAGCGTTGTCCGTAGACACCTCCAAGGTCATGTGGCCGGCATGACTGCATGGAGCGCCGTTACCTTCCCGCCGGAGCGGTACCTATTCATCTACTCACATTTGCATGTTTTCGAACTGCTAGGTTGGCAGAAGCTAGGGCTGACAGCGGAAGCTCACGCCGCTCCCCGGAATCGAACCTGCGACCTTTCTATCAACAAGGTCAGCAGCTTGGTGCTTTAACCCACTGCGCCACCGGGGGCCCACCGGGGGAGATATGCTAGCCATGTATAAATATGTGAGAGGAAGCCACAGGGAGGAGGGAGCAAGCTTGTTTTCTGCTTCCCTGAGACTAGGACGCGGAACAATGGCTTCAAACTACAAGAGAGGAGATTCCATCTGAACACGAGGAAGAACTTCCTGACTGTGAGAGCGGTTCAGCAGTGGAACTCTCTGCCCCGGAGTGTGGTGGAGGCTCCTTCTTTGGAAGCTTTTAAACAGAGGCTGGATGGCCATCTGTCAGGGGTGATTTGAATGCAATATTCCTGCTTCTTGGCAGGGGTTGGACTGGATGGCCCATGAGGTCTCTTCCAACTCTTTGATTATATGATTCTATGAGACTGAAGAGGAAAATTAAGGTTTTGTAACTTTTTGGAGAAAGGTGGAGTTCAGGAAAACTATTCCTTGGCTCTGTGGAGTTGCTCGTCTCTCTGGTTTATACCGTTAACATTTAAATGCTTTGAGTTGTTCATTAAACTCCTGGTAGTGTTTATATGCATTTTTGGAGAGAAAGTAGAAATGAAAATTTGCAACAGCTGATGATTTGCCACCCTCCAAACAGGGAAAAAAATAATTTGTCCACATGTGCCATATCTGTATTTTATAACTATGCTTTGTTTGGGAGGGAAGAGGCATAGTTCAAAATTAGCCAAACTTCTCTTTCCTCAAATAAAAGAAAAGAGAGTGGGTGATTTATTACTTGGTGTGCTCTGAGACATACTGCAAGGAGGGACAGGATGAGGTCAGGCAGCTTCGGCTCTGACCCAGGATGTAAGACAACAGGGATTCGGAATTCCAGATAGGAAAGTCAAAAGCAATGAAGAAACAGTGTTTTAAACAAGGAGGAGCAAGGAACAAGTTCATCCCCTATTGGTGTCTAAGATTCTTAAACAAAAAAAAGTATAAAAGAGATCCAGCTCAAATCAATCTCAGGTGCTGACATGATTCCTTTGGAACATGTTTTTGGTAAGGGATAAAGCAATTCTAGTCATTAAGAAAATTGTCAATAATGCACATCCACCCAGATTTGTTAGAATCGCAGTAATCTCTTCTGGGATCATGACATTTGAGAGTTTAAGTATCCAGCCAACTAAAGGAATATTTTGTGTCTGGAAATAGCCTAGCAGCCAGTTATATTAAATAATAGCTTGCTTGCTCGCTTGCTTTCTTCTCTCAGAAATGTCCTTTCAATTCCATTAATAAAAACATGCATTTTCATTGGGTTGTTGTAGGTTTTTTCGGGCTATATGGCCATGGTCTAGAGCAGTGGTTCTCAACCTGGGGGTCGGGACCCCTGGAGGGGTCGTGAGGGGTCACCAAAGACCAACAGAAAACACAGTATTTTCTGTTGGTCATGGGGGTTCTGTGTGGGAAGTTTGGCCCAATTCTTTCATTGGTGGGGTTCAGAATGCTCTTTGATTGCTGGTGAACTATAAATCCCAGCAACTACAACTCCCAAATGTCAAGGTCTATTTTCCCCAAACTCCACCAGTGTTCACATTTGGGCATGTTGAGTATTCGTGCCAAGTTTGGTCCAGATCCATCATCGTTTGAGTCCACAGTGCTCTCTGGATGTAGGCGAACTACAACTCCAAAACTCAAGGTCAATGCCCACCAAACCCTTCCAATATTTTCTGTTTGCCATGGGAGTTCTGTGTGCCAAGTTTGGTTCAATTCCATTGTTGGTAGAGTTCAGAATGCTCTTTGATTGCAGGTGAACTACAAATCCCAGCAACTACAACTCCCAAATGACAAAATCAACCCCCCCCCCCCCCCACCCCCCCATCCCACCAGTATTCAAATTTGGGCGTATTGGGTATTTGTGCCAAATTTGGTCTACTGAATGAAAATACATCCTGCGTATCAGATATTTACATCACGATTGATAAACAGTAGCAAAATGACAGTTATGAAGTAGGAAGGAAAATAATTTTGTGGTTGGGGGTCACCACAACATGAGGAATTGTATTAAGGGGTCGCAGCATGAGGGAGGTCGAGAACCTCTGGTCTAGAGGCATTCTCTCCTGACGTTTCGCCTGCATCTAAGGCAAACATCCTCAGAGGTAGTGAGGTCTGTCGGAACTAGGAAAAACCAGGGCAGAAGTATGCTGGCCTGGCCTGGACACTTAAATTGGCAAGTATGATGAGGTCCTATGGCCTCTAAGTTGCTTTTTTTTTTTTTTTTTGGCAGTGTTGTGTTATGCGTATTCAGATCAGTGAGCCCACGGCGGTGCAGTGGGTTAAACCCCTGTGCTGGCAGGACTGAAGCTCCAGCTCCTCATGCGGGGACATGAGAGAAGCCTCCCACAAGGATGATAAAACATCAAATCATCCGGGCGTCCCCTGGGCAATGTCCTTGCAGACGGCCAATTCTCTCACAACAGGTCACTCCTGACATGACAAAAAGAAAAGAAAAAGAAAAGAAAAAGTGAGCAGTTATAAATTGTACTTTCAAAAAAGCCCCGTTAATACTTTACTTCCCATAACACTCTCATACACGATGTCCCACTGTAATTTGAGTGTTTGGACAACAAATGTAAATGAGTTTCCTTTTTTTCTGTTATACTTCAGAGCTGAGAGATTTGTGCCAGGGAAATGGATTCACAGAATTGGAGTGCAGAATAAATGGATGCAAAAGCCACACATCATTTACTTGGTTTTAATGTGTATTTTAGACAAATCTAATGATGGCCCACATATACATACTTGTCAAAGCCACTTAAAAAGGGAGTCTAGAAAGGAGCGTTGACTACTTTACTGTGAAAACATAACAAAGCCTAATTCTGATAATCTTCCAGACGTATAATTTCCCAATCAGATTTGGTTTTAGGTATAAACCATTCTGAGTGGGTGGACAGATATTATCATTTTGACTTCATTTGAAACAAGTGCTTAATGACGAATTCACTTGAAGACCTTGATACTGAATTACATTTTTACATCTGAACCACTTCTGAACTAATTCTGGATGAATTTTACCTTGAAAACCCAATGGATGACCTCATTAGATGGGCCACCAGAAACGCCACATATTGTGGTGCCCGTCAGGGGGTATGGGGCACCTATTGCCGCATACCTCGCATCGCCGCATACCTCGCATCACCCAACTCACCCGTCTCCCCATCCCATGTGGGGAAGCATTGGCTGCCCGGCTTCCCCTGTTGATCTTAATTGAACATGGGAAGCCTCCCATGTTGCTGCTGCAGTGGCATGTGCCAGTTCACCTTTTACCATGGAGCCCCATGGGAAGTGGTTGTGCATCATGGAATGAAAATCAACATGTTGTTGTTCATTCATTCAGTTGTTTCCGACTCTTTGTGACTTCATGGACCAGTCCACACCAGAGCTCCCTGTCGGCCGTCACCACCCCCAGCTCCTTCAAGGTCAATCCAGTCACTTCAAGGATACCATCCATCCATCTTGCCCTTGGTCGGCCCCTCTTCCTTTTTCCTTCCATTTTCCCCAGCATCATTGTCTTCTCTAAGCTTTCCTGTCTTCTCATGATGTGGCCAAAGTACTTCATCTTGGCCTCTACTATTCTTCCCTCCAATGAGCAGTCAGGCTTTATTTCTTGAAGTATGGACTGGTTGGATCTTCTGGTGGTCCAAGGCACTCTCAGCACTTTCCTCCAACACCACAGTTCAAAAGCATCTATCTTCCTTCAGCTCAGCCTTCCCTATGGTCCAGCTCTCACATCCGTAGGTGACTATAGGGAATACCATTGCTTTAACTATGCGCATTTTGGTTGCCAGTGTGATGTCTCTACTCTTAACTATTTATCAAGATTTGTCATTGCTCTCCTCCCAAGAAGTAAGCGAAAATAGACACAGTCCATGGCAAAAAAGAAGGTGAAACAGCATATGCCCCATCTGATGTTGTATATAACAGATATGGAAAACTTCTTGCGGCTCGGAAACTCCAACTGGTCCAACGGTCGGCGGCCAGGATGTTAACTGGCGCCCCCTACAGAGAGAGGTCAACCCTCCTGTTTAAGGAGCTCCATTGGCTGCCGTTCATCTTCCGGGCTCAATTCAAGCTGCAGGTGCTTACCTACAAAGCCCTAAACGGTTTGGGACCCGCCTACCTGCGTGACCGCATCTCCATATATGAACCCACGCATTCCCTTCGATCATCTGAAGAGGCCCTGCTCACGATCCCACCTGCATCACAGGTGCGTCTGGTGGGGACAAGGGACAGGGCCTTCTCTGTGGTGGCCCCCCGAGTCTGGAACTCTCTCCCCAAGGACATCAGACGAGCCCCAACGCTGGCTGTCTTTAGGAAGAGTCTGAAGACCTGGCTGTTCCAGTGTGCCTTCCCAGAATAGGGAACTCCTGACATCAAGTCCCAAATGCACTTTGTTAGAGATTCAGGATTATTTGCACATTGCACCTACCTCCAAATACCTCTACATATCACTTGTCAAGTCTAGCACTTTTATATTTTGTCCATTACACTTGGTCCGGCCCTTGGTTTTAAATGCGTCACTGTGTCATTGTTTTTTATTGTTCTAGTGCTTTGCTTGATGTTTTATTTGCTTATGACTTTTATTGTGTATGTGTATGTTATTGTTGTTGGCGGCCTTGGCCTTTGTAAGCCGCATCGAGTACTTCGGGAGATTTTGCGGGGTATAAATAAAGATAATAATAATAATAATAATAATAATAATAATAATAATAATAATTGCAGAAGACTGGGGTGGTAATGCTTGCTGCTGGTATGAAAAGGCTGCCAAGAGAGGGATAGGACTAAATATCTTGTCTGGTTTCAAAATAGCCAACTGAATCCTGAACTTCAGATTGCAAAAAATGTGTGTTTTAGTTTTGACAAATTTTACATTTTCTCGTTCCTTTATATATATATATATTACATATTCAGCCCAAGAGTCTCAGATAGCTCAATCCTGTACTGATCTATTTAAGCTTAGGGGAAAGAAGGGATTTCTGAATGCACATAATACAGATTTGCAGAACTGATTAAAGGGTCTTGTGTGCCTTTTCTTCCCTGCAGTGCCTGTTGCAATCCTTGTATATCTGCACATAAGCTCACAGACATTGCTCTGCTCAGTCTATGCCAAACTTTGAAGATCTTCAAAGTGCTCCAGGGCTGGAAGCCAAACCCTGGCTTTTCTGCAGAATGTCATTGTAATTAGATAAATAATATCTGTGGGGAGGGGGGATGCAGAGAAGGAGCAGTGGGAAAGGAGTCTAAATGGAAGCTTTCCTTTGTGGGAGGAAGTAATTATACATATTTACAATCTGAGTTAAGTCAGTCCTGCTTGGAAAAGGAGGTTTAATGTCATATCTGAAAAGCTTGTAAATTAAATTCTGGTCAATGGTGGGCCACAGGCAGGCAAGCAGGCAGGCAGTGTTTATTCCCATGCAGTCAGCAGTGAAGAAACATAGGATTTGGGATAGTACTTTCCTGTCTCTCACCATGATGGGCAATACCAGAGATCCTCAAAGTAAGGCCCTGGGGCTGGATACGGCCCTCCAAGGTCATTTACCCAACCCTCGCTCAGGGTCAACCTAAGTCTGAAACTACTTGAATAGGAGCATAGTGTCTAGGTCCAGGGAAGTAATGCTACCTCCTCTATTCTGCTTTGGTTAGACCACACCTGGAATATTGTGTCCAATTTTGGGCACCACAATTCAAGAGAGATATTGACAAGCTGGAATGTGTCCAGAGGAGGGCGACTAAAATGATCAAGGGTCTGGAGAACAAGCCCTATGAGGAGCGGCTTAAGGAGCTGGGCATGTTTAGCCTGAAGAAGAGAAGGCTGAGAGGAGATATGATAGCCATGTATAAATATGTGAGAGGAAGCCACAGGGAGGAGGGAGCAAGCTTGTTTTCTGCTTCCCTGGAGACTAGGACGCGGAACAATGCTTCAAACTACAAGAGAGGAGATTCCATCTGAACACGAGGAAGAACTTCCTGACTGTGAGAGCTGTTCAGCAGTGGAACTCTCTGCCCCGGAGTGTGGTGGAGGCTCCTTCATCATCATCATCATCATCATCATCATCATCATCATCATCATCATTTAATAACTTATTAATCGCCCTCCATCCGAGAATGCTCTAGGCGATTTACAGCTAAATTATAAAAGATAAAATACATACATACAAAAATTAAAAATTAACAGAGATCGAATGCTCTAGTAAAAAGCCAGGTCTTAAGTGCGAGAGTAAAAGGCCCTCAGTCATGCATGGCTCTCATGTAGGGCGGCAAGGAATTCCACAAGGCAGGGGCAGAAATAGAAAAAGCCCTGCGTCTGGTCCTTTCCAAGTGCACTTCTCTAGGACCCGGTATATGGAGTAAGTCACGTTGGGCTGGTCGTTGCGACCTCCGATGATGGGAGAAGGAGAGGCGGTCCATAAGGTACGATGGACCCTTCTTTGGAAGTTTTTAAACAGAGGCTGGATGGCCATCTGTCAGGGGTGATTTGAATGCAATATTCCTGCTTCTTGGCAGGGGGTTGGACTGGATGGCCCATGAGGTCTCTTCCAACTCTTTGATTCTATGATTCTATGAGTAAGTACTTCATTAGTGTCACAAATGGACGATGAAGTGACAGCTCCCCTGGTGGCCAGAATACCCTCATGAAAAAGCTGGAATGTTAAATAGCCTCTATGTGTCTGTCTATATATGTTGTGTGTCTATGGTATTGAATGTTTGCAATGTATATTGACTCATAGAATCATAGAATCAAAGAGTTGGAAGAGACCTCATGGGCCATCCAGTCCAACCCCCTGCCAAGAAGCAGGAATATTGCATTCAAATCACCCCTGACAGATGGCCATCCAGCCTCTGTTTAAAAGCCCCCAAAGAAGGAGCCTCCACCACACTCCAGGGCAGAGAGTTCCACTGCTGAACAGCTCTCACAGTCAGGAAGTTCTTCCTTGTTCAGATGGAATCTCCTTTCTTGTAGTTTGAAGCCATTGTTTTGTGTCCAGGGAAGCAGAAAACAAGCTTGCTCCCTCCTCCCTGTGACTTCCTCTCACATATTTATACATGGCTATCATATCTCCTCTCAGCCTTCTCTTCTTCAGGCTAAACATGCCCAGCTCTTTAAGCCGCTCCTCATAGGGCTTGTTCTCCAGACCCTTGATCATTTTAGTTGCCCTCCTCTGGACACATTCCAGCTTGTCAACATCTCTCTTGAATTGTGGTGCCCAGAATTGGACACAATATTCCAGGTGTGGTCTAACCAATATGTACATTATAATCCGCCCTGAGTCCCCTGTGGGTGTAAATAAATACTGTAAATAAATAAATAAATAAATACTAAAGCCAGCATATATCTGTTATCAATGATAGTGTGTGTGTGGTGGAATAGTGGATTTGTACAGTTGTCGCTGTTACAACCCATGTCTCTTCTGATTACACTTTTGCTAATGTAGTCCTAACACATTTTTCCTATCTGCATTCTTGTGTAACAGTGTGAACTGTGACCTTTGGGGGAAAAACAGGAGGAATAAGGGGACACAGACTGGAATTGATCCAATACTCTCTTTTTTGTTTCCTTTCTTTTTCCCTAGGCTGTCCAGTTTTGAAGACTGGAGTGGAGCTGAAACATATATATATGTATGTTTGTGGCTTGTGAAACCTTAATAACCTCAAGAGAACTGGTCTGAGGAACCATTTGACTTCCCTTGCTTTGAACTCCTGCAGAGACTTTGGAGAGAACAGCAAGCAACACAGTACCGAAGCTAAGACGCTGGATATCCTGCAATGTCTCTCCCCGAGAGACTGGACTAACACACAAAGAGCTTATTCAAGTTTGTGTTTATTTGTTGGAGCTCGCTCTCTTTTCTTTTGTGTATGTATGTCTCTGTATGTGTGTTTAAAAAAAAGAAATCAGGAACACATTATTGAGAAATCCTTCCTTTGGATTTTGTGTTATCTTTGTGTTTTTCGTCTATAGTTTAATTAAACTCATGTTGTTTAAACTAATATAAAAAAACTGGACCAAGGCTTTTCGGAAAAACAAAATTTCCAAATTCTGCACATTTTTTTCGGCGAAAGAAGCCTGGAATATAGATTCGTCTCGACATCCTTAGCACCATGTTCTTACTGGTTTGCTTCAGCTAATCCTCTCTCTTATGCAAGTTGTCCTGTGCAGGTGTGATGGTTTAGGATTTGATTTATTTATTAAGATGTTTTTAAACCAAAGACTGCAACAGTGTGTACACTGCTTCTCTGGCTCATAAATGTTTTTTTTTTAAATAAGTGATGCAGATATTTGATTTATTTGACATATATTAAAAGGAGTCAACATCACACAGAGATCTATAAGGATTCAAGGTGGTTTGTATCATTAAATGTGCTATCTGTAGGGTTTTTTTACTGCGGTTATTTCAAATATATCAAGCACAGTAATTTAAACCTATTGATTTCAATAAAGGTGTTCTGTCGCGCGCTGGGCTTAAAACGAATTGCTTTTAAAACAGGACGTGCAACTTTAGCCCAGCAGGAAGCCAGGGGGCCCGAAGAGAAATTCTTAAGGATTTTCAACATAAACAGTCTCTAGAGGGCTTGTAAAGTATAACAAAGACTTTTATTGGTGAACAATGAACAGAAACTTCTTTTGTCTTCAAAAGGTTAAACAAATGCTTCCAGGCTTTTGTGCAACTGGTGGCTTCTAACTGTTACTTTTACTCTAAAGGAAAATCCCTTTCCAAACTTCTCCCAGGCTAACTGTGAACCTAAACCTAACTGATGTGGGCTCCACTACCGGGTTGAACTGTGTCTCAAAGCACCGAGTGGACCTACCAGTAGGCCTGCAGTCACTTCAGCTGGAGTTCTTAGATATTCAAAGCTGCTTCCTGCGCCGCCTCCAGAAGGGCCTCTTGCGCTGCTCAGGCCACTCTCCTTCTTCGTGCCCCCACTCCGCCGCCATGGCATCTCTGCCTCCCAGCCCCACCAAGCCTCGCGAGAAGCTCCTTTTCTCTTGCAAGACAAAGTTGTCTCGTGGGTGAAGAGGTGCTTCTTGTGAGGCCTGGCCAGGAAGAAGGAGAGCGGCCTGAGCAGCGCAGGAAGCAGCCCAGGGGTCTGGGCGCCAACAAGGGAGAGGCCTAGACCTGAGCAAGGAATGCAGCCAGGAAGGACAGGGAGCCATGAGCCAAGGCAGCGGAGGAGGAGGAAGAGGCGGCGGAGGAGGAGAGCCTGTGGCCAAGGCCCTCCACATGAAGAGGCTCTACCGGTGAGGAAGAGGAGGAGAGAGAGAGACCCCCAAGGGCTGCGGTGTGCCTGGGATTTATTTATTTATGTATTTATTTACAGCTTTTATATTCCGCCCTTCCCATATTTAACGTTTTTTCTGGCCGCCAGGGGAGCTGTCGCTTTCATCGTCCATCTGCGACGCTGATGAAGCCCTTCCACATTCCCCGCATGCTTCCCCGCTGGAATGCTTTGCTGGAGTCTTCTTTATGGCCTCATAAATCAGTTAATTTAGCCTCCCCACACTTTAAGGTGGTACCTTATTTTCCTACTTGACAGATGCAAATGTCTTTCGAGTTGCAAAGGTCAACAACAGGCAACACACAATTGGTTGGAAACCCACTCCAACCTGGGCTGGCTTCGAACTCATGACTTTTTGGTCAGAGTGATCTTAATGCAGCTGACACTCAGCCAGCTGTGCCACAATCCTGGTGCCTGGATGGGCTCCCCGAGGCATTCTAGGAGCCGTAGTTTGTAATTTTATCATTATTTTAATTTTATACCCATCGTACTAGACGACCCCCAAAATTTTATAAGGTTTTACATGCCTAAAAAGTTGTCTAGTACCCCGGAATATACGGTATTTTTACAATAGACATTGTCACATGATACAAGTATACAGCAGACAATAATTGACATAGCATTTCATCATTCCAGTAAAATGACAACTACAAGAGAAATGTCAACAGGACAACCACGGTAGTATGAGGGATTTTTTTTTTATCACAAAGGAATTTGATTACAATCAAATCCATGATTTTTAAGCTTCCACCTTACATTTGTTTTTTCTTAGTAATTCATGAATCTGTATGAGAAGAGCATTACAAAGATGAGGTTAGTGAGCTCTCTTAAATCTATATAAATAAAAATGTAATGTTCGTTTGTGAGATTAACATAATTCAAAAACTACTGGATGAATTGACACCAAATTTGGATACAATACATCTGTCAGGCCAACAAGTGACTATCACTCATAAAAACACTGAAAAATACAGCAGAAGAGACTTAAAAAGCCAAAAACCAAAAATTACATTACAACGCATGCGCAAAACCACACATATACACATATACACAAATATATGCACACACAAAACACACATACAAAGACTGGGCACAGCAACACGTGGCAGGGGATGGATAGTCTTTGATAAATGAAAAATGTTCCAGAAGAGGAGTTCAGACATGGATGAGTTGAAGGCAAAATCAGAGTTTTATTTCCCAATGGCCAGAAAGGATGTCAGCAGAGAAAGCACTCCAAAGAACTAATATGCTACAATTCTATTATAATTCAAATAATCAATGGATGCTTAAGGTAATGACAGTCTCAATGGGTGCTGCAATAGTTAGGTCTAGCATTAAGGCAAAGAAGAGGGAACATTCCTAGAGACAACCCAAATTTCATCACGTGAAACAGGAAAAAAAGACCCAGGGCTCTTTGCAAACCTCATGGGCCATCCAGTCCAACCCCCTGCCAAGAAGCAGGAATATTGCATTCAAATCACCCCTGACAAATGGCCATCCAGCCTCTGTTTAAAAGCTTCCAAAGAATGAGCCTCCACCACACTCCGGGGCAGAGAGTTCCACTGCTGAACGGCTCTCACAGTCAGGAAGTTCTTCCTCATGTTCAGATGGAATCTCCTCTCTTGTAGTTTGAAGCCATTGTTCCGCGTCCTAGTCTCCAAGGAAGCAGAAAACAAGCTTGCTCCCTCCTCCCTGTGGCTTCCTCTCACATTTATATATGGCTATCATATCTCTTCTTAGCCTTCTCTTCTTCAGGCTAAACATGCCCAGCTCCTTAAGCCGCTCCTCATAGGGATTGTTCTCCAGACCCTTAGTCGCCCTCCTCTGGACACATTCCAGCTTGTCAATATCTCTCTTGAATTGTGGCGCCCAGAATTGGACACAGAATTGGACACAGTCTTCCAGATTTACAAAATGCCTAAGTATAACGATCATTGCTAATAGTGGCAAGGAGATTGTCATTTGGAATTATTCATGCTTTGCTTGCCAGAACACACCTATTTTTAGACTTAGTGTAGTGAAAGAAAGTGGGCTTTGCCAAGCCTTCAGTACCAGCCATGATCTTTTGGGTGGTTGTGGACAATTCACACTCTCTCTGCCCTAGTTCTCCAAAAATAAATATGCTTGACAGGAAAGCCCAAGATTGCCACAAGACCGAACAACATAATTGTCGTAATTGAATTGTGCTGTTATAGATTAATCCAACAATAACAAGAATAGTGGGGTTTGACATTATGATAATCGTCATTAATACTGGTGATAAATGAAAAGGAAAAAACATATTCTAGGTGGAATTCTAAATGGCCCTTGTAATTTCTTTCTTTCCTTCGAAGCAATAAGTTATAACTTCCGAGCCAGCCGGAGTCCCTTTGGAACAGCTGGAAAATGCTGCTGACCAAGGAAGGGGGGAAGGAAAAAGAGGAGGAAGAGGAGGAGGAGAGTTGGCACCAGCTCAGAAATGTTTGCAAGCTTGTAACTCTTGGGGCCACCCAAGTGCGGTTTCTGGAAAGGACAGCCAGCCTATATTGAACTGCGTGACAAACACAATGAATCAATGCTCCTGCTCAGGGCAAAAGAAAAACAAATAGTTTTATTGCAAGCCTTCAATTATTTAAATTTTCTGCCCTCAACCTAAGGCAGGCAAAGCTAAGTTCATGCCACTGAAATTCTGTTAATTTATTTACCAGGTTCTTGTTGGTTTTTTCGGGCTATAGGGCCATGTTCTAGAGGCATTTCTCCTGACATTTCGCCTGCATCTATGGCAAGCATCCTCAGAGGTAGTGAGGTCTGTTGGAATTAGGACAATGGGTTTATATATCTGTGGAATGGCTGGGGTGGGGCAAAGAGCTCTTCTCTGCTGGAGCTAGGTGTGAATGTTTCAACACCCTTAGCAAACTGGGTACAAGGAACTCCAAATGTTCAACTGACTTGCTGTGTGATGTACAATAGTATGCAATTTATTAATAGTTGTTTTTTTCAGTCGGCTCTGCATAAATAGATCAGTGTCATCTATTTTTACAGCAAGGATGGTCAGGCTATGAGTGATTGGCCCAAGGTCCCCCAATGGGGTCCATGTCTGAGAAGAGATTTCAGCATGGTCTCCTTGGTCCTATTTTGATATTCACCCCACTAGGGGCGCTTCCAGACAGGGCTTAAACGCGCTTTGGAGCAGGCTAAAGAAACCTGCTCTGAAGCAGAAATTTTGTGGAAAAAATGAGATCAATTACACAATTGTCCAATTTTGATGATGGTGATGATGATGATGATGATTATTATTGTATCATAGAATCAAAGAGTTGGAAGAGACCTCATGGGCCATCCAGTCCAACCTCCTGCCAAGAAGAAGGAATATTGCATTCAAATCACCCCTGACAGATGGCCATCCAGCCTCTGTTTAAAAGCTTCCAAAGAAGGAGCCTCCACCACACTCCGGGGCAGAGAGTTCCACTGCTGAACAGCTCTCACAGTCAGGAAGTTCTTCCTCATGTTCAGATGGAATCTCCTCTCTTGTAGTTTGAAGCCATTGTTTCGTGTCCTAGTCTCCAAGGAAGCAGAAAACAAGCTTGCTCCCTCCTCCCTGTGGCTTCCTCTCACATATTTATACATGGCTATTAGGCCTGTGCGATTTCGTTCATTAATTCGTTAATTCGTTATTAATTCGTTTATTTTTGCATTTTTGAAGCGATATCAAAACACATTTTTAAACCCGGAAGGGTTTAAAAATATCGAAACAACGGCAGCCCCATATATTTTACGAGCTTCCGCTCGTTTCGTTAATGGGATGGAGGCTGCTGGAGTGCTGGTGCCTGGCATTCCCCTCTTTCCCGGCCTGGGCTGCTCTCCCCGCCCTCTTTCCCCTCTCCCCGTTTTCCAACACTCCTCCTCCTCCTCCTTCCCTCTCTTCCTCCCTCCCCAGGTCTGTGCGAGCCAGGCATCCTTTCCTGAGGGCCGCGCTGCCGCCCTCCTCCTCCTCCTCCTTTTTCTCCGGTCCCGCCGCCCCTTTGGCGCTGCCTCTCCCTCCCCCCCTCTCTCTCGGGGGGCTCCTCTCCCACGTGCTTGGCGGGTCCCTGCTGACAGGCCGGAGTCTGCCCTCCTCCGCGGGCCCCTTCCTCCCCTTCCTCTCTTTCTCTGCCTTTCCCCTCCCTTCGCCTTCCGCCGGGCAGCCGCTTTTTCTCCGCTCGGCTCTGCTTAGCTCCTCTCTGTCCTCTTCTGGCTCCCGCTTTTTGGCTCGTCCGGGGCCGGAGAGCGTCTCCTTCTCCTCCTCCTCCTCATCCGTCCCGCCGAAGGAGCCGAGCCAGGAGCCACGGCCGGCGGAGGGAGCAGCAGCAGCAGCAGCCACCCCGGCAGCAGCTTCCCCCTCCTGGGCAGCTTGGAAGGAGGCTCCGCGCCGGGACCCACCAACCGCGTCCGGCGGAGGGGGCAGCAGGACGTGCTCCGAGGGTAGGAAAGCCGCCACCTTCTTCCCACTCCCCCGCTCTTCCTCACCTCACAATCTCTGGGGATGTCTGCCATAGATGCGGGAGAAACGTCAGGAGAGAATGCTTCTAGAACATGGCCATACATTACCCCATCCATCCATTCCTCCATCCACACACACACAATCCCTCTCTTAGGTAGGCCCTCCTCGCACAAAGCTGCTCACAGCCCACACCCCCCTCCCATCGCTTCAAGTTTCCAGTGTTTTAAGCTGCACTCTGCACCCACTTCTGCTCGTTTCTGTCACCAGCCTGTGGCTTTAAGCAGCAATTGCCTCAAACCCGCTATGTCTGTATAGTAGGCCTGTGCGGTTTCGTTTTCCATTTTAAAATATTTTTAATATTATTTTTTAATATTATTTTAATATTATTCTTAAAAAATACAAAAAATATTCTAAGAATTCGTTAATATTTACGAAATTTCGTAAATACCAAAACTTTTTTTGGGAAAGTTTTGTAATTATTTTAAATATCGAAACAAAAAAACACCCCAATTACAAATCGATTTTAGAAACAAATTTTTTCTTGATCAAACAGGCCTAAGCTCCACATGTAGTCTCATATCACCTCTCAGCCTTCTCTTCTTCAGGCTAAACATGCCCAGCTCCTTAAGCCGCTCCTCATAGGGCTTGTTCTCCAGACCCTTGATCATTTTAGTCGCCCTCCTCTGGACACGTTCCAGCTTGTCAATATCTCTCTTCAATTGTGGTGCCCAGAATTGGACACAATATTCCAGGTGTGGTCTAACCAGAGCAGAATAGAGGGGTAGCATTATTTCCCTAGATCTAGACATTATGCTTCTATTCATGCAGGCCAAAATCCCATTGGCTTTTTTTTGCCGCCACATCACATCGTTGGCTCATGTTTAACTTGTTGTCCACAATCCAAGATCTTTTTCACACGTACTGCTCTCGAGCCAGGCATTGTCCCCCATTTTGTATCTTTGCATTTCGTTTTTCCTGCCAATGTGGAGTATCTTGCATTTGTCACTGTTGAACTTCATTTTGTTAGTTTTGGCCCATCTCTCTAATCTGTCAAGATCATTTTGATGATGATGATGATGATGATGATGATGACGACTATTATTATTATTAAGGCCAGGATTGAAAAATCGATGGATGACCCAAAATGCAGACTGTGCAAGGAAGCTGATGAAACCATGGGCCATCTCCTCAACTGTTGCAAGAAAATTGCACAGACGGACTACAAACAAAGACACAACTCTGTGGCTCAGATGATTTACTGGAACTTATGTCACAAGTACCACCTACCAGCAGGAAAGAATTGGTGGGATCATAAACCCACAAAGATAATGGAAAATGAACATGCAAAAATACTGTGGGACTTTCGAATCCAGACTGACAAAGTTTTGGAACACAATACAGCGGACATCACAATTATGGAAAAGAAAAAAGACTGGATTATTGATGTTGCCATTCCAGGTGACAGTCGCATTGAGGAAAAACAACAGGAAAAACTCAGCCGCTATCAAGACCTCAAAATCGAACTGCAAAATCGAACTGCCATAAACCAGTACAGGTGGTCCCAGTGGTCCTTGGCACACTGAGTGCCGTGCCAAAAGATCTCACCAGGCATTTGGAAACAATAAACATCGACAAAATCACGATCTGTCAACTGCAGAAAGCCACCTTACTTGGATCTGCGCGCATCATTTGAAAATACATCACACAGTCCTAGACGCTTGGGAAGTGTTCGACTTGTAATTTTGTGATACAAAATCCAGCATATAGATCTCGTTTGCTGTGACATACTGTGCTTTTGTGTCAGTAAAATAATAATAATAATCATCATCATCATCATCTTTATTTATACCCCACCACCATCTCCCCAACGGGGACTCGGGGCGGCTTACATGAGGCCAAGCCCAGTGGGGTACAGGGGAAATTGGCCAAAACATCTCAACCCTCAGCTTGCCTCTCACTTCATTTCTCCATGCTGCTCATCTCCTTGAGCCCCCGGTGGCGCAGTGGGTTAAACCCCTGTGTTGGCAGGACTGAAGACCGACAGGTTGCAGGTTCGAATCCGGGGAGAGGCGGATGATCTCCCTCTATCAACTCCAGTTCCTCATGCGGGGACATGAGAGAAGCCTCCCACAAGGATGATAAAAACATCAATTCATCAGGGCGTCCCCTGGGCAACGTCCTTGCAGACGGCCAATTCTCTCACACCAGAAGCGACTTGCAGTTTCTCAAGTCGCTCCTGACACGACAAAAAAAAATCTCCTTGATCAAACTTTGGTACTGAAAGCCTGTTCAGCTGCAGCAGGGAGGAGAAATACTTCGAATGGAGCTGACGTAAAGTAAGCAGAGCAGGTGGAGGGAGGGTTCCCTTTCCATCCCCTGTGAGCCCTTTTTCGCTGCATATATGTGACTAGGAAAGAACATACAGGCTGGCTGACAAATTTGGAGATGGTAAAAAAAGAAGAAACATCTCTGGTTTTTGTTTTAAGCACACCCAGTTTGACCACATTCTGACCTTCCTTGAACATGATGCTGGCCAATGAGAGAAACCATTCCACAGCAGTTTCTCACCTGTCCAGACTTGAAAGGTCCAACTGGCGAGAATTCAATAACAGAGTTGCCCTCTTCAGATGCCGCCTACTCTCCTCTCCATTTAGAAAACAGATCTGTCTGAGAGCAATACATATAATATACTCCTTACAATGTTACTATCCTTCTGAATACTTGTGTTCTGCTGGGATGATTCACAGCTGGATTCCCCCTGATATATAATGTAGCCAGATCTGGGCCAAGTATGTTTTGTTATATAATTGGCCCTCAACTGAGAATCTGAGTGCACACTGAGAGGTTATTCATTTGTAGTGATAGCCTACATAATCCTGAGCTGGCCTGAAGATCCACCTTCACATCCATATTGCCGTTTGGATGACACGAGATATTTCCATCTATTCCCTGAAGGACAGACAGGAATCGTACAGAGTGCTTTGCATCATAATGCCTGGCTGAATTAGGCCCGGGGGGACGGGGGGGGGGGGGGTTCACAAGGATAGCCATGAACTTGATGCCTCAAGGGAAGTACATTGACTCTGAACTTGGACATTGCATTCACTTTTCCCTCTGAATCATCATCTCCAGATGTAATCTACACGACCAGATCCTTCAGCCAAGCAAGGGAATCTCCCTGCCATTTCAGTGTTCTCATCTCCCTCCTTGGATCACAGCAAAAGGAGTCTAGAAATGTGCAAATTCTCACTCATCCCCCTACAAACTCCCTGAGAAATTTCATGCCTAATAAATTTTCTTGGCTTCCCTTGAATTCCTCAAATGTAGCTCCTGAGGAGAGATCTCCGAATTCGCTTGAGAAAAACGTGCAAACCTCCCCTGGAGAAATTTCATTAGTCTTATTGAAATATCTTGGCTTCCCTTAGAATTCCTCATATGTTTGGCTAAGATGCAACTCTTCAATTTGTGCTTCAGTTCAGAAGTAATGGTGGTGGCAACTCTGTGTTCCTTAGACACCGGGCATTTGGAAGATTGCTATGAACCAATTTGCCAACTCTGGCATATATATATATATATATATATATACACACATATACATACACACACACATATATATATACACACATATATATATACACACACACACACACACACACACAGGGAAGGATACTAGAGACAAAGTTGAAGTACTTTGGCCACATCATGAGGAGACAGCAAAGTCTAGAGAAGACAATCATGCTGGGGAAAGTGGAAGGCAAAAGGAAGAGGGGCCGACCAAGGGCAAGGTGGATGGATGGCATCCTTGAAGTGACTGGACTGACCTTGAAGGAGCTGGGGGTGGTGACAGCCGACAGGGAACTCTTGCGTGGGCTGGTCCATGAGGTCACGAAGAGTCGGAAACGACTGAATGAATGAACAACAACAATACACACACACACACACATACATATATATATGGAGAAAGGACAACCCTTGTTATCAGAAACCGGTCAGCCTCACGTCAATACCAGGCAAGATTCTGGAAAAGATTATTAAGGAAGTAGTCTGCAAACAAATGCAGTCATCGCTAATAGTCAACATGGATTTATCAAACACAAGTCATGCCAGACTAATCTGATCTCTTTTTTCGATAGGGTAGATGCGGGGAATGCTGTGGATGTAGCGTACCTGGATTTCAGTAAGGCCTTCAACAAGGTCCCCCATGACCTTCTGGCAAGGAAACTAGTCCAATGTGGGCTAGGCAAAACTACGGTGAGGTGGATCTGTAATTGGTTAAATGGACAAACCCAGAGGGTGCTCACCAATGCTTCCTCTTCATCCTGGAAAGAAGTGATGAGCGGAGTGCCGCAGGGTTCCGTCCTGGGCCCGGTCCTGTTCAACATCTTTATTAATGACTTAGATGAAGGGCTAGAAGGCAGGATCATCAAGTTTGCAGACGACACCAAATTGGGAGAGATAGCCAATACTCCAGAGGACAGGAGCAGGATTCAAAACGATCTTGACAGATTAGAGAGATGGGCCAAAACTAACAAAATGAAGTTCAACAGTGACAAATGCAAGATACTCCACTTTGGCAGAAAAAATGAAATGCAAAGATACAGAATGGGGGATGCCTGGCTCGAGAGCAGTACGTGTGAAAAAGATCTTGGAGTACTCGTGGACAACAAGTTAAACATGAGCCAACAATGTGATGTGGCGGCAAAAAAAGCCAATGGGATTTTGGCCTGCATCAATAGGAGCATAGTGTCTAGATGGAAGTAATGCTACCCCTCTATTCTGCTTTGGTTAGACCACACTGGAATATTGTGTCCAATTCTGGGCACCACAATTCAAGAGAGATATTGACAAGCTGGAATGTGTCCAGAGGAGGGCAACTAAAATAATCAAGGGTCTGGAGAACAAGCCCTATGAGGAGCAGCTTAAGGAGCTGGGCATGTTTAGCCTGAAGAAGAGAAGGCTGAGAGGAGATATGATAGCCATGTATAAATATGTGAGAGGAAGTCACAGGGAGGAGGGAGCAAGCTTGTTTTCTGCTTCCATGGAGACTAGGACGCGAAACAATGGCTTCAAACTACAAGAGAGGAGATTCCATCTGAACATGAGGAAGAACTTCCTGACTGTGAGAGCTGTTCAGCAGTGGAACTCTCTGCCCCGGAGTGTGGTGGAGGCTCCTTCTTTTAAACAGAGGCTGGATGGCCATCTGTCAGGGGTGATTTGAATGCAACATTCCTGCTTCTTGGCAGGGGGTTGGACTGGATGGCCCATGAGGTCTCTTCCAACTCTTTGATTCTATGATTCTATGACCGGAGAGCGAAGGAGAAGGAGAGACTATGGGGTGCTGGAAGGGTGGGAGGAGACTGAATTGTCCTTGTGCCAGTTAATGAAGCTTTTGGACAAATGAACATTTTGCCTGCTTTGGAACACAAACGGTATGCTTGGATTAATTTTAGAAGTCTACACTAAAGCTATACTTATGTGTCCCAGTATGCTAATTAATAAGGTGGACAGTGAGTGACTCATACTGGAGACAATCCAGCACTGAAAAGAATAATATCAGCATTCAAGGAACTGAAAATATTCCAAGAAAGGTTAAACGTTGGGTGGAGGGATCGGGCTATGGAGATGCGGGGAGGTCAGGATGAAATAACCAGGATTGGGAAGTGTGCAGGAAGAGCTGTTAAGAGGAATTCATTTATATTTATATTTCTACCCCACCCTTTCTCTTAAGGATCAGGGTGGGCTGTCAGTGTGTGTGTGTGTGTGTGTGTACTAACACAAACAAATACAGCCCCCAATTTAAAAACATTTATCTCCTTTAGTTTTTGCCAAATTCTAGATGAAAATGGTTGCCAAATCTGGGAGTAAACCTGAATAATTGATCTATTCCTCTTTGTTTTAAGTGGAATTATTTTTTTTAAAAAAAACCTCAAAAAATGTAAGCCAATGAAGAAAAGGATAAGTGTAATGAAGCAGTTGAACAAGGGGAACTATCTTCAAAATTACAAGGAAGGTGTGTAGCCAATCTGTCCAAGGTACACAATTCATGTATTTAATACTTACATGTGTCAGACTCATATGTAACCGAAATTTAACTGGACCAGCTGACCAGCACCGGGATTGTGGCGCTGCTGGCTGAGTGTCAGCTGCATTAAGATCACTCTGACCAAAAGGTCATGAGTTCAAAGCCAGCCCGGGTTGGAGTGGGTTTCCAACCAATTGTGTGTAGCCTGTTGTCGACCTTTGCAACCCGAAAGACAGTTGCATCTGTCAAGTAGGAAAATTAGGTACCACCTTAAAGTGGGGAGGCTAAATTAACTGATTTATGAGGTCATAAAGAAGACTCCAGCAAAGCATTCCAGCGGGGAAGCATGCGGGGAATGCGGAAGTGCTTCATCAGCGTCACAGCGTCGCAGCTCCCCTGGCGGCCAGAAAAAGTTAAATAGCCTCTGTGTATGTCTGTATATGTTTGTATGTCAAAAATTGGCATTGAATGTTTGCCATATATGTGTACACTGTAATCCGCCCCGAGTCCCCTGCGGGGTGAGAAGGGCGGAATATAAAAGCTGTAAATAAAATAATAAATAATAAAATACTGGCAGTTTGTTTCTGGGCATAATTCAAAGTATTGGTAAATATAGCTCCAATCCTGGCTATTTGGAAGGCTTTATCTCCCATATGAGTCTTCCCTGGCCTTGAGAGTAACAAGAGAAGTCCTTCTCTCAGTATCCCCATCACAATCACAACTGGTGGGATCTTCTTTATCACATGGATGAGGTCCAGTGCTGTGATTTACCAGATTCTGTGGTGAATCATGGCAGCAGTGGGGCAATGCTGGCATCCTGGATGCCAGCTGATGCTTCCCCATCCTACTTCACCCAAGCTTCACTATTCCTTATGGAACATGGGGCAGCTTGTGTATTGGTGGTGTTAGTGTCCTACCACACTGTTTTGCCAACGGAACCCCATCAGAAGTTATCCTATGTTGTTTGATGGGTGGCATGGTACTTCATCGGCAAACTTCATTGACATCTGCCCTTGTGCTATGCTACTCTGCTGCTGAGTACGCATGCCCAGTGTGGAACACATCTCACCACACTAAAACAGTGGATGTGGCTCTTAATGAGATATGCTGCATTATCACAGGGTGTCTGCGCCCTACACCACTGGAGAAATTACACTGCTTAGCCGGTATTGCACCACCTGACATCCACCGGGAAGTAGCAGCCAATAGTGAAAGGACCAAGGCAGAGACATCTCCAGCTCATCCCCTGTTTGGGTATCAGCCAGCACGTCAATGACTTAAATCAAGAAATAGTTTTCTTAGATCTACAGAGAGAACACCTCAGCAAGCGAGAGTTCAAAAGTGGCAGGCTCAAACCCAGCACCTCAATCCGTGGGTGATACCAGATGAGAGACTCCCCCCTGGGCACACAGAAGACTGGGCGACTTGGAAGGTGCTGAACAGACTGCACTCTGGCACCACGAGATGCAGAGCCAATCTTAAGAAATGGGGCTACAAAGTTGAATCCACGGAGAAGAGCAAACCACAGACCACCTGCTGCAATGCAACCTGAGCCCTGCCACATGCACAATGGAGGACTTTCTTGCAGAAACACCAGAGGCACTCCAAGTGGCCAGATACTGGTCAAAGGACATTTATCCAACTACCAAGTTTGCAAAATCTGTGTTTTTTTAATCTGTTTGTTTGTTTTGTTCTGTTAGAAATGTAATACAATGGTATGGTTGCTGATGACATGATAAATATCAGCGAACTGGGGCAGAAGTATCCCTGGATACTTCAATTACCCCATGTAATAAGGCTGTTGGTGGCTTTCTTCAGGCTCTAGCATCCTCTTCCCAGGGAGACCAGAATGGACCCATCCCTGCTGTTTCTGGGAGAGATGCCTTCTATTTGGTCAAACCTTTAAAACTGATCTGTTTTTAATACCTTTCCATCTCTATACATTAAATTTTATTATTTTAACTTGATTCCATTATTTTAATACAGTTTTCATACCGCAAATTGTTTTTTAACATTTTGAATTCTTTTTTTTAATTTTTTAACGTTCACTTTTTGTATATTTTTATTGTATTGTTTTTTAGTTGTGCTTTTAGTCCCAATTTTGGCCAAAAAATTGTCAGGTTTTACATGTATTGTAATGTAACATAGCTGAGTCATGCACTGCTAATAGGCTTCTATTGGAAATGCTGAGTCATGCATTAACTGTATATAGGGAATCATTTGGGGAATGTGTTCTGGCCTGGTCCAGGTGATTGTGAATGATGCAATCCTGGGTTTGAGTTAAGTCAATGAGTTGGGAACCAATCAGAGATTGCTATGTGTAAATGTACAGAATTGTATATAAGGAAGTCATGTACAGTGTATTCTCTCTCCTTGTGCTGTGATGCTGTTTGCCGAAGGCTCTGTGTAATTTATTAAAGGAACCTGTCTGCTAAGACAAGATATAACCATGTGCTGTGGTAAGTTTGTAGTGTCATCTAGATTGGAGGGGAAAACAATAGTAAAACTGACAATGGTCAGGCATGTGCTCAAGTGCCTGTAAAAGAGTTCCAGAGTAACTGCAGTTTGTGGGAGCAGTTGACTGAAAATGCTGTGCAGGAAGAAGCTCCTGGAAAGTGCTGAAGTTGTGCAACTGATCTGCTGCTGAATTGTGAGATAAAACACAACAAAAACAAAATTTAAAAAACCTCAAATCAAATAAATAAAGAAATACAAAAGAATAAGTTTCCTAGTACCACGAAAGCCTTGCAAAAACCACTTTGCTAGAGGAGACCTACCAATCACAATTACAGGAAAAGGCTACTGGCAAGTTGTAGACACAATTATATAGTGCTCTACATTGCTGAAGCCATTTCCTTTCATCTTCACCATTCATTCTTCACTTGCATTAAACACTGGAATTTTCAGGTTTCAAAATTTATTATTCTGGATCCACTAGGGAGAGCTAGAGGGTCACTTGTCATCCAATTTTGTGATGGTCACAAAATTGAATGGAGATGGGGTGGGAGATTAGCATTTCAACTCATGCCATCATTTACTTCAAATAACAACAAAGCTACGTGGAAAAGACATTTTAAAATATTATTTATCTATACCCCAAAGAAATATTATCATGCTTATTATACATTCCATGAAACCAATGTGAACAAGGAGAGAAAAAAACTCCTTCCAAAAACATTCTGCATTAGTCTGCCGTACTTTCTTGAGCTCCAGAACAAACAGATGGCCCTTTTTGTTTTGATGCAAGAGAGATGTCTTTCTTCCTATCTACTTTACCTCAGCTTAATTCTCCTCTCTTCCATTGCCAAGTTGACTAACTCGTTGAAATCAAATCACGGCAACAAAAACGTACTTACTTACTTAGGCAATCCCTCATTTTCCAAGGAGGATTGTCTTCCAGTGTTCTTGTGGGTCTGTATGTGGCTGTGGAGCCCTATTCTTGCTCTGCATCTTCTTCCGCAGTGAGGACATTGGTTTCCAGGTGGAAAGCGGTCTCGGTCGAGGTTGGCTTGATGTGCCTTCCTCTTGGCACGCTTCTCCCTTTCTCCCTCCATTCGTGCCTCTTCAAATTCTGCAGCACTGCTGGTCACAGCTGACCTCCAGTTGGAGTGCTCAACGGCCAGGGCTTCCCAGTTCTCAGTGTCTATGCCAGAGTTTTTAAGGTTGGCTTTGAGCCCATCTTTAAATCTCTTTTCCTGTCCACCAACATTCCGTTTTTTCTTGAGTTCGGAGTAGAGCAACTGCTTTGGGAGACGGTGGTCGGGCATCCGGACAGTGGCCGGTCCAGCGGAGTTGGTGGCGGAGGACCATCGCTTCAATGCTGGTGGTCTTTGCTTCTTCCAGCACGCTGACGTTTGTCCGCCTGTCTTCCCAAGAGATTTGCAGGATTTTCTGGAGGCAGCGCTGATGGAATTGTTCCAGGAGTTGCATGTGACGTCTGTAGACAGTCCACGTCTCACAGGCGTATAGCAGGGTTGGGAGGACAATAGCTTTATAAACAAGCACCTTGGTATCCCTACGGATGTCCCGGTCCTCAAACACTCTCTGCTTCATTCGGAAAAATGCTGCACTCGCAGAGCTCAGGCGGTGTTGTATTTCGGTGTCGATGTTGACTTTGGTGGAGAGGTGGCTTTCTAATCTTACACCATTAAGCTGTATCGCTGGCACTGGAGAGGGGTTGGCTGATGTCTGCTGGAACAGCACCTTGGTTTTTTCAGTGTTCAGTGACAGACCGAGCTTCTCGTATGCTCACACAGACAACAAAAACACCACACAACAATCAATAAAACAGTTTACAATGACACTTCTCTCTAACATGGCACTTTCCAAGACATCCTGTGGATATCTATAATCCTCTATTTTGACAATGCTGTCAGCCCTTCACGTTTGCAGGTTTGGCTTTTTGAGATTTATTTTTTCCCAGGTTTGATTAAAATATTCTCTTCAGGAATCTGTAGGTCCTCCAGGGCTACACTATGGTCAAGACCTATTAGGTTACCTATATAGGTTTTTCACTTTCCTGAGGATTTTGTGCCCTAAACCCAGCCAATATGGAGAGCTGACTGCACTTGGGCTGGAAGCATATCACGGAATAGGACTGGAGGACTAAAAGAAACCCATACATACTTCCAGGAGGAAATATAGGAGAGTTTGATAAGTGAATCCATGGATATTGATTCCATTGATAAGAGTTTCATACTGTATAGATTAACCTCTCAGCATTTGTTGCCAGTGGAAAGGCGCCAGTGTTACATATGAAACTCTACTGAATTATTATTATTATTATTATTATTATTATTATTATTATTATTAAACTTTATTTGTACCCCGCTAGCATCTCCCGAAGGATTCGATGCGGCTTACACAGGCCGAGGCCTCAACACACAACACAACAATACAATCTAAGCAAATCAAACCATTAAAAACAGAATAAAGCAAAATAAACAACAGGCACAATACAGTAAACACAATAAAACTGGGCCGGGCCAGAGCAATGGGTACAAGATTAAAAGTGCTGATGTGACAGGAGGTGTATATAGGGTTAGATCAATGAAGGTTAGATCATTCTGAATGAAGGTTAGATCATTCTGGGATCAGATCTTGGTTTTCATATTTAAATAATTGGCCAACCAATTGACTTTTGAGGTTCAGAAAGCTGAACTAGTAATAATAATAATAATAATAATAATAATAATAATTTATTTGTACCCCACTACCATCTCCCGAGGGACTCGGTGCGGCTTACATGAGGCCGAGCCCACAATACAACAGTAACAATAACAGCAATAATACAAAAACAATATAAAAACTCATAGCCAAATAAGCAAAAATAGTAACAATAACACAACACATTTAAAAACCAATGGCTCGGCCAAATGTAATAATTAAAAGTTTTAAAAAGTAATGCTGGGCAGGAACAGGTAACATGTAATTGGGATAAAGATTTTGAAGAGGGAAGAAATTCACAGACAATCTAAAATCATTATTAAAGTGCGTTTGAGTTTCCTTATTGCTGGGAGTTTCCTTATTCTGGGAAGGCACACTGAAACAACCACATTTTCAGACTATGGACAATGCTGGCTCTTTGGCTTAGAAATAGAGATGAGCACCACACGCCAGAGTCGGACACGACTTGACTTCATGTCAGGGGAAAACCTTTACCTACTTTACCTAAAGCTGTAAAGAGATGTGTAATCCCATCTAGCACAGGTTGAACTCCTGTTCCCAGATCTGTTTTTTAACTGATCAGGAGCACCACTGTCATGTCTGGCTTTAGATGCAAATTGTTCACTATCCTCTAGTCCGGGGTCCTCAAAATTTTTAATCAGAGGTCCAGGTCACAGTCCTTCAAACTGTTGGAGGGCCAGATTATAATTTGGAAAAAAAAAACACATACATGAATTCCTGTGCACACTGCACATATCTTATTTGTAGTGCAAAAAACACTTTAAAACAATACAATAATTAAAATGAAGAACAATTTTAACAAATATAAACTTATTAGTATTTCAATGGGAAGTGTGGGCCTGCTTTTGGCTGATAAGATTGCTGTTGTTGTGGTGTGCTTTCAAATCGTTTCAGACTTAGGTTGACCCTGAGTGAGGGCCGAGTAAATGACCTTGGAGGGCCGAGTCTGGCCCATGGGCCTTAGTTTGAGGACCCCTGATCTAGTCCATCACAACTGAAAGGCACTGGCTTAAAACTGAAACTGTTCCATTGGAATGAGAAAGAAAGAACAGATAGGGCTGAGTATCATCAGCATACTGGTGACAGTTGAACCCAAAACTATAGGCAACCCCTTTGTGGTTTCATTGATATATTACAGAACATTTGGGACAAAACCAAATCCTGTGGATCCCTAACAGCCAACAGTCCTCCTGCACCACCTCTGGGAGAAGGAACAAAGTCGCTGTAGAATGCTGCCTCCAGGCCCCATTGTTTTATTTATTTATTTTTATTTAACTTTATTTATACCCCACTAACATCTCCCGAAGGACTCGGTGCGGCTTACAAAAGGCCAAGGCCCACAATAAAACAACAGCATAACAAATACAACAATAAAACTCATAAAGCAAACAAAAAATTAAAGCAATAACAATAAACGTTAAAAACTGTAACACCACAACGCATTTAAAAACTAAGGCCGGCCCAAATGTAATGGATAAAAATTTAAAAGTGCTGGACATGACAGGTGAAAGGTATAGGTTTTTAGATGTAGTGCTGTGTGCAGACAATCTTAAATCTCGAGTAAAGTGCATTTGGGACATGATGCTAGGAGCTTCCTACTCTGGAAATGCACACCGGAACAGCCACGTCTTCAAGCTCTTCCTGAAGACTGCCAGCATTGGGGCTTGTCTAATGTCCTTGGGGAGAGAGTTCCTGAGTCGGGGGGCTACCACAGAGAAGTCCCTGTCCCTCGTCCCCACCAACCGCGCTTGCAACGCAGGTGGGATCGTGAGCAGGGCCTCTTCAGATGATCGGAGAGATCGTGTGGGTTCGTATACGGAGATGCGGTCACACAGGTAGGTGGGTCCCAAACTGTTTAGGGCTTTGTAGGTAAGCACCTGCACCTTGAATTGGGACCGGAAAATAAACAGCAGCCAATGGAGCTCTGTAAGGAGCACTAGTTAACAACCTGGCCGCCGCCTGTTGGACTAGTTGGAATTTCTGGGCCGTTTTCAAGGGCAGCCCGACGTAGAGTGCATTGCAGTAGTCCAATTTGGAGGTGACCAAGGCGTGGACCACCCCGGCCAGATCAGCCTTCACGGTGCAGGTGCTTTGTAGGTAAGCACCTCCACCTTGTATTGGGACCAGAAAATAAATGGCAGCCAATGGAGCTATGTAAGGAGCACCAGTTAACAACCTGGCCGCCGCCCGTTGGACCAGCTGGAATTTCCGGGTCGTTTTCAAGGGCAGCCCCATGTAGAGCGCATTGCAGTAGTCCAATCTGGAGGTGATCAAGGCATGGACCACCCCGGCCAGATCAGCCTTCACGAGGTACGGTCGCAGTTGGTGCACGAGTCTCAGTTGTGCAAAAGCCCTCCCAGCCACCGTTGCAGAGGGATGAGCCAGAGTGCAAAAGCCCTCCCGGCCATCCCATTGCAGAGGGATGAGCCAGAGTATGGTGGTTGATGGATCCAATAGTGCTGAAAGGTCCAGAAATGAAATGGTCCTCCTATCCATCTTCTGCCATCACCCACCAAGACGACCGAAGCTGTGTGTGTTCCATAGTCTGTGTGAAGACAGATTGAAATGGATGCAGAGAATATGACTCATCCACGAACACTTGTATCTGGGAAGTTACCGAACACCCCAGTACTTACATTAACACATAATCAGTCTAACATATAATGCTTGAAGGCGTAATTGTTTTTAGAGGCAACGTAGAGACAGCATAAGGAAACGAACAATGTATTTCGAATAAGCTATGTACAATTTAATCCCGCCTGCAGCGAATGTGTGATGGCAAAGCTCACAGTTAACGGAAATGTCTCAAGTGGGTGCTGCGTTTGTTGAACAAAACCCTGCAGCTGCAGCCACCCACAGCCACAAGTCCTGGAGGAGTGAATTGCAGGCAGCCTGGATCTCTTTTGGCGCATAGAGATTATATCTGCGAAAAGAAAACAGATGGGAATGCAGAAAAATAGAGGTGGGGGAAGAAATCTTGAATCTACAAGCTGTTTGAATCATATCCCTGAGTTGTTTCTATACTATTCTAGAAAGGAGCCTAACAATCAATTGGATGTGTTGTCAAAGGCTTTACGGCTGGAATCACTAGGTTGCTGTAAGGTTTTTGGGCTGTATGGTCATGTTCCAGAAGCATTCTCTCCTGACATTTCACATGCATCTATGGCAGGCATCCTCAGAGGTTGTGAGGTCTCCAAGCTAAACATACCCAGTTCCCTCAGCCACTCCTCGCAGAGCTAGCTTTCCAAATCTTATTTTGATGGCCCTCCTCTGGACACATTCCAGTTGTCAATATCCTTCAACTGGGTGGCCAGACTTGGACACCCACCGGGATTGTGGCGCAGCTGGCTGAGTGTCAGCTCCATTAAGATCACTCTGACCAAAAGGTCATGAGTTGGAAGCCAGCCCGGGTTGGAGTGGGTTTCCAACCAATTGTGTGTAGCCTGTTGTCGACCTTTGCAACCCGAAAGACAGTTGCATCTGTCAAGTAGGAAAATAAGGTACCACCTTAAAATGTGTGGGGAGGCTAAATTAACTGGGGGGGGGCGCGGCGGGCGGCGTTTTGTTTGTGTCCCTCTATATCTACTACTTATCCCTGTCCTAAGGCTCCCCGTCAGCCTATTGCCCCCCTACTAACTCTCCTTTCCACCTTAGGCTAAATTAAATTTATGAGGCCATAAAGAAGACTCCAGCAAAAGCATTCCAGCGGGGAAGCATGCGGGGAATGCGGAAGTGCTTCATCAGCGTCGCAGATGGACGATGAAAGCGACAGCTCCCCTGGCGGCCAGAAAAAGTTAAATAGCCTCTGTGTATGCCTGTATATGTTTGTATGTCAAAAAATGGCATTGAATGTTTGCCATATATGTGTACACTGTAACCCACCCTGAGTCCCCTGCGGGGTGAGAAGGACGGAATATAAAAGATGTAAATAATAAATAAATAAATATTCCAGATGGAAGTAAAGTGGATTCATTCACACATGATAATGAATCCACTTTACATCAGGTTTCTGCCTCCTGCAGAATTCTGGAGTTCGTAGTCTGGGGAGGAGCCTTCTACAGACTCACTAAAGTTCAAACTCCAGAATTCTCCCACCATAATTTGCAAATAAATTTGATAAAAATCAGACAATGTGATTTTCTGGATCTGTTTTCTCATGTTGTCTCTCATAGTTGAGATACCTATGATGTCAATTACAGGCCTCTCTCATCTTTTTAAGTGAGAACTTGTACAATTGGTATCTGACTAAATATGCCCCCCCCCCCCGCCTCTGTATATAGCAGATAATAGGACAGTAACTCTATCATGATGCTGTGTGCCAGATATGGGGGCAGCTTCATTTCCTTTAAGTGTCAACACTATTGGTTCCCTATCAAATGTTGCCATTCTCATGCCTACTTCTTTTGTAAAGTAAAAGAGAACAGCAAGGATTAGTATATGCAGAAGGCAGAAGCCACACTTCTTTCATTGTTCATGCCTTTCTATCCAGGCTCCTCTTTCTCCGAAGAAGTATTGAAGATATTTCAGGGATGGAAACCAGTAAATCAGTTTTAAGTGGCCTACAGTTTCAAGGACTATTCTTGCTGATGCACTTTCCAATTGAAAACATTTGGCTTTTCTATTGAAACCAGTCTTTAATGCAGGTGGCATCTGGACTGCCAAATGGCTAGCATGCAAACCTAAGGAGAAAATCAGCAATTGGTCTGTTCCAAGAAGAAAAAGTTTGAGAGGACTTGGTTTCTGAGACCCCTGCCACACAGCTAAATAAAATCCCACATTATACTGTACTTTAATAGTAATAGTAATAATAATAATAATAATAATAAACTTTAGTTGTACCCCGCTCCATCTCCCCAATGGGGAACTTTGAACTGGAATATATGGCAGTGTGGACTCAGATAACCCAGTTCAAAGCATACTGTGGGATTTTCTGCCTTGGTATTCTGGGTTATATGACTTTGTGGAAGGGCCCAGAGAAGCAAGGTAACATTTTACTCCCACTGTCTTACAACTTGGAAAAAACCCCTCTATAAAAGCTATTCTGCAAATTTCAGAGCACTTCAGCATTACCATGAAAAAGAAGCAAAAGAAAAGATCATACAACAAACAAGTTGCAATCTGGGTGCCGATTCAAAAGTACCAACAATTCTTTGTTGCAGGAATTCAGAACATTAAAAAAAGTACAGTACAACTTACTTTCTTTTATTACCGATTCAAATATGTATCACCAAAGCTAGCTGCATTTCAAATGACTGCAGAGTATTGTAACTTTATATACGTTTATACAACTTCTTTTTAATTTGGGTTGTCACTCAATAACATTCATATAGCTCACTGCATCTACTTGTATAGCTTTAAAACGATGTAGCAATGTGGAAATGTTATCCAAAGCCAGATGTACACAAGAACTTACCATTATTATTTTTAACAGAAATACTTTATACGAGGGGTATTTTTTAAGTAAGGTCCGTTTTGTTGTAGACACTAGTAGTTCGCGCGCATACCGCAACGAGCGCGTGCGTCGTGTACCGGCATGCCTCGGGAACAACTGTGCTCAGTTTCCGCTCTGTAGCTAACCTGTACGGTTCTGTTCTGTGCTTTAAAAATGTTTAAGACTATCAACTCACCCACCGCATGTGAGGTTCGCTCAGTGATACGGTTTTTGTCAGCAAGGAACCTGCCTGCTGCAGAAATTCATTGACAGGTTTGTGAAGTGTACGGTGATACTGTTATGAGTGAAAGCAAAGTGCGTAAGTGGGTACGACAATTCAAAGATGGCCGTGACAACGTCCATGATGAGGACCGCTCCGGTCGCCCTTCTTTGATTACAGTGAACTCTTGGTTATCGGAGCAGGTGGCAAGTTTTTATGAAGAGGGTATTTTAAAATTGGTTCAGAGGTATGATAAGTGTTTGAACAAACTTGGCAACTATGTCAAAAAATAGAGTGAAGTATGTACTTTCTGAAAATAAATTTACTTTTTTGAAATAAACTTTCGTTGTGTACTTATGTTCCAACGGACCTTACTTAAAAAATATCCCTCGTAAGTGGAGAAATTGGCTTCATATGTAGCATTCCAAAACACATCCCTTGCAATCCAAAAATCAAGAGGTTATTGGTTGTTCCTCTAGAACCGTGGCTTCCAACCTTTAGTCCTCCAAACGTTTTGCACTTCAGCACCCGCAACTCTGAACAGCTGCTAAACTGGCTGGGATTTCTGGGAGTCGTAGTCCAAAACACCGGGAGGACCAAAGGCTGGGAACCACTTTTCGAGAACCTCATCAGAACTGTTGTCCCTTCTACACTGTCAGATAATCCAGGTTATCAAAGCAGAAAATCCACACTATCTGATTTGAACTGGATTGTCTGTCCTTGTTAACTGTGTAACAGCATTGAATGTTTGCCAAATATGTGTTCTGTAATATGTCATGAGTCCGCTTGGAGGGATGTAGTGGAATACATCCGCTTGGAGGGATGTAGTGATTTCGCTGCCATATAATCCAGTTCAAAGCAGATAATGTGGATTTTATACAGCCTGTGTGTGAGAAAGAGCAAGGGTACCTCTAAGTAATAATTGCACCATAGAAATCATTAGTACAGGGAAATTTGCATATATCCTGGGGTTAGGGGCACTCAACCCCTATGAAAGTGAAAAACAGGAAGTAAAAAACCCACTAGTATTTTGTCCATGTGAATACCTCTTCAGAAATGTCTAGTTCCTCCAGCTTGACTCCACATGCTGGAGGAACTAGACTAGTGTCACATTGGAGAACCTAGAGATTCCTAGAGGGAACATTTTAATTAAATGTGCGAATACTCACCTTCGCAAAAAGCAAACCCACAAATGTGTAGGGCTGATTGTACTCACCATTCTAAACTTTTGGGTAAGTTTTATAAACCTCAGAAGCCTTACAACATGTGGTAAAAGTTTGATGTTATTAACCACAGTCCAATCAGCTGCCCTAGGGGTACCCCCAGGTATCAGAAGTACATAAAAATAGCAAATTACCTCAAATTAATTCATTACCCCCAAAAGTGTAAGTAATTGTAATTTTGCAAAATTAGAAAATGCCATTGCTTTTGCATTGTAACCATACATTTTAGTTAACGTTACACTGCAGTTATGGAAGTGTGGCTTCACTTAGTAGTGGAAGAGAAATAGCATATAATAAATCAAGTGGCAGTCCAATTGTTCCTAGGAGCTCTGTTCTGGGTGTTGAAGTGGCAAAATATGTAATGAAAGTGTATGTTTCACATCTTGTAGCATTTGGGTAGTTTGCCCTCCCAACATATGTCAAAGTTAATTTAAACATACTTAAAAGAATTAACAGCAGCAGTTACATTTGAAAACCAATGAAGTGACATTGGTAACTCAGTAACTATGGCCCTTTCAACACAGCTGTATAAAATCCACATTGAACTAGATTATATGGCAGTGTGGACTCAGATAATCCAGTTCAAAGCAGATATTTTGGATTATTCTGGGTTATATGACTGTTGTCAAGAATGATTGACAACTGGAAAATAGAGGGAGAAACCGTGGAGGCTGTGACAGACTTTGTATTTCTAGGTGCAAAGATTACTGCAGATGCAGACTGTGGCCAGGAAATCAGAAGACGCTTACTTCTTGGGAGGAGAGCAATGTCCAGACTCGATAAAATAGTGAAGAGTAGAGACATCAGACTGGCAACAAAGATCCGCCTAGTCAAAGCAATGGTATTCCCTGTAGTAACCTACGGATGTGAGAGCTGGACCTTAGGGAAGGCTGAGCGAAGGAAGATAGATGCTTTTGAGCTGTGGTGTTGGAGGAAATTTCTGAGAGTGCCTTGGACTGCTAGAAGATCCAACCAGTCCATCCTCCAGGAAATAAAGCCCGACTGCTCACTGGAGGGAAGGATACTAGAGACAAAGTTGAAGTACTTTGGCCACATCATGAGGAGACAGGAAAGCCTATAGAAGACAATTATGCTGGGGAAAGTGGAAGGTAAAAAGAAGAGGGGCCGACCAAGGGCAAGATGGATGGATGGCATCCTTGAAGTGACTGGACTGACCTTGAAGGAGCTGGGGGTGGTGACGGCCGACAGGGAGCTCTGGCGTGGGCTGGTCCATGAGGTCACGAAGAGTCGGAGACGACTGAACGAATGAACACAGGTCAACCAATGCAATTTTATTTTATCTCTGTACCAACCAAAAAAGTTACTTCTAGCTCTGTTACACTAATTCACAATAATAATAATAATAATAATAATAATAATAATAATTTTAAAAAAACGTTATTTATACCCCGCCACCATCTCCCCAAGGGACTCGGAGCGGCTTACATGAGGCCAAGCCCAATAACACAACAATAAAACAGAAAAGCAATAAACACAATACAATGCAATACAAATTAAAATAAATCACATATAACAACAACACACAAGGATTTAAAACCTATGGCCAGGCCAAATGTAATAATTTAAAATTTAAAAATAACGCTGGGCATGCGTTAACACTTTTTTCCTTTGAAGAGCAACTGTTTGTGTTAAACTTTTAATAGTAGTTTGTCAGTGCTATGTTATGGGATAGAAGGCAGCTACGGTTGAGATGTGTGTTTGCTGCAGGTCTGCACTAGTCTACTGTGTAGCCTTATTGATTTTGAACTGAACTGAAACACAGAGGCCTACCAAAAACTTTTTTATATTGAACTTGGAAGGACACTTATACTTTGTCCACCTCATTCTAGTTTGGCTTTATTTAATGTGGCTCAGCTGTTGCCAAACTAATCACCCCAAAACTAATTTTCCAGGTCTTGGGAACATCCCTGATTCTTCATAGAGACGCAACTGCTTACGATTTTGTACTCCAAAGTTCGGAAGGTAATGTGTGAGTTCTGTAAATAATAGTCAGTGAGACGGAAAATTCATTCGAATTACTTCTTTTTCAGACAGAAGAGTAACGATTAACAAAACAAACATGAAGAGCTGAAAGTGCAATGGAGATGATACTATAATTCACTTTATCTCTTTATTTACACCACAAGAATAACAGGTTGTCATAATGTGGTACAAAATACTGGACTTCTATTAATAAAGTTGAAATTGAAGTTGGTATTGTCAGAGAAAGACACCATTGGCCAGTAAAAAACAATCAAAATAACAAAAGCAGGAATGAGAGACCTAGAAAAAAACTTTCAACTTCACCAAGTAACGGAAAAAAGTCATAAGAAAATTTAAGTACAAAGAATATGCTACCATCACTTAAAGGATTCATACAGTTAAGAGTGAAACCGTGTCTAAATTACAGAATAAACTGGTAGCTGCTACCAATGGTGACAACATACTGAGCATGTATAGGCATAAAGCAGAATATAAGAGTTACAACTTTTGGTACTACATATTTTAACAAGCTTTTGGGTGAATAAATCCTTCAACCCATATATATAGCGCCTCCAATGTTGAGCACCAGAAGTGTTAAATTCTTTGTTTTTCTTTCATTCAAGAGGATTCTTTTTTTAAAATATCAAATACAAAGTGAAGCTGGGAGGAAACCAAGCTCAACTATCACTATGAAGAAACTTCATTTCCTGCTGATATGAAGTTGTGTTTGAAACCACAGTGTTTGCACAGTACATCACTGCTCAAATGTGAAATCTATTGATACATCATTCCAAGTAATTAAAAAAAAAGTTAACACAGCTGTGCTGAAGAGTTAACTCTTAAAGTTCCTGTCATTTTCATATGAGAATTAATACAAAAAGAAGTTGGCATAAGTCTGTGCCTGCCTTATCTTTTCCCTGACTAAAGGAAAACAAAGAAAATGCTTCCCTCCCTCCCCCTTAAAAAAAAAAAGTCACACAGGCAGTTTATTTGTGTGTTCTGTGTAGTTTCCCCTAAAACATTATTTCCACATAAATACAATAAACTCTATTATTGGTTTCTCACAAGTGCTAGATATTTCTCTCTCTCTTAAAATGACAATTTTAAGTAGTCCTCTTAATTTTTGTTTTTACAAAAAAACAAAAATAAAAATAAAACAGCACAGGTCCTTAATAGGTTCAGTTAGACAAACCTTCCCCCTCCATGCGCATCATTTTTAATTTGCATGACAGAAAAATCATCCCAACCTTTTAAATTCTTGCTATAATGCCGTTAAAGAGGGATTTTTGTTTCTCCAAAGCTGCCAAGTGTGGCGTGCAGAATCTGTATACAATATAAAGACATGCCAACCTACCAGACCATGCAACCTCAACGTGTAGGAAACTTAAAAAAATATATTCATATATATTTCATTTATTTATTTTATTTATATCTATATATATATCAATGCCCTTAAAAGGTGGGCCCAAAAGTTTACAAAAGGAAGAATGGAATGAGTACATGACTAATAAAAAGGAATGTCTTGTGTATTGAAAGTAAAAGGAATCCCAAATGCTCTGGTTGTCGTACTATGTACTACCGCCCAGAGCATCATTTGGGGTAATATAGCTTTAAGATGTTCCTTTGTTTCTGAATTGCTACAAGAGAAGTGTTGCAATAAAGCCGTTCCAATGCCCTGGAAGCTGAGTTAATAAAACAACCTCTACTGTCTTGCTGGTGGAATTCAGGTACCTCATGTTTGTAGTATATAAAAAATGTGGGAATTATAGACATTGCCTATGTCAACTTGTGCTCTTTGTTTATCTACAGAGCTCACAAGCATTCCCATCAGGTCCTTGGTAAGTAAACTTCTGGGAGTGGGGGGTGGGAATCAAAGTGACAGCAGTACCTCCCCAGCTTCCATGACGTCAATCTTGCCCTTCTGCTTCATAGGAACCACAGAGAGGAACCCAGACTCAGTCCTACAGTGAGATAACACAGTTCCCGTTTTTGTTCCTAAAAAATCACGAGCTTTAGACTGTGTAAGACAGACTGATATATAACAAAGATGCTTCTGGATTGAGGAAGATTGGTACTGACAGTGATGTAGCAATTTGTTTCTAAGAAACAAACGAAGAATCTTAAACGCAACAACATTGAAAGCAGGTCCAGAATAGTTCAGGCCATTGTATCAACAACGTAAAGTTGTATATCGCTAAGTTCTTGTAATGACCAAAAAAAAAAGGTAAAAGTAAAAGGAGGTAACATGTAGATTAGTGCTGAAAATAAAACAAATTTTAGACTGAACTGATTGTGGATTGGGTTTTATCACTTTTATCAAAGTGATAAAGAGAAAAATTAACAAAGCATGAAATTAGATGATTCCACAGCGCAAATTAAAAAAAAAACTTTTAAGATCACAGCAGCAAGGTGGTCATTTTATAAAATATACACTTTATCTTTACTGTCAAACTTTACTCTTAGAGTATGGTTCTGGCAGTTCTAGTGCCAATACGTATTCATCAATTTGAATGTTATTTGGGTTAGCAAGAACTCAAATATTGTAGTGTGTCTCAAAATTGCATATCAAGCATTAAATAAAACCTTCAAACTTTCTTTCACTCACTCAGATTAAGTTCTCACAAATCCACTTGCAATGGAATGGGAAAAAAACTTTTCAGAACCAGAAAATAAGTTATACAAAGTGACCCTGTCAGTTATTATAACAAAAAAGACTTAAAAAAAATACAAATACAACTGGTGATTCAGATGAGGGACGTGTGATATCCTACACTGGTTGAAAAACAACACATGAATTCAATCTCCTCCAGCCATCTAATATTCACTACTAAAAGTTTAGTTACTTACTCTGAGGGTGTATTCCCCTCACCAAAAAAGGCAACGGGGAAAGGGAAATGGTGGAGAAGATCCGCACTTTCCCAGCCAACTAGAAGCAATTAATCTTCTTCATCTTATTATCCTCATCATCAATGGCAAAAGAGTCTTGTAGAGGACTTACTCAATCAGAGTGGCTCAGGAAAAGTTCTGTGTTTGTGTTAGTGTTAACTTCACCAACAGTTTGGCAGACCTTCAGCATGGTCATTTAAGTTATTAATGCCTTTAATAATCCTTGCCACACTCTATGCTGAGGATATATGATACATCATTCTTTATAATACTAATATGTTTTTAAGATAAGAAAGCTCCTTATTCTTATTTTTTAATGTAGCATAGCAACTATGAATGAAGAGCTGAGAAAATATACAATCAGTTTCATGATATAAAAAAGACCTTGGAATCCTTCCTCTGAAAGGGCTTTCTGAAAATGAAGCCTGCCGATCTGCAACTGTCTCAACTGACCATGAAAACTGTTCACTGTACGGAAGTCCAAACACAAACAAAGTCCGCATGCAAGGAAAAATGACACAGGTCCAGGAATTGGTTACAGTCTGGAGATACAGCTGTCAAAATGAAAACGAAAAATGAAAATCCATGCAAATAAGGCAGGGCTCTTGTGAAAACCAGTATGAAATAAAGCAATAGCAAATGCCTCTTTGCTAGAAAACTCATTTTGTTAAAACAGAATCAAAGGTTTTAAAAAAACACTCTTAAATTAAAATAGAAATGTTTAGGGTAGTTGCCCAGTGGCTAAAATGTTGGCATCCTGAAAACATTCCAAACTACAGTTTGAAAATAGTAAAGTTTCAAACTAGATCTCTTTTCCAAAAAACCCTCACATTCCAATTAACAAATAAATCTTCTGCAAGGGAACTTCCAATGGCTACCATTGTAATCTGCATTTATTTATATATTTGTATAAATGCATTATAAATATTTTATCAATAATTTGTAAGAGTTGTATTTCTAAGCTCGGAATACATTTGGAATATACATTATACATATATATTTATACCTAAAATATTAAGCAATATCTCATGCTAGTTGCTTTTAATAAAAAGCATTCCAATTCTTTTTTAAAACTGCAGTTGTGCCTTATGCATGCTTTACAACCAAATTCAGAGTTTTAATGGTTATACGTAATGTATAGGAAAAGATGTTGGATTTTTTTTCCCAAAAAGAGTTGAATTTTACAAACCCAACAGTATTTGCCACATTACTGGCAACTACCTTAATGTTTTATTTTAAACAGCAATAAAAGGAGGGGGTGGGATCCAAACTTGTAGACTCTTTTGGAGATGCTCTGGTCATTGCTTGCTTTAAATAATCATGCTAGCAGGAATCCTAAAACCTTTCTTGTCGACTGCAGTTCTTGGCCTACCATGCCAGAGAAACTGCTGCAGAGTTCTTTTTTCTTTAAGGCATTGTTCCTCAAAACATCAGAAAAATCCAGCTGCCCAAAAAAAATTCAATCCAATCTATGTTTATAAAAGGCACAAACTCTTCAGATGGCTTTGGAGATGCTAAAGCCGATCCCCTTTCTGGGCTATTTTCCTTGTTTTACGTTCTTCCCCTCCACACATATATTGTCTGCATGTGTACAGATAAGAATAAAAAGCTTGGTTCTCTTTTTACCCTTCATATGAAAAAAAAACAACAACAACACACCTTTCTCGCATTGTTTGGGTTTTGAAGAGAGTGTTTGTATCACAGGTAGGCAACCGCCACGAAAAGAAAATATAAACAAAGCTACAATGTGGTTGAGTGGTCTGACCGGAGGGTAATCAAACTTTAAGCACCAGTTTTAAATGAAAATTGTCAGGTCTGTGTTAAATCTTTGATTTTGGGTTTGTTTGTTTGTTTCCCCCAAAAGAGATTGGCAACTCCGCCAAAGACTTCACTGGCTTCTTGCCTCTCGCAGGTTTCCTTCAGGAAAAGAGGAAGAATGCTCAGTGCTTATGTCTTTCATATTTCTGCTCTTCACCTGCATGTTTCTTGCCCGCAAACATATTCTGTACAAGTACGGAGAGATTTAGCTTTCTTTCACGCATGGCTGCCTTTCTGCATTTCTGGAAGAAAACCATGACAGGATGCAGGAGTAACAAGAGAAAGCTTCTTGGCAGAGCTTCAAGACGAGACGGACGAACAAGAGAACTCCAGTCTGACAGATGAATGCTACAGGGGAGGGTCCTCTTCCATGGGCTCCTCGTCTGGCCTGGGAACACATTCAAGAGAAGTCAAGACAAGGAGGCAAGGAGGACAGGTCACAAAGAAGGAATGGACATCACTCGGCTAATACTGCACCGCTTTCAGATTCCACCTCTCAGATTCTCAAGCTGAAACCTATTTTATGTTTTAATCTTTCAAAAGGAGCAAAGTCCAACATCAGAAGCAAATTCAAATATAGTAACTTTGATAGTAACCCTCTTATCCTCAAGTTCAAGTTTAAACATGCTCACGTCTTGTGTGAACTGTATTTTATTCTTTGTTCTCTGTGTTTTCATATATGAATTTCATAGAATTACATTTTAATATGTGGATATCATATCATGTTTTATGATTATATGTTTTCAGCTATGTTGTGTCCCAATTTGAGCCATGAAGAGAGGTAAGAATTATTACTACTACTACTACTACTACTACTAGCCGTCCCTGCCACGCATTGCTGTGGCCCAGTCTGGTGAACTGCAAAATAAAGTAATGAGAAAGTGTTGGTTTCTAATATATGTAATTTCTTTATGCTTGTGGGTAAACAGTATTTCTTGTTGTTTCTTTGTCAGTGTTGATGTAGAGATTGTCTGGTTTGCCTACTCTGGAACATGCAACATATCATTGTCCTTCTTTAGGGGTCCCTTTCAAATCTATGATGGTATATCTATGTGTGTGTGAATCATATATATCGATCTATATGCATGGCTGGATGGCTCTTGTTCAAGAGGGCTTTGATTACGTTTTCTTGCCCTGGTGAAGGGAGTTGGACTGGATGGCCTTAAGTATTTTCTGTTGGTCATGGGGGTTCTGTGTGGGAAGTTTGCCCCAATCTGTCATTGGTGGGGTTCAGAATGCTCTTTGATTGTAGGTGAACTATAAATCCCAGTAACTACAACTCCCAAATGTCAAGGTCTATTTCCCCCAAACTCCATCTGTGTTCATATTTGGGCATATGGTATATTCGTGCCAAGTTTGGTCCAGATCCATCATTGTTTGAGTCCACAGTGCTCTCTGGATGTAGGTGCACTATAACTCCCAAACTTAAGGTCAGTGCCCAGCAAACACTTCTAGTGTTTTCTGTTGGTCATGGGAGTTCTGTGTGCCAAGTTTGGTTCAATTCCATCATTGGTGGAGTTCAGAATGTGAACTATAAATCCCAGCAACTACAACTCCCAAATGACAAAATCATTTTTTGAGTGAAGGACATACATTGGGTTGTTAGGTGTCTTGTGTCCAAATTTGGTGCCAATTGCCCCAGTGGTTTTTGAGTTCTGTGAATACCACAAACGAACATTACATTTTTATTTATATAGATTATTATTATTAGCACTAGCAGCAGTACTACTACTACTACTACTACTACTACGACGACGACGATGCCTGCCGGTTAATCTGTGCTTTGCATGTGAGAGTTCAGTGAAGAAAAAATGTCTAATGATAGAAAACATTATTCGAATAGACAATTTCTATTATTCAATCCATAGCAACACTCAGGCTGTTTATGATGAATACCTTCTTGCAATGAAATACTAAGAGGTTGAGTATCCCTTATCTGGAATTCCTAAATGCAAAATACTCCAAAATCCAATACTGTGGCAGAGATAATGACACTTTTGCATTCTGAAGGCCCAATGTACACAAACACTGTCTTGTGCAAAACAACATTATCACAAATATTGAATTACCTTCAAATTATGAGTATAAAGTGTTTATGAAACCTAAATAAACTTCATTTCCAAGATTTACAAGTATTCCAATATCTGGAACACTTCTGATTCCAACCATTTTGGAACCATTTATTTCATGTATTTATAGGTCACCTTTCAAAATGGGATGAATGGAAACAGAAGGAAATGTCTGGGGCTCACTTTTTGTCAGGTGGTGGCTTGACTCCTACTGACAGTGATGCCATAGCTGTTACAGTTTCTGCTTCTTCATTCTCACATTTCTGTGCCTCAGTCAAAGAATAGCTGACTGTTGATGCGTAACGCTGGAGAGAGTGCCAGTACTTACCTAAAAGAAATATGAAATGTTACGGCTGATATTGCAACACAAGTGTCTCAAGCATTATTTATTAAAGATACTGCTGCCAGTCATACAATCCAAACAACTATTCAATATAGCACCACCACAAGACCATGGATAAAGGAAAGGCTGAACTACAGAATTACAATTACGATTCAGTAGTACTCACTGTGGATTTCAATGACCTTTTCAATGGAATGCACTGCATTGGCATTTGGCCTTTGCTGTAAGACCTTTTCAGGAATAGGATCAAGCTAAAATGACAGATAAATACAAGTTAGCTTAATGGTATTTTTAAACATAATGATACCCCTACAATAGCTATAGCTTTCTACTTTTGGCTTTATGTTTAACAATTGTCATAAATACGTTGTCAGTGCTCACAACCTACGTACAGGGTGTAGTGCATCACAGCTGGTGCCAAAAAGCATAGCAAGTATGCCCTGCAATAAATAGTTGTATGGATTCTAAGTTTTTATGCAAACTGTGCGTTGCCCAATCTCTTGTGATCGTGCCATTACTGCTCAAGCAGGGAGCTTTGAGATGGTTGAACAGAAGCTCTCCGAAGCTCTAGGTGCTCTTACTGCCTATTACAGGGAAAACCAGCTGATCCCTAATCCATGTAAAACACAGACATGTGCTTTTCACCTAAGAACAGACAAGCATCCCGAGCTCTGAGGATACCTGGGAAGGAATCCCACTGGAGCATTGCAGCACACCCAAATACCTGGGAGTCACTCTGGACCATGCTCTGACCTACAAGAAACACTGCCTGAACATCAAGCAAAAAGTGGGCGCTAGAAACAATATCATATGAAAGCTGACTGGCACAACCTGGGGATCACAACCAGATACAGTGAAGACATCTGCCCTTGCGCTATGCTACTCTGCTGCTGAGTACGCATGCCCAGTGTGGAACACATCTCACACTAAAACAGTAGATGTGGCTCTTAATGAGACATGCCGCATTATCATGGGGTGTCTGCGCCCTACACCACTGGAGAAATTACACTGCTTAGTATTGCACCACCTGACATCCGCCGGGAAGTAGCAGCCAATAGTGAAAGGACCAAGGCAGTGACATCTCCAGCTCATCCCGTGTTTGGGTATCAGCCAGCACGTCAACGACTTAAATCAAGAAATAGTTTTCTAAGATCTACAGAGACACTCGCTGGAACACCTCAGCAAGCGAGAGTCCAAAAGTGGCAGGCTCAAACCCAGAACCTCAACCAATGGCTGATACCAAATGAGAGACTCCCCCCTGGGCACACAGAAAACTGGATGACAGACTTTCGCTCTGCCACCACAAGATGTAGAGCCAACCTTAAGAAATGGAGCTACAAAGTGGAATCCACGACATGAGAGTGTGGAGGAGAGCAAACCACAGACCATCTACTGCAATGCAACCTGAGCCATGCCACATGCACAATGGAGGACCTTCTTATAGCAACACCAGTGGCACTCCAAGTGGTCAGCTACTGGTCAAAGGACATTTAATCAACTATCAAGTTTGCAAACTTTGTGTTTTGTTTGTTTGTTAAAAAATGCAATGCAGCTGTTTGGTCTGCCCCTGACATGATAAATAATACCTATCCATTCTCCAAACCCTGCAAGCAAAGGAAGCCTTGCTGCACCCATTAAAAATGTCTTCTTCATTTCTTCAAGGGCAAGGAGAAAACACGATAAGGAATCCAATAGAATACCTAGTAGCCACTGTCTGCATATACTCTTGTCCCTCAACACATTGAAAAGTAACAGATAAATATGCCCACAGGTTCATTTCAGTTAATCTAGAATAAACTTATTGTAAAGAGGGAGACATATATGCAGCAGATTAGGAAAGAGGAGGAAGACCAAAATGACAGACTAACATATACCTGTGATTCTAAGATGCACCCCATTTTTAGATATATTTATTTAGGGGAACAAGTGATTTTTAGAATTGAAGAAATGAATTTACATTCTAAAGGAAATTTTAGTGGATAAGTGCAGAATTGACTTTAATTTTTATCATGATTAAACCTATTTGTACATTTTAGAATGGTTATTGCTTTTGCAGAGAAAACAGACAAAATATTTTTTTGAGCTTTTGTCTTATAGTCTCAGGGTTTATAGTCTAGTTTTTTGTTTGTTTGTTTGTAGATTTGGTGGTAGTTTTTGTAAATAAAAATTGTCATTTTTGAAAAAAAAGAAAATATAGGCAATAGATAAGGGTATTGATAATAGACAAATTCTAGGGTTTTGGTTTTTTTGTTTATTTTTTGAAGGGGCGCATCTATAGCATCAATTGTCAGTGATGAAAATGCAAACCTGTGTTGATTTGTGCCACAGAAAATTTGTAAAAATGAGTAATCCAAACTGGTTTTTGATTTTTCTTTATACCTCATTTCCTAGCAAAACAGAAACACATGTTTCAGAAGCATCGCAAATAGCTGTCAGGTCATGGCCTCCTTCTAAGGCCAGAATTATTCTTCCTCCAGCCAGACCCATGAGCTGTTTTGTCAGGTACCCAAAGCCTGTGAAACAAGGGATGGAAAGAAAGGGCAAATATTAACAGCACAACTTAATTCCTTTCAAAAATTTAGAAACTTAAAATGAAAATGAATGAAACCAAGAGAACAAAACATGTTTACCATGAATTGGTAAACATGTTTGGACTGAAAGCGTTTACAGCTGTAATCAATCAATATGTAAATATCTTCATCAGGCCTATAGCCAGGATTTTGATGGGGGGGGGGGATGAGTTTGATTGGGAGGGGGGGGGCTGAGTCTGAGTGAAAGAGGGTCTACCGTAGCAAATCTTTTGTATTGTTACCCCAATACTCCCCTGCATATGGGATATATTGAGTATAGTGATCAGATCATGATATGAATAAACATAGCAGTTTAAATAATGCGCCAGTAAGGCCTTTTCACAAACCACCATGAGAATTGGGGGGGGGGGGGGGCTGAAGCCCCTCAAGCCCCCCCCCCCCCCCCCCCCCCCCGCTCAATGCGGTTACATTCATCTACTCACATTTGCTATCGGTCATATTGTTATCTTGAATGTCAGCCTCCAAACACACAGCAACACTGACTATGAACTTTCCCATTCATTGTCATTATTGATTTGTGTCTGGGCACAATTCAACAACAACAATAACAAGGCACCTGCATTATTTCTGGGCAAGATCATCCTCAGGATCAATTGCACTAACCTATCACAACTGGGTTTCCTCTGAATGTTTTCAATGGTAATTTCATTATTCCTCACTGCAAACCAACTAGTTGTGATTTTTTTTTATCGTGTCAGGAGTGACTTGAAAAACTGCAAGTCGCTTCTGGTGTGAGAGAATTGGCCGTCTGCAAGGACGTTGCCCAGGGGACGCCTGGATGATTTGTTGTTTTTATCATCCTTGTGGGAGGCTTCTCTCATGTCCCCGCATGAGGAGCTGGAGCTGATAGAGGGAGCTCATCCGCCTCTCCCCGGATTTGAACCTGTGACCTGTCAGTCTTCAGTCCTGCCAGGTTTAATCCACTGCGCCACCGGGGGCTCCACTAGTTGTGATGAGACTGGGTGAAAAAGACTGTAGTACAAAAACCTACAACAATGAATTCCATGTAAAGTTGCCATCAAAGGTATTTCAGGTTTTGAATAACCGCACCACTTACTCCTTTATAGTTTGCGGAGATGAAAAGCATCTACAACCAGTATTGAACCAAGAAGTACTCTCTTCCAATTAAGTTTCTCAGTTCCTTTCAAAATGTTGTTTTGAATCATTAAATCCTATACAGATGGCATTTACTTGTCTCAGAGAAAGCTTTTACTGGAACAACATTGCTCCCCTGACAGAAACAGCCTGTTCAAATGCGAACCTACCAAAGATTTTAGGTAACTGTAAAGGGGAACACACTTTTCTTCTTGAGACAGTGGCTGAGGTATGCCAGCATAAATTGGTTTAAAAAATATTGTATCTGTATTGCTGAAGGCTTTCATGGTTGGAATCACTAGGTTCTTGTGGTTTTTTTCGGGCTATAGAGCCATGTTCTAGAGGCATTTCTCCTGACGTTTTGCCTGCATCTATGGCAAGCATCCTGAGTAGATTTGGTTCCTCTCTGCTGTTTTGCTGTAGTAATTTTAGAGTTTGTTTTAATACTGGTAGCCAGATTTTGTTCATTTTCGGGGTTTCCTCCTTCCAATGCGGAAGTGCTTCATCAGTCGCAGATGGACGATGAAAGCGACAGCTCCCCTGGCGGCCAGAAAAAGTTAAATAGCCTCTGTGTATGTCTTTATGCATTGTACGTCAAAATTGGCATTGAATGTTTGCCATATATGTGTACACTGTAATCCGCCCTGAGTCCCCTGCGGGGTGAGAAGGGCGGAATATAAATGCTGTAAATAACAAATAAGTTTAACTATGCGGATCTTCCTTGCCTGATGACTTTGCTGCTGCTTTTAATGATTGCATTCTTATGACTTGACTCACATACATAATTTTTAAACTAGCCTCCATCCCTGACAAAGGGAAGAAATAAGATATAGCGATTAGCAAATGAATCCAGAACTGAAATAAATTCTAAAAGCAAGTAAATATGCAAGCAAAAGTGAAATAATTGCAACTTGAAAACCTCAGAGGACTTACATTTTGCTGACAGATTATATCCTCCAAGTGGTGCAGGATGACCTTCAACTGCATCAAAGCCTGATGATACCAGCACAACATCTGGAGCAAACTCATTAGCAATAGGCATTACTACTGTTCTGCAACAAAAATAACAGTGAACACATTACTATGTTTTCTCCTTGAATTTATGGTGATCTGTTTTTAAGAGATCAATCAGATATTATTTTGCCCGATGCCACTTCTAGCAAAAAATGTGAAACAAATCAAGGGAAGGAAAGATTAGACCAGATGTGATCAAAAGGACTATGTCACACAGCGCAAAGGAACGTCTTTGAGTTATTTGAACTTCTTCAGTCTTTTCAACTTTGCCATTAGCATTCATGACCACAGTAGATTGCCCTCCAGGTTTATTTATTTCCGGTATTTCTATCCCGTCTCTTCTCTACCCCTGAAGTTGGACTCAGGATGGCGTACATTGGCAGCGATTCGATATAAACAATTAAATATAGTAACCATTAAATACAAAAAACCATTAAACCATTAAAACACATAAACCATTAATTAAAAACAGTACCTAAAACATTAATTGAACAATAAAACCATTTATGAGTAGTTGCACAAAATATTATATTTTAAACAGCTCTATCCCTTACGTGAGATTGATCCTCTAGTTCAAAAAAAAACAATAATCCTTATTAAACTGGGTACGTGCCAACAAAATCAGTGAATCATAAGAACTATCTCCCAGGTCCCAGTACAAAGGCAATGATAAGAGGTTGGAGCAAGATGTTCTCCAATCCCACAACCACTCCTTTGCTCAAACAAGAAAAAGAAAGGCTGCCTTCATTCCTTCCTCACCTTTTTGGTCTGAGTGTAGTTGATTAGCAATGTAGGAAAGCGATTTTGGGCAATTGAGACGGGAGTGTCGGTAGCTTTTTACATAATAATTTGGTTTTCTTGCATAAGCTTATTTGCAGAAACTGTGGTGAACATTTTTTTAAAGGGGAAAGGCACTTCTCTCCTCTGCCTCTTGCGCCTGTCTGCTTACTGGTCCCCCAATGGAAGTAGGTTGCTTTCCTTTCTCTTCTACTTGCTCCTTTTTTTCAGGCTGCATTCCCATTTCATTTCCTCATGTATATTCCCTTTCCTATCTGTATTTGTTCAGATGTAGACAGCAAACATAGATGTAGCTCAGCAATACAATATACCCATCCATTTATCGTAACTCCTCAAATAAACAGATCCTTTCTTGGGTTGTTGTAGGTTTTTTTGGGCTATATGCCTGCCATAGATGCAGGCGAAACGTCAGGAGATAATGCCTCTAGACCATGGCCATATAGCCCGAAAAAACCTACAACAACCCAGTGATTCTGGCCATGAAAGCCTTCGATAATACATTGAAGATCCTTTCTTCTTTCGCTCTTCTTAAGTGTACTCTCTTTATGCATATTTTAAAAAGAGTGAAAAGATTTGTTACATTCCCTAATGTTGGCTTCAACACTGGCTATCGAGTTGATTGACTTATAGACAACTTCTACATGATATACATGATCTCACTACTGAAAGGATTTCCAATACTAAAGTATCAGAGAAGATGTGGAACTGCAACAACAACAATTCTTTATTGATTAGTCAATTTTGACCATATCAAAACATGCAAAACATACAAAACATATACACTTGCCCATACATACAGTAAAACCATATATGAATACATCCCGGCCTACTGGCCTGTCAACCCACTCCGAAATGATTGTGCAACTACAAGATAAAAAAATTAAAATATTAAAAATTGATTAATTCCTTAAAGTAGGGTTTGGGCAGGGGCGCGGGAAGGTAAAACTAGTGGCATGTCCATATTAAGTTTTTAAGTTTGAATTGTGTTGATGGCAGCAAGGTCACCTCTCTCTGCTTCCATCTTCTCCCGGATGGCTAGTGCTTTTTGCGTAAAAAGGGTTTTTTTTTTACCTGAACCCTATAGGAGGATGTGCAATTTCTCCTTATTCTCTAAGTAAGTATGATTCTCCAGCAGAGGCTCTAGGTAGTAAGACCGGATCCTATTGTAGTAGGGACATTTTAAGAAAAAATGTTCTGAGTCCTCCACTTCTGCATCTACCTCACGGCACCCACAGGTTCTCCTCGTGTAGGGAATATTCTGATGTCGTGCCAACTTGGACTTAATGTCGAGCTGCTCAAATCTAGCCCGGGTAAAAAGTTTTCTAATATATAGTGGAAGTATAAAAGAGAGGTAAGGTTCCATGCCCACGTTACATTTAAATTTGGCCAGGTATGGAGTGGCTCTAGCTTGCGCTATGATCATTAGATCATTTTGTGCATCAATGTCGAGAGCTCTTTGATATACAATTGAGCATACGTTTGCCCCAAAATTTATTAACTCGTGGGGGGCAAAACCTAACCTACTGACTGTGTGACCAAATCTGCTAAGCCAAGATGACCACTCTTTGTGGTTTTCTTGTTCTAGAAGGCATATGGCTGGGAGTCTGTGTGGTTGCATTTGTCTTATTTTGTACCACCAATTGATCTGACTCTTCAAGTTTACAGTGGAAATTTGGGGTACTCCCATCTCTGCTCTCACTGCAGCTGACAGGGATGATCTCTGCAGCTGACCATAGAGTAAAGGAAGCTGCATGCCAGAACATACGAGGGTTGAATGAAAAGTAATGCCTCCATCTTCGTAACTCAACAGATGGCCGCACTGGTATGCGGCAGGTACTGGCTTGTTCAGTAGACTCTCCTCTACAGTTCTATTTTGGCAGAAAGCTTCGCATGGAACTGCAATAGTGGGGCAAATTTTGCTCCCAATCTGGTTGATTTTCTGACTGAGACTCTGTCTGGTAGTTATCTAGAGTTTCAATTTGGAGGGGGCGAGGTTGGTGTGTGTGTACAGTGTGATGTACAGACTTGAGGAGCACATAAGTAAGGAAAAGAGGATATAGAAAGGGAAAGATGATAAAGGAGATGGAGTAGCAGTTCAATAAGTGGGTAGAAAACACTTGCTTTTCTCAGACTTTTATTAGAGGCAGTCTTCATGTTCAAAAGTGATAATGTATTGACAGTCCTAAATTTGGTGTGGTGATAGCAGTACACTTCACGTGATGTGAACGAATACTGATATTACTTCCAGTCAAGCTAATGTCTAGTTTCACGAGAATGAATAACTTTACTGCAATGTTTAATTCTTGAAGACATTCTGCAGCTAGAGGAACTTTTCACAGACATGTACAATGTGGCCAGGTAATCCAAGAGTTAAAGAAAAACGTTTTTATCTTTACCTAACTCAAAAGGATTTTCACTGATTCATCTGAAGACTTCAAAGTGTTTGAATTTGGTATTTGGACTGGTTTGAATTAGAGCTCAGTTCCCCATCCTGAATTTCCAAGTTCACAGTGAAACTGCCTGTTGCTTCTGGATTTCATTAGGGCCAATTTTCTTCTCTTCATCTTTTAGTTTGATCCCCTGGAAACGCAACGTGGCATTCAATCCACCAACATAACAAGGTGCTGCCTTTGAGGCATGCATTGTCTCATAAGACTGACAAAAAAGCACATAGTCTATTCCACACACTTTTCTGCTTCTCTGGGGACTATAAATTGCAAACTTCAAAGCCTACTTTTACATTATAATCAATAAAAGTGAAACAGAAAAGGGGTATTCAAAGCACCTGGTTAGGATTGTCAAAGGTCACTTGACAATCTATTATCATGGAAAAAAACTTGGCACAAGATTAAGCAAGTCTCCAATAGAACTTCCAGATTGAAAATGTATGCACTCTGTAGTTGTATTTCAAGAATGTGATAAGCAACTTTTTGTTTGTAATAGACAAATTCTTTGCTCAGAAAGGTACTTGTTTTTCCCCACATTAAGAATGACAGCTTTGTGTCAACAGTAGTTCCACCTCTAGAGCCATAGGAATAGCCATCCAAGACTGCTGTATTTCTATGAGCTTCCTGTGCTTACATCGTAGATGGCATCATGATATTGTACAAGAATCATAGAATAGCAGAATCATAGAGTTGGAAGAGACCTCATGGGCCATCCAGTCCAACCCCCTGCCAAGAAGCAGGAATATTGCATTCAAAGCACCCGTGCTCTGACTTATAAGAACTGCTTTTGTGCTTTGCTACTCTGCTGCTGAATACGCATACCCAGTGTGGAAAAATCTCACATTATCACAGGATGTCTACGCCCAACACCACTGGAGAAATTATATTGTTTAGCCAGTATTGCACCACCTGATATCCGCTGGGAAGTAGAAGCAAGCAATAAAAGGACCAAGGCATTGACATCTCCGGCCCAGCCTCTGTTCGGATATTAGCCTGCATGCCAATGACTTAATCAAGAAACGGCTTCCTAAGATCTGCAGAGATACTCGCAGGAACACTTCAACAAGCGAGAGTCCAGAAGTGGCAGGTAAAAACCCGGAACGTCAATCAGTGGTTAATACCAGATGATAAAACTCCTTCCTGGGCACACAGAAGAGTGGGTGACTTGGAAGGTGCTGAACAGACTGTGCTCTGGCACCATAAGATGCAGAGCCAATCTTAAGAATAGGGCTACAAAATGGAGTCTGTGATATGCAAGTGTAGAGAAGAGCAAACCGGTGGCGCAGTGGGTTAAACCCCTGTGTCGGCAGGACTGAAGACCGACAGGTTGCAGGTTTGAATCTGGGGAAAGCGCGGATGAGCTCCCTCTATCAGCTCCAGCTCCTCATGCGGGGACATGAGAGAAGCCTCCCACAAGGATGGTAAAACATCAAAACATCCAGGCGTCCCTTGGGCAACGTCCTTGCAGACGGCCAATTCTCTCACACCAGAAGCGACTTGCAGTTTCTCAAGTCACTCCTGACATGACAAAAAAAAAGCAGTAGATCCCCAGCAATAGAGGAAAATATACCCAGAAGTGTCATGCAGCACGCAATCCTAAATCGTCTTATCCTCTGAAGCAGGTATTTATTTGGCTAGGAAGCTACCCCACAGGATGCCCAGCTTGGTTCCACTGTGGTGGTGACACAAACCAAACTCTTATTTTCAAATGTAGTGGAAGACAATTTTTCACTTGCTTGGAATTGGCAGAAGCTCTAGTAATCAAAAGACTGAAAAGCATGTTGGCACCTTTCCATGAAATAACCCACACACGCTCCTGCCTGCTGTTAATTCTGCAATAGGGCAGTGGATAAGAAAACTATCAGATGGTGCAACATGGGAACTTCGTTTACAAGGAATACTATTGAAATGACATATTCTACTTGTCTGTAGGATGACTGGCACAAAAAAAATGTTAGACAGACATTTTCTTCAGTGGAAATTCATTTGTTGTTGGGTTAGAAAACTGTTTAATATTACAATTAATACAAGGTGCTCCTGCAAATGGACAGAAATACAACAACCCCCCCCCCCCCAATCTCCTATTTTTTATTCAAAATAGGAGATTCAAAATAACTGATACCCCCCCGGGTCCCCCCCCCCCCCAAAACATTCTTTTGTCCTGGAAGTAGCAGTATTTTTAAAACTCTGTTGCTTACTCTATCTTCTCCTTTTTTGGAGCAAGTAGCAGCTATTCAAAACATTCTGCTTTGTGTGAGCATTTATTTTTTAGCTCTGTGTGGTTAGGTATTTTAGAATTCCCTTTATTCTGAATCTACAAATATGGAGCATTTTCATACTCTGCAGCATGTTGAAATTCCTATTGGGGTCATAAAATGTAATGAAGTGTTGTTGTTTTTTTAAAAAAGAAATGCTTGGACAAGGATTTTTTTAAAAGTCTTATTATAGCATTTTTACAGTATAAGATACTCAAAGTAGTTCACTGCCTCTTTTTACATAGTACTAACGGTGTTAACTATAGTGCTACTCATGTCGTGTCTGAGAGATCCTCTGTCACCAATAACTTCTAGTGCTGATCAATAGCTGCTTGTGTTAACAAAAGATTAAAAGGACGAGGATTAAAATCAAAACAAACTGCTTGAAACAGTAATATATTTTCTAGAGTGCAATTCTCCTTGTCTTACTCAGTAAGGCAGGGCTTCTTGGGGAAAGTTGATTCCTATGGGTTGCTTGTTGCCTATCCTTCATCTAGCACATTATGTATGTAAGCGTTGTAACTGGGCATCCATATTGCAAATCGTTTTTGTCATCTTCTCTCTGCTGTTTAGTTCTTGTTGGGAAGCCACTAGATACCTCACTGTCCCTATGGCATACCTAACAGACCTGGAGGTGCCCAAACACCAAAGGGCTTTTACCCTGACAAGATGCCTTGCCCTCCCATTGGCTGTATTGGAGGGAAGGTAATGGAAGACCCCCTTCAAGCAGAGACTATACCCCTGTGAGTCTGGTCATGTAGAAAAAACTGAGCACGTGCTTCTTCAATGCATGTTCTACAGAGATCTTAGAACTAATCTCATTACACCATGGCTTCTAAAATACTCAGGGTGCAGAGAAAAATATTATTCCACCGTGCTGCTTTCAGACACAACAATAACTTACAGTATTGCTAAGTTCTGTACTGCTGCATTTAAAATGAGACAGAAGATGATTAATCCCACAAGGTAAGACCCTGTTGGGAATGTAGTTAGAGCAACATGTTACAACTGAAATGCTACTAGACTTGCAATGTGCCCCTCCCTCCCCCTTTAGTGCCCCCCCCCGTATTTTTTTACCCCTCCTACAATCTCCCCCCCCCCCCCACCTTGGTTCCATACCTGTTACAAAACCTGTGTTTTAAAATAGGATTTTAAATGCATCTAATCTACTTTTAAATAACTTCTTCACTGGGGAAAAACGTTGTCTTTGCAGCAGTGGAACTCTCTGCCCCGGAGTGTGGTGGAGGCTCCTTCTTTGGAAGCTTTTAAACAGAGGCTGGATGGCCATCTGTCAGGGGGTGATTTGAATTCAATATTCCTGCTTCTTGGCAGGGGGTTGGACTGGATGGCCCATGAGGTCTCTTCCGATTCTATGATTCTATTCTATGATTCATTCCCTTCTGGAAAGATCACAGCATCATGGACCTTTTCCATGAAAGCATGGTTGCTGGCATTAACTCTAGAAATGCACCATGAAAAAAAAACTGGTTAAAATAGCCCATATAACCTTACAGTCCCAAAAATCATATGGCACAGTGTTATTATAGTATACAGGAAGTCGTACTGGACTTCCTAAAATGCTTACCTATTGCGAAACACTACTGACAATAAAGTGTATTATAGTAGTAACTAAACATTATGCAGAACTACAGCAGACCTTCCTTGAATACCAGCATATGTCAGGGCTGAACTTCTTTGCCGGTCTGGAGCAACTGTACGCACGCCTTCCATTCAAAGAACAAAGGATACACGGATTATGCAATTTACCTAATTCCTAGAGCTTTGCTTACAGACTGAAGTTAAATTTTGCTGCATGACATTATGCATTCCAGACTGTAATTTATGTAACTATTTCCCTTTGAAGAAATGTGAGAGCAAGGGTTATGGTTCTGAGAACAGTAGTTCCATCAGCTATGTATTTCATCTGTAAACAAATGTTATTCTACTGCATTTAATTCATTTAAATTCAAGGAATGATACCAACACATCTATCAGAAGTGATGGAAAGAAGTATTAAGTAATACATATATACATTTGCAACACAGAACACAATAGATTGGTACTAACAAATCATTTTCTTTGACACACAATTATTCTAAATTGTCGGGAAAGTCCTACAAAAGCTGAATTGTTTATAGTCAATGAAATCAATGGTTACTGTTCACACTGTACATGGTAACTGTCACCTTTAGAAAATTATGTCATAAAGCAGGAATGTATATGAAAAGTGATTTTCAAGAAGATCATGAATAATAGAAACAGTTGGGTATTCAAATGATATATTTAATACTTCACAAAGGAACCTATTAAAGTGAAATAAACATATCAATGAGCAGGTGAAAGATCCAGCTTTCATTTTGTTCCTAGTACAGTGACATCTATTTAAGCTGCAGAAAGTTTCTAATTTTGAGAGAAATAATGCCATGATAAGCATAGAGATCTGAGAATTACCTGAAAGCAGTCATGTATTCTGTGTCTCCCATTGGCAGATCAAGACCACCAGTAAATGCCATATTAACATTAAAACCAGCACCTGGTCCTATGCCAACCTAAGAAGGGGAGAGTAGTGAGAGAAAATAGCAGGTTATAAAGTTGACAAATAATGCTATGTATGAAAATACCAGTATTTCCTCAGCAGCACTCCTACTAATTTTTAACTCTTGCTTTGTAAAAAAGATTTAGTATTTCCCTTTAAAAATCTACAGGCTGGGAAGGCAGAAAGGAGATGCTAGATGGCTGGTGTTTTAATTTTAAATTAGGGTATATCTTATATTTGTGGAGTAACATTACCATGCATTTTTTAAAAAAATGTTAGTTTGTCTCTGGCTGAATGCAGTGCTGACTGGATTCAGAAGTACAGCTTTTATTTATTTATTTATTATTCGAACTTATATGCCGCCACTCCCCTGGGGCTCGGAGCGGCTTACAAGAACGGCTAAAATCTAACACAATTTAAAAACAATTTAAAAACAGCAATACCAAAAATCAAAGGCCTGCCCCAAATAATGTCCCCAATTTCAAGTTATATTCCTGAAATATTTAAAATTTGAAAGTTTAAAATAGGTTTCTGTAAGTTTTTTCAGGCTATATGGCCATGTTCTAGAGCTCTAGAACATGGCCATATAGCCCGAAAAAACTTACAGCAACCTAGTGATTCCGGCCATGAAAGCCTTCGACAATACAAAGTTTAAAATGTTTTAAAATTAGTATGTGCATATTTTAAAATGTATTTTTCAAGCTGACCAACAACGTTAAACCTCTTGATTTAACCCTTAATACTTAGATTAAAGTGAGGGATTTTTTTTGTTGAATTTTAATGTGTTCTGTTTTTATGCTGACGCTGAAATATTTTCTGGGATGAAGTCATGAAATACAAAATTGTGTAAAGATAAATGACTGAATAAATAAAACCCACTGTCACTGTAGCTTTATGAACAATGAACAATAAGTAAGGAAATGAACAATAAGATTAATTTTTTCAACAAAAAAAAAAATCCATCCCCAGGCTGCACACCTGTCTTGTTAGGAATCAACAACATACGAGGGGTATTTTTAAAGTAAGGTCCGTTTTGTTGTAGACACTAGTAGTTCGTGCGCATACTGCAACGAGCGCGTGCGTTGTGTACTCGGGAACAACTGTGCTCAGTTTCCGCTCTGTAGTTAACCTGTACGGTTCTGTTCTGTGCTTTAAAAATGTTTAAGACTATCAACTCACCCGCCGCATGTGAGGTTCGCTCAGTGATACGATTTTTGTCAGCAAGGAACCTGCCTGCTGCAGAAATTCATCAACAGATTTGTGAAGTGTACGGTGATACTGTTATGAGTGAAAGCAAAGTGTGTAAGTGGGTACGACAATTCAAAGATGGCCGTGACAATGTCCATGATGAGGACCGCTCCGGTCACGCTTCTTTGATTACAGACGATTTGGTGGCTTCAGTTGAAGCGAGGATTCATGAGAACAGGCACTTCACAATAACAGGTCTCTCAAACGAATTTCCTGACGTGTCGAGATCAGTGCTTTACAACATTGTTTCTGAACACCTAAAGTTTAGGAAACTGTGCTCCCGTTGGGTCCCGAAACTCCTAACAGAGGACCACAAAAACCAAAGATTTGAGTGAACTCTTGGTTATCGGAGCAGGCGGCAAGTTTTTATGAAGAGGGTATTTTAAAATTGGTTCAGAGGTATAAGTGTTTGAACAAACTTGGCAACTATGTCAAAAATAGAGTGAAGTATGTACTTTCTGAAAATAAATTTACTTTTTTGAAATAAACTTTCGTTGTGTACTTATGTTCAAATGGACCTTACTTAAAAAATACCCCTCGTATTATATTATATATTATGCATATATATTAGGCGGATCCTCCTAGTCAAAGATCTGCCTAGTCAAAGCCATGGTATTCCCTGTAGTAACCTACGGATGTGAGAGCTGGACCTTAGGGAAGGTTGAGCGAAAGAAGATAGATGCTTTTGAGCTGTGGTGTTGGAGGAAAGTTCTGAGAGTGCCTTGGACTGCGAGAAGATCCAACCAGTCCATCCTCCAGGAAATAAAGCCCGGCTGCTCACTGGAAGGAAGGATACTAGAGACAAAGTTGAAGTACTTTGGCCACATCATGAGGAGACAGCAAAGCCTAGAGAAGACAATTATGCTGGGGAAAGTGGAAGGCAAAAGGAAGAGGGGCCGACCAAGGGCAAGATGGATGGATGGCATCCTCGAAGTGACTGGACTGACCTTGAAGGAGCTGGGGGTGGTGACGGCCGACAGGGAGCTCTGGTGTGGGCTGGTCCATGAGGTCACGAAGAGTCGGAGATGACTGAACGAATGAACAACAAATATATTAGGCATGGGCAAACGTTTTGACATGTTGTGTATTAAAATTTTGCAGACAGTCCAGGCCAGTAGCAGATAAATGGAGAATGTTACTGTAAACTAATTTTTAAAAAAAGAACAAATTTTTGTACACATTGCATATCTCTCATTCGTGGTGAAAAAAAGAAAAGAAAGAACAATAAAATATTTAAAATGAAGAACAATTTTAACCAATATAAACTTAATAGCATTTCAGTGGAAGACCCCAGGGGCCATCCAATCCAACCACCTACTGCCATTCAGGGAAAGCACAATCAAAGAATACTCCAACAGATGGCCATCCAGGCTTTGTAGTAGCAGCAGTAGTAAAATAATAATAATAATAACAGAAACCCCAGGGGCCATCCATTCCAACCCTGTTCTGGCATGCAGGAAAAGCACAATCGAAGCGACCCGAGCGGTGGGAGAGAAATAGGGTTTTGGAAGCAAGGAGGGCGAGGGGTAAAAAAATCTGAGCAGCAAGGGAGGGGAGGAAAAAAGGGTTTATGGGGGTGGAAGGGCAAAAGGCTTTTGGGGCAAATGAGGTGAGGAAAAAAAGACTTTTGGGTGAGGAAGGAGGGGAAAAGGCTTTTGGACAGAGGAAGGTGAGAGTAGAGCAGTGGTTCTCAACCTTTCTAATGCCGTGACCCCTAAATAAAGTTCCTCACATTGTGGTGCCCCCCCCC
>NW_026844366.1:189866181-190060115 GCF_025583915.1 Anolis sagrei ordinatus
ATGCACCCCATTTTTAGATATATTTATTTAGGGGAACAAGTGATTTTTAGAATTGAAGAAATGAATTTACATTCTAAAGGAAATTTTAGTGGATAAGTGCAGAATTGACTTTAATTTTTATCATGATTAAACCTATTTGTACATTTTAGAATGGTTATTGCTTTTGCAGAGAAAACAGACAAAATATTTTTTTGAGCTTTTGTCTTATAGTCTCAGGGTTTATAGTCTAGTTTTTTGTTTGTTTGTTTGTAGATTTGGTGGTAGTTTTTGTAAATAAAAATTGTCATTTTTGAAAAAAAAGAAAATATAGGCAATAGATAAGGGTATTGATAATAGACAAATTCTAGGGTTTTGGTTTTTTTGTTTATTTTTTGAAGGGGCGCATCTATAGCATCAATTGTCAGTGATGAAAATGCAAACCTGTGTTGATTTGTGCCACAGAAAATTTGTAAAAATGAGTAATCCAAACTGGTTTTTGATTTTTCTTTATACCTCATTTCCTAGCAAAACAGAAACACATGTTTCAGAAGCATCACAAATAGCTGTCAGGTCATGGCCTCCTTCTAAGGCCAGAATTATTCTTCCTCCAGCCAGACCCATGAGCTGTTTTGTCAGGTACCCAAAGCCTGTGAAACAAGGGATGGAAAGAAAAGGGCAAACATTAACAGCACAACTTAATTCCTTTCAAAAATTTAGAAACTTGAAATGAAAATGAATGAAACCAAGAGAACAAAACATGTTTACCATGAATTGGTAAACATGTTTGGACTGAAAGCGTTTACAGCTGTAATCAATCAATATGTAAATATCTTCATCAGGCCTATAGCCAGGATTTTGATTGGGGGGGGGGGGGAGTTTGATGGGGGGGGGGGCCGAGTCTGAGTGAAAGAGGGTCTATCCTAGCAAATCTTTTGTATCATTACCCCAATACCCCCATGCATATGGGATATATTGAGTATGGTGATCAGATCATGATATGAATAAACATAACAGTTTAAATAATGCACCAGTAAGGCCTTTTCGCGAACCACCATGAGAATTTCGGGGGGGGGGGGCTGACGCTCCCTAAGCCCCCCCCCCCCCCCTCAGTGCCTGATCTTCATCATTATTTCTGGGCAAGATCAACCTCAGGATCAATTGCACTAACCTATCACAACTGGGTTTCCTCTGAATGTTTTCAATGGTAATTTCATTATTCCTCACTGCAAACCAACTAGTTGTGATTTTTTTTTATCGTGTCAGGAGTGACTTGAAAAACTGCAAGTCGCTTCTGGTGTGAGAGAATTGGCCGTCTGCAAGGACGTTGCCCAGGGGACGCCTGGATGATTTTTGAAGTTTTTATCATCCTTGTGGGAGGTTTCTCACCTGCACGAGGAGCTGGAGCTGATAGAGGGAGCTCATCTGCCTCTCCCCGGATTCGAACCTGCGACCTGTCGGTCTTCAGTCCTGCCGGCACAGGGGTTTAACCCACTGCGCCACCGGGGGCTCCACTAGTTGTGATGAGACTGGGTGAAAAAGACTGTAGTACAAAAACCTACAACAATGAATTCCATGTAAAGTTGCCATCAAAGGTATTTCAGGTTTTGAATAACCGCACCACTTACTCCTTTATAGTTTGCGGAGATGAAAAGCATCTACAACCAGTATTGAACCAAGAAGTACTCTCTTCCAATTAAGTTTCTCAGTTCCTTTCAAAATGTTGTTTTGAATCATTAAATCCTATACAGATGGCATTTACTTGTCTCAGAGAAAGCTTTTACTGGAACAACATTGCTCCCCTGACAGAAACAGCCTGTTCAAATGCGAACCTACCAAAGATTTTAGGTAACTGTAAAGGGGAACACACTTTTCTTCTTGAGACAGTGGCTGAGGTATGCCAGCATACTTCCTTTTCGTGGAAGAAAACATTCAACTGCTAGGGTTATTATTATTATTATTATTATTTTTAGATTGGGCTTTGGGATTGTTGCTACTTTTAGTAGATTTTGCTGATGACTTTGCTGCTGCTTTTAATGATTGCATTCTTATGACTTGACTCACATACATAATTTTTAAACTAGCCTCCATCCCTGACAAAGGGAAGAAATAAGATATAGCGATTAGCAAATGAATCCAGAACTGAAATAAATTCTAAAAGCAAGTAAATATGCAAGCAAAAGTGAAATAATTGCAACTTGAAAACCTCAGAGGACTTACATTTTGCTGACAGATTATATCCTCCAAGTGGTGCAGGATGACCTTCAACTGCATCAAAGCCTGATGATACCAGCACAACATCTGGAGCAAACTCATTAGCAATAGGCATTACTACTGTTCTGCAACAAAAATAACAGTGAACACATTACTATGTTTTCTCCTTGAATTTATGGTGATCTGTTTTTAAGAGATCAATCAGATATTATTTTGCCCGATGCCACTTCTAGCAAAAAATGTGAAACAAATCAAGGGAAGGAAAGATTAGACCAGATGTGATCAAAAGGACTATGTCACACAGCGCAAAGGAACGTCTTTGAGTTATTTGAACTTCTTCAGTCTTTTCAACTTTGCCATTAGCATTCATGACCACAGTAGATTGCCCTCCAGGTTTATTTATTTTATTTATTTCCGGTATTTCTATCCCGACTCTTCTCTACCCCTGAAGTTGGACTCAGGATGATGTACATTGGCAGCGATTCGATATAAACAATTAAATATAGTAACCATTAAATACAAAAAACCATTAAACCATTAAAACACATAAACCAGTACCTAAAACATTAATTGAACAATAAAACCATTTATGAGTAGTTGCACAAAAGATTATATTTTAAACAGCTCTATCCCTTACGTGAGATTGATCCTCTAGTTCATAACTAACAATAATCCTTATTAAACTGGGTACGTGCCAACAAAATCAGTGAATCATAAGAACTTAACTATCTGTTTAAATCTTAATGGTTTCAATCTTACAGTATTGCCATGGAAACAAAATTAAAATGTTGTATTTCATTTACTTAAATCTGATTTCACCAAATAATTAGTGGCACGAAGAAAAAACATTCTTCATATCGTATGCATTGTTGTTAAATACCTTCAAGACAATGCTGACATGGTAGTTCTGCCATGTGTTTTTCATGACCAGATTTATTCAGAGTTGGTTTGTCATTACCTCCTTCTGAGGCCAAAAGAGCGTGATCTGACTAGTGGCTTGCTCTGCCTGATCAGAAAGTGAAATTGCAGTCTCCTAATATCTGAATCCAATACTCAAATTATAAGTCAACGTTGGTTGTAATTGCAAAGTGTAACAAACATTGAAAAGAAATCAGGAATCCAACAACTGGTCTTTACATTCTTCATGTGGAAATCCTATTGTATTTAATTTGCCAGTACTAGGAACACAATAATGGATCTGATCTAGCAGGGGAGTTCCAAGTTGTTACATTTATAATAATAAAATTGAGGCATTCACATACTTTATATTGGGCTCCCTTATTTCAAAACCAGGCACACTCCAAAAATTTCAGTGAGAAGGATTTTTGAAGGTAACCGAAATATCAGTAGATACAATTAGAAATCTGTTGTATATCAATTCAAAGTTCTCAGAGCAGTAACATCATATTCCCGTGTATATGTTGAAAGATTTTTTCTGCCCCCCCCCCCCCCGAAATTCTCATGGTGGTCCGCGAGAAGGCCTTACTGGTACATTATTTAAACTGTTATGTTTATTCATATCATGATCTGATCACCATGCTCAATATATCCCATATGCATGGGGGTATTGGGGTAATGATACAAAAGGTTTGCTAGGGTAGACCCTCTTTCACTCAGACTCAGCCCCCCCCCCGAACCAAACTCAGCCCCCCCCCCCCAAACAAAATCCTGGCTACGGGCCTGGTTCAGATGTAGACAGCAAACATAGATGTAGCTTAGCAATACAATATACCCATCCATTTATTGTAACTCCTCAAATAAACAGATCCTTTCTTAGGTTGTTGTATGTTTTTTTGTGGCTATATGGCCATGCTCTGTGGCAAGCATCCTCACAACGTCAGGAGAGAATGCTTCTAGAACATGGCCATATAGCCCGAAAAAACCTACAACAACCCAGTGATTTCGGCCATGAAAGCCTTCGACAATACATTGAAGATCCTTTCTTCTTTAGCTCTTCTTAAGTGTACTCTCTTTATGCATATTTTAAAAAGAGTGAAAAGATTTGTTACATTCCCTAATGTTGGCTTCAACACTGGCTATCGAGTTGATTGACTTATAGACAACTTCTACATGATATACATGATCTCACTACTGAAAGGATTTCCAATACTAAAGTATCAGAGAAGATGTGGAACTGCAACAACAACAATTCTTTATTGATTAGTCAGTTTTGACCATATCAAAACATGCAAAACATACACACTTGCCCATACATACAGTAAAACCATATATGAATACAAGGCATCCCGGCCTACTGGCCTGTCAACCCACTCCTAAATGATTGTGCAACTACAAGATAAAAAATTAAGATTAAAAATTGATTAATTCCTTAAAGTAGGGTTTGGGCAGGGGCGCGGGTAGGTAAAACTAGTGGCATGTCCATATTAAGTTTTTAAGTTTGAATTTTGTTGATGGCAGCAAGGTCACCTCTCTCTGCTTCCATCTTCTCGCGGATGGCTAGTGCTTTTTGCGTAAAAAGGGTCAATTTTTTTTACCTGAACCCTATAGGAGGATGTGCAATTTCTCCTTATTCTCTAAGTAAGTATGATTCTCCAGCAGAGGCTCTAGGTAGTAAGGACATTTATTGTAGTAGGGACATTTTAAGAAAAAATGTTCTGAGTCCTCCACTTCTGCATCTACCTCACGGCACCCTCAGGTTTTCCTCGTGTAGGGAATATTCTGGTGTCGTCCCAACTTGGACTTAATGTCGAGCTGCTCAAATCTAGCCCGGGTAAAACGTTTTCTAATATATAGTGGAAGTATAAAAGAGAAGTAAGGTTCCATGCCCACATCACATTTAAATTTGGCCAGGTACGGAGTGGCTCTAGCTTGCACTATGATCACACTGTTCAATAGAGAAAAAGTTGCGGGCCTGAAAATAGTTGTTCTTTTATGATTTTGGGGTGCTGAAAATGAAAATGACATTTAAAAATGTATATTGGCTCTAGTTTTTATGATATAAGCAATCATGTGATCACGTATGGTTGAAAAAATGCATGTTGCGACTTACACTATGGAAGATTCTAGAATACTCTAGAAAGTTTGATGACGCAGTATTAGTGCCGTGTGCAAAAGCCAGAAAGCCCTATATAAGGCCAGACTTTTGAATGGTGAGGGTCAGTCAGTTGAAGACTGAGACAGTATCGTTAAACATCGTTTTACATTGTTCTTTTTACTGTAGTTATGCCTCGCACGTGTGTAAATAAAGCACTATGGAAAAAAGATATCAAGGCAAATGGACTCCGTCAATGCTGTCAGACTACTGCTGGAGCATTGTAAGAGACAATCCTTTCCTTGAATACAAAAGAAAAGTCAAGAGAAGCAAACAGGATAAAAACTAAAGTCACGATTAAAGCGACATTTAAACTTTCAGACTTTTCAACTGCATTAGGCCTACTAATATAGTTTCTTGCTGCACAAACATAAACAATAGACTAATTAAATAAATATTTCATGTATAAACTATTGGCAATATAATTTGACTAAAATTTAGTAAATATTCACGGTTTATATACATGCAGTAAGGTTAGGCGCATTATCATAATTATTAAAGAATTACCTATTGTGGAGAAAATTGAAATAGCTGTTGCATAAAAACCAGAGCCAATTAACACATTTAATTATTATATTTGAATTCAGCATGTTAAATTTATTAAGAAACGGCACATTTCGTTTCCGTAACTGAGAAAAACTGAAAATTTGTGAACAGTGTCATTAGATCATTTTGTGCAGCAATGTCGAGAGCTCTTTGATATACAATTGAGCATACATTTGCCCCAAAATTTATTAACTCGTGGAAGGCAAAACCTAACCTACTGACTGTGTGACCAAATCTGCTAAGCCAAGATGACCACTCTTTGTGGTTTTCTTGTTCTAGAAGGCATATGGCTGGGAGTCTGTGTGGTTGCATTTGTCTTATTTTGTACCACCAATTGATCTGCCTCTTCAGAATTACAGTGGAAATTGGGGGTACTCCCATCTCTGCTCTCACTGCAGCTGACAGGGATGATCTCTGCAGCTGACAGGGATGGAACTGCAATAGTGGTGCAAATTTTGCTCCCAATCTGGTTGATTTTCTGACTGAGACTCTGTCTGGTAGTTATCTAGAGTTTCAATTTGGAGGGGGCAGGATTGGTCTGTGTATACAGTGTGATGTACAGACTTGAGGAGCACATAAGTAAGGAAAAGAGGATATAGAAAGGGAAAGATGATAAAGGAGATGGAGTAGCAGTTCAATAAGTGGGTAGAAAACACTTGCTTTTCTCAGACTTTTATTAGAGGCAGTCTTCATGTTCAAAAGTGATAATGTATTGACAGTCCTAAATTTGGTGTGGTGATAGCAGTACACTTCACGTGATGTGAACGAATACTGATATTACTTCCAGTCAAGCTAATGTCTAGTTTCACGAGAATGAATAACTTTACTGCAATGTTTAATTCTTGAAGACATTCTGCAGCTAGAGGAACTTTTCACAGACATGTACAATGTGGCCAGGTAATCCAAGAGTTAAAGAAAAACGTTTTTATCTTTACCTAACTCAAAAGGATTTTCACTGATTCATCTGAAGACTTCAAAGTGTTTGAATTTGGTATTTGGACTGGTTTGAATTAGAGCTCAGTTCCCCATCCTGAATTTCCAAGTTCACAGTGAAACTGCCTGTTGCTTCTGGATTTCATTAGGGCCAATTTTCTTCTCTTCATCTTTTAGTTTGATCCCCTGGAAACGCAACGTGGCATTCAATCCACCAACATAACAAGGTGCTGCCTTTGAGGCATGCATTGTCTCATAAGACTGACAAAAAAGCACATAGTCTATTCCACACACTTTTCTGCTTCTCTGGGGACTATAAATTGCAAACTTCAAAGCCTACTTTTACATTATAATCAATAAAAGTGAAACAGAAAAGGGGTATTCAAAGCACCTGGTTAGGATTGTCAAAGGTCACTTGACAATCTATTATCATGGAAAAAAACTTGGCACAAGATTAAGCAAGTCTCCAATAGAACTTCCAGATTGAAAATGTATGCACTCTGTAGTTGTATTTCAAGAATGTGATAAGCAACTTTTTGTTTGTAATAGACAAATTCTTTGCTCAGAAAGGTACTTGTTTTTCCCCACATTAAGAATGACAGCTTTGTGTCAACAGTAGTTCCACCTCTAGAGCCATAGGAATAGCCATCCAAGACTGCTGTATTTCTATGAGCTTCCTGTGCTTACATCGTAGATGGCATCATGATATTGTACAAGAATCATAGAATAGCAGAATCATAGAGTTGGAAGAGACCTCATGGGCCATCCAGTCCAACCCCCTGCCAAGAAGCAGGAATATTGCATTCAAAGCACCCGTGCTCTGACTTATAAGAACTGCTTTTGTGCTTTGCTACTCTGCTGCTGAATACGCATACCCAGTGTGGAAAAATCTCACATTATCACAGGATGTCTACGCCCAACACCACTGGAGAAATTATATTGTTTAGCCAGTATTGCACCACCTGATATCCGCTGGGAAGTAGAAGCAAGCAATAAAAGGACCAAGGCATTGACATCTCCGGCCCAGCCTCTGTTCGGATATTAGCCTGCATGCCAATGACTTAATCAAGAAACGGCTTCCTAAGATCTGCAGAGATACTCGCAGGAACACTTCAACAAGCGAGAGTCCAGAAGTGGCAGGTAAAAACCCGGAACGTCAATCAGTGGTTAATACCAGATGATAAAACTCCTTCCTGGGCACACAGAAGAGTGGGTGACTTGGAAGGTGCTGAACAGACTGTGCTCTGGCACCATAAGATGCAGAGCCAATCTTAAGAATAGGGCTACAAAATGGAGTCTGTGATATGCAAGTGTAGAGAAGAGCAAACCGGTGGCACAGTGGGTTAAACCCCTGTGTCGGCAGGACTGAAGACCGACAGGTGCAGGTTTGAATCTGGGGAAAGCGCGGATGAGCTCCCTCTATCAGCTCCAGCTCCTCATGCGGGGACATGAGAGAAACCTCCCACAAGGATGATAAAACATTAAAACATCCGGGCGTCCCCTGGGCAATGTCCTTGCAGACGGCCAATTCTCTCATACCAGAAGCGACTTGCAGTTTCTCAAGTCACTCCTGACATAAAAAAAAAGCAGTAGATCCCCAGCAATAGAGGAAAATATACCCAGAAGTGTCATGCAGCACGTAATCCTAAATCGTCTTATCCTCTGAAGCAGGTAGGAAGCTACCCCACAGGATGCCCAGCTTGGTTCCACTGTGGTGGTGACACAAACCAAACTCTTATTTTCAAATGTAGTGGAAGACAATTTTTCACTTGCTTGGAATTGGCAGAAGCTCTAGTAATCAAAAGACTGAAAAGCATGTTGGCACCTTTCCATGAAATAACCCACACACGCTCCTGCCTGCTGTTAATTCTGCAATAGGGCAGTGGATAAGAAAACTATCAGATGGTGCAACATGGGAACTTCGTTTACAAGGAATACTATTGAAATGACATATTCTACTTGTCTGTAGGATGACTGGCACAAAAAAAATGTTAGACAGACATTTTCTTCAGTGGAAATTCATTTGTTGTTGGGTTAGAAAACTGTTTAATATTACAATTAATACAAGGTGCTCCTGCAAATGGACAGAAATACAACAACCCCCCCCCCCTCATCTCCTATTTTTTATTCAAAATAGGAGATTCAAAATACTGACCCCCCCCCCCCCCCCAAAACATTCTTTTGTCCTGGAAGTAGCAGTATTTTTAAAACTCTGTTGCTTACTCTATCTTCTCCTTTTTTGGAGCAAGTAGCAGCTATTCAAAACATTCTGCTTTGTGTGAGCATTTATTTTTTAGCTCTGTGTGGTTAGGTATTTTAGAATTCCCTTTATTCTGAATCTACAAATATGGAGCATTTTCATACTCTGCAGCATGTTGAAATTCCTATTGGGGTCATAAAATGTAATGAAGTGTTGTTGTTTTTTTAAAAAAGAAATGCTTGGACAAGGATTTTTTTAAAAGTCTTATTATAGCATTTTTACAGTATAAGATACTCAAAGTAGTTCACTGCCTCTTTTTACATAGTACTAACGGTGTTAACTATAGTGCTACTCATGTCGTGTCTGAGAGATCCTCTGTCACCAATAACTTCTAGTGCTGATCAATAGCTGCTTGTGTTAACAAAAGATTAAAAGGACGAGGATTAAAATCAAAACAAACTGCTTGAAACAGTAATATATTTTCTAGAGTGCAATTCTCCTTGTCTTACTCAGTAAGGCAGGGCTTCTTGGGGAAAGTTGATTCCTATGGGTTGCTTGTTGCCTATCCTTCATCTAGCACATTATGTATGTAAGCGTTGTAACTGGGCATCCATATTGCAAATCGTTTTTGTCATCTTCTCTCTGCTGTTTAGTTCTTGTTGGGAAGCCACTAGATACCTCACTGTCCCTATGGCATACCTAACAGACCTGGAGGTGCCCAAACACCAAAGGGCTTTTACCCTGACAAGATGCCTTGCCCTCCCATTGGCTGTATTGGAGGGAAGGTAATGGAAGACCCCCTTCAAGCAGAGACTATACCCCTGTGAGTCTGGTCATGTAGAAAAAACTGAGCACGTGCTTCTTCAATGCATGTTCTACAGAGATCTTAGAACTAATCTCATTACACCATGGCTTCTAAAATACTCAGGGTGCAGAGAAAAATATTATTCCACCGTGCTGCTTTCAGACACAACAATAACTTACAGTATTGCTAAGTTCTGTACTGCTGCATTTAAAATGAGACAGAAGATGATTAATCCCACAAGGTAAGACCCTGTTGGGAATGTAGTTAGAGCAACATGTTACAGCTGAAATGCTACTAGACTTGCAATGTGCCCTCCCTCCCTTCCCTTTAGTGCCCCCTCCCAGTATTTTTGACCCCTCCTATCAATCTCTTCCCCCCCCCCCCTCGGTTCCATACCTGTTACAATAACCTGTGTTTTAAAATAGGATTTTAAAATGTCTTCTAATCTACTTTTAAATAACTGCTTCACTGGGAAGTTGTCCTTCTGTTCAGCAGTGGAACTCTCTGCCCCAGAGTGTGGTGGAGTCTCCTTCTTTGGAAGCTTTTAAAGAGAGGCTGGATGGCCATCTGTCGGGGGTGATTTGAATGCAATATTCCTGCTTCTTGGCAGGGGGTTGGACTGGATGGCCCATGAGGTCTCTTCCATTCTAGGATTCTATGTTTCTATGATTCATTCCCTTCTGGAAAGATCACAGCATCATGGACCTTTTCCATGAAAGCATGGTTGCTGGCATTAACTCTAGAAATGCACCATGAAAAAAAAACTGGTTAAAATAGCCCATATAACCTTACAGTCCCAAAAATCATATGGCACAGTGTTATTATAGTATACAGGAAGTCGTACTGGACTTCCTAAAATGCTTACCTATTGCGAAACACTACTGACAATAAAGTGTATTATAGTAGTAACTAAACATTATGCAGAACTACAGCAGACCTTCCTTGAATACCAGCTGAACTTCTTTGCCAGTCTGGATCAACTGTACACGCGCCTTCCATTCAAAGAACAAAGGATACACGGATTATGCAATTTACCTAATTCCTAGAGCTTTGCTTACAGACTGAAGTTAAATTTTGCTGCATGACATTATGCATTCCAGACTGTAATTTATGTAACTATTTCCCTTTGAAGAAATGTGAGAGCAAGGGTTATGGTTCTGAGAACAGTAGTTCCATCAGCTATGTATTTCATCTGTAAACAAATGTTATTCTACTGCATTTAATTCATTTAAATTCAAGGAATGATACCAACACATCTATCAGAAGTGATGGAAAGAAGTAGTAAGTAATACATACATACATACATACATACATACATACATAAGTAACATACATACATTTGCAACATAGAACACAATAGATTGGTACTAACAAATCATTTTCTTTGACACACAATTATTCTAAATTGTCGGAAAAGTCCTACGAAAGCTAAATTGTTTATAGTAAATGAAATCAATGGTTACTGTTCGCACTGTACATGGTAACTGTCACCTTTAGAAAATTATGTCATATAGCAAGAATGTATATTAAAAGTGATTTTCAAGAAGATCATGAATAATACCAACAGTTGGGCATTCAAATAATATATTTAATACTTCACAAAGGAACCTATTAAAGTGAAATAAACATATCAATGAGCAGGTGAAAGATCCAGCTTTCATTTTGTTCCTAGTACAGTGACATCTATTTAAGCTGCAGAAAGTTTCTAATTTTGAGAGAAATAATGCCATGATAAGCATAGAGATCTGAGAATTACCTGAAAGCAGTCATGTATTCTGTGTCTCCCATTGGCAGATCAAGACCACCAGTAAATGCCATATTAACATTAAAACCAGCACCTGGTCCTATGCCAACCTAAGAAGGGGAGAGGAGTGAGAGAAAATAGCAGGTTATAAAGTTGACAAATATTGCTCGGTATGAAACTACCAGTATTTCCTCAGCAGCACCCCTACTAATTTTTAGCTCTTGCTTTGTAAAAAAAGATTTAGTATTTCCCTTTAAAAATCTACAGGCTGGAAAGGCAGAAAGGAGATGCTAGGTGGCTGGTGCTTTTAATTTTAAATTAGGATATGTCTTATATTTGTGGAGTAACATTACCATGCATTTTTTTTTTAAAAAAATGTTAGTCTCTGGCTGAATGCAGTGCTGATTGGATTCAGAAGTACAGCTTTTAAATAATGTCCCCAATTTCAAGTTATATTCCTGTCATTGAAAGTTTAAAATTGGTTGCTGTAAGTTTTTTCAGGCTATATGGCCATGTTCTAGAGCTCTAGAACATGGCCATATAGCCCGAAAAAACTTACAGCAACCTAGTGATTCCGGCCATGAAAGCCTTCGACAATACAAAGTTTAAAATGTTTTAAAATTAGTATGTGCATATTTTAAAATGTATTTTTCAAGCTGACCAACAACGTTAAACCTCTTGATTTAACCCTTAATACTTAGATTAAAGTGAGGGATTTTTTTTGTTGAATTTTAATGTGTTCTGTTTTTATGCTGACGCTGAAATATTTTCTGGGATGAAGTCATGAAATACAAAATTGTGTAAAGATAAATGACTGAATAAATAAAACCCACTGTCACTGTAGCTTTATGAACAATGAACAATAAGTAAGGAAATGAACAATAAGATTAATTTTTTCAACAAAAAAAAAAATCCATCCCCAGGCTGCACACCTGTCTTGTTAGGAATCAACAACATACGAGGGGTATTTTTAAAGTAAGGTCCGTTTTGTTGTAGACACTAGTAGTTCGTGCGCATACTGCAACGAGCGCGTGCGTTGTGTACTCGGGAACAACTGTGCTCAGTTTCCGCTCTGTAGTTAACCTGTACGGTTCTGTTCTGTGCTTTAAAAATGTTTAAGACTATCAACTCACCCGCCGCATGTGAGGTTCGCTCAGTGATACGGTTTTTGTCAGCAAGGAACCTGCCTGCTGCAGAAATTCATCGACAGATTTGTGAAGTGTACGGTGATACTGTTATGAGTGAAAGCAAAGTGCGTAAGTGGGTACAACAATTCAAAGATGGCCGTGACAACGTCCATGATGAGGACCGCTCCGGTCGCCCTTCTTTGATTACAGACGATTTGGTGGCTTCAGTTGAAGCGAGGATTCGTGAGAACAGGCGCTTCACAATAACAGGTCTCTCAAACGAATTTCCTGACGTGTCAAGATCAGTGCTTTACAACATTGTTTCTGAACACCTAAAGTTTAGGAAACTGTGCTCCCGTTGGGTCCCGAAACTCCTAACAGAGGACCACAAAAACCAAAGATTTGAGTGAACTCTTGGTTATCGGAGCAGGCGGCAAGTTTTTATGAAGAGGGTATTTTAAAATTGGTTCAGAGGTATGATAAGTGTTTGAACAAACTTGGCAACTATGTCGAAAAATAGAGTGAAGTATGTACTTTCTGAAAATAAATTAACTTTTTTGAAATAAATTTTCGTTGTGTACTTATGTTCAAACGGACCTTACTTAAAAAATACCCCTCATATAATATCAATATGCAATAGTTCTAATACAATAACCTACAAATAACTAATAACAAAATCTTCAAGATCATGCATACAAATAATTAAGTTTGAGTTTAATTTATAGTAAGGCATTGGTTACATTTGACTCCATCTGACCTCTGGAGTGGATAGTGGATTAGCATGTAAAATAAATAATCCAATGCTGGCAGTATGCAACTAAAATCACTCTTCTACAGATTTTATAAGGCAGTGATTTCACTAAGTTTTATTTTATTCCAGAATATGATAATTCCAATGAATTCAAGGTCTGTTTCATGCATGCGTGACCGCATCTCTGTTTACAAACCCGCACGTTCCCTCCGATCATCTGGAGAGGCCCTGCTCACAATCCCACCTGCGTCGCAGGCACGTTTGGTGGGGACGAGGGACAGGGCCTTCTCTGTGGTGGCCCCCCAACTCTGGATCTCTCTCCCCAAGGACATCAGACAAGCCCCGTTGGCCGTCTTTAGGAAGAGCCTGAAGACCTGGCTGTTCCAGTGTGCCTTCCCAGAATAGGAAACTCCTGGCTTCAAGTCCCAAATGCACTTTGCTAGAGATTCAGGATTATCTGCACATTGCACCTACCTCCAAATACCTCTACATATTACCTGTCAAGTTCAGCACTTTTTAAATTTTGTCCATTACATTTGGCCCGGCCTTTAGGTTTTAATTGTGTCACGGTGTCATTGTTTTACTGTTTTATTGTTTTGCTTGATGTTTTATTATTTGCTTATGAGTTTATTGTGCATTGTATGTTGTTGTTTGTCGGCGGCCTTGGCCTTTGTAAGCCGCATTGAGTCCTTCGGGAGATTTTGCGGGGCATAAATAAAGTTAATAATAATAATAATACTCTCATTCATAGCTTACATCAGTAAATGGGCAGAAACACAGGGCAGCGGAAGGAATGCTTCTCTCTCTCATAGTTATGAACACCATAACATTGAAGATATTTGATTATTACACTGTTTATCATTCACCTTCAATTTTGCAATATGCACACATTTTCTTCAGGTAGAGGGTGCCCTCTGCTGGTGGGAAAAACAAGACCCTAAGACAAATCAACACTAAAAACCCTGATTCTAAACATCCGGTTTTTTTTTTAAAAGATACATTAACCCTTTTTTAAAAAAACCAAAATGGTGAGGTAGTTAATTTCCTCTTATCATGTTATTGTCTTAGTAATATTTGTTTTAGCTGCTCTTGATTTGCAGGCAAAAGGATGAAATATGAAAACTGTTACGTTGTTGTTCTATGCCATCTTGTTCTTTCAAATGTTTCGTGACCTTAAAGTTATCTTATTTTGGCATGACTTGTTCAGAGGGGATTTTTCTTTGCCTCCTTCTGATGCTTAGAAAGTGTGACTTGGCCCAAGATCACACAGTAATTTGACATAGGTGAGCAGGAATTCAAACCATGGTATCCAGTCATAGCCCAGTGCTATGACTCTGGATACCAGAATGCTGGATACTCAGCGTGCTGAAAGAAGCAAAGACCACCAGCATTGAAGTGATGGTCCTCCGCCATCAACTCCGCTGGACTGGCCATGTTGTCCGGATGCCCGACCACCGTCTCCCAAAGCAGTTGCTGTACTCCGAACTCAAGAACGGAAAATGGAATGTTGGAGGACAGGAAAAGAGATTTAAAGATGGGCTCAAAGCCAACCTTAAAAACTCTGGCATAGACACTGAGAACTGGGAAGCCCTGGCCCTTGAGCGCTCCAGTTGGTGGTCAGCTGTGACCAGCAGTGCTGCAGAATTTGAAGAGGCACGAATGGAGGGTGAATGAGAGAAACGTGCCAGAAGGAAGGTGCATCAAGCTAACCCCGACCAGGACCACCTTCCACCTGGAAACCAATGCCCTCACTGTTGAAGAAGATGCAGGTCAAGAAAAGGGCTCCGCCGTCACCTATGGACCCACCCTCAGGATACCACTCTTGGAGGACCATCATCCTCGGACTACGAGGAATCGCCTAAGTAAGTAAGTAAGTAAGTAAGTAAGTAAGCCCAGTGCTGAAATCACTACATAAAATGCACTTCAAAGAGTAGAAAATAGATTTCCCCCGTCCTTTGAATTGCATTAGCATTTCTAGGATTTTCTTGATTGAGGAATTTCTAAGACGATAAGACAGTTATTACCACAAATGTTACACATTTTCTTAACATTATTACCTCATCGGGAGCACCACTGCCTGGGAAGAAGTTTCCATCATCATACCGATGTAGTGAAATATAAAGAACATTAGGATCATTGTAGAAAGCCTGCTGAGTACCATTTCCATGGTGCACATCCTTTGGGGACAGAAATTACATTGTATGAAATGTGCTATTACATAAGTGACTATTTAGATTTAAGTAATGGCAATCGCAACTCCTCCCCCCCCCCCCCAAGTAATCATGCTGCAAATTGCTAAAATTTGAAGTTTAAGGGTACAGGCATCCATATTGCATCCAATGATTTCACAGGGATCAGCTTATGAGGAAGTGCTGAATACCTCCATATTTACACCTTTCTGCAATTAAGGCACTGCACATTATTTCAAAGGCTCTTTGTATCAGTTAACTCTGTTTAGTTGATAACGGTGGGTAATGCGGCAACAGGAACTCTTTAAAATCCTGTAGGGCAGTGGTTCCCAAACTTTGCTTCTTCAGATGTATTCAACTTCCATAAGCGCTACAGTCAGCTTAGCCAACAGTCAGTAAATATGGAATCTGAACTCCAAAGTGATTTCACTTACCCAGTCCACAATAAGTATTTTGTTCACATTCAATCTCTGCTGGAGAAGCTTGGCTGAAATCGCCACAGAATTAAAATAGCAAAAACCCCTGTAAAATAATGCAGTATTTTAGGTACAGATGTGGAAAATTCATTTCCAAATTGCAACATCGTTTTCAAACAGTAATGACCTTTTCTGAATTATCTTTGCAGCTACTGCAGAATGAGGAAACGGGCATCTTTTGCTCAGATACATCAGTGGCACTCTAGAGCAGTACGTGTGAAAAACATCTTGGGGTCCTCATGGACAACAAGTTAAACATGAGCCAACAATGTGATGTGGCAGCAAAAAAAGCCAATGGGATTTTGGCCTGCATCAATAGGAGTCTAGTATCTAGATCCAGGGAAGTCATGCTACCCCTCTATTCCGCTTTGGTTAGACCACACCTGGAATATTGTGTCCAAGTCTGGGCACCACAATTGAAGAGAGATAGTGACAAGCTGGAATGTGTCCAGAGGAGGGCGACTAAATGATCAAGGGTCTGGAGAACAAGTTCTATGAGGAGCGGCTTAAAGAGCTGGGCATGTTTAGCCTTCAGAAAAGAAGAATGAGAGGAGACATGATGACCATGTATAAAAATGTGAGGGGAAGTCATAGGGAGGAGGGAGAAAGTTTGTTTTCTGCTGCCCTGGAGACTAGGATGTGGAACAATGGCTTCAAACTACAAGAAAGGAGATTCCATCTGAACATGATGAAGAACTTCCTGATTGTGAGAGCCATTCAGCAGTGGAACTCTCTGCCCCAGTGTGGTGGAGGCTCCTTCTTTGGAAGCTTTTAAACAGAGGCTGGATGGCCATCTGTCGGGGGTGCTTTGAATGTGATTTTCCTGCTTCTTGGCAGGGGGTTGGACTGGATGGCCCATGAGGTCTCTTCCAACTCTATGATCCTATGATTCTAGGTCCTCAGGAAGTTAATGAAAATCAAGATTTTGTTTCTCTGGCATAAAGTTCAGTTTTGAACATGCTCCCTAAATTCCCTCTGTGCCATCAGCAGATTAAGACAGCCTTGATGCACAGACACATATAAATATCTGTAAAAAGCTAACACTGTATCTTCATTTATGAGCATTACTATTTACTAATAGGAAGTCTGGGAACACAGTGATTTGAAATCTCTGCAGGCAGATTTTCAAATAGTTTTCAAATAGTTTTGTAAATATATGGAAAGCCCTATTTTTTATCTGCGTTTGTTATATCATTCAGTGGTCCACAAATATTATTTCTATTTACTAGTGAAGACATTATTTCTGGGGAGCTCCAGCTTATCAAAATCATTTACTAGTCAAGTATTTTTAGAGTGTTTAGGGGAGAGTCAGTGACTTCTGTATATGACAAGTAATTTAGAAGATATGAAAAGCAATAGATTGCAAACTGCAAGACTGGAATCTTGCTCTAAACGCCTGTGGTCCATGCAGAAGTCATATTTTATCTGATTGGCACAGATACAAGAATTAGCAGTGATCTCTTCCCAAAGTGAAAAATCCCCACTCTCTCTTATGTCTTCTCTCAGTCTTCTCTCTTCTTATCTATACTGCCTAACTGGATTTCACGCAAACTTACATATGTACATTGTTTTAAGCTGTCTTAACTTTTAAACTAGTTTTGAACTGTCTTGATGAGTAACTATCACTATCACTTAGGTAAGCATGCTTGAGTCATGATATGTTATAAAGAGGATCCTGGAATGGAGTAAGTCAGACATACAAGAATTATATGCTATGTATTACAAAATGTGACTTTAAAAAACCTTTCCAATTTCAACTGAAATACAATTAGCAAGAAAGAAACAGATAGACACTGATGCTTTTTCTTGAAAAAAATTCTTTCTCTGAACATGGTATTTTGTATCCTGGTCTAAAACCTGTTCTACCATCTGCTTGTAATGTTTTAAGATATTGGTGAAATGATCATACAAAGGCACGTTTTTTTAGGCTCTGACTACATGACAGATCCCTCACCGTCTTAGTTGATAAAGTGCTGGTAATGTAACAATTGATGGCAGGCCAAATTCAAGACTCTACATTCTCCATTAGAGGATATGAACAGATCAAATTAACACACATAAAGCACAAAACGCAAGTACTTACATGGGTGTACTTTCTTCTGCATGGTGGCCAGGAGGTCGAACCACAGCAAACCCATTCTACCAAAAGGAAACAAAAACAGTGTGGAAAAATGGATGCAATAGGTAATAAACTTACTTATTTATTATCTAAAAAGAAGGGCACCCCAAGGGAAGAAACAGATTGGAAACAAGTAACAGCATACTTAATAAAAGAAAAAAAATGAAAATATGTATTTAGACAAGAGAAAGAAACAGGAAAAATGAAGGGAGGGAGAAAGAGGGGAAAAAAGAAAGGAAAAAAAAGGAAAAGGAGAGAACCTCAGAAAAGATGCTGGGAAGCAAAGACACCTACATTCTTATCTGGTTTTTTTTAATGCTATCTTTCTATATATCTTCCTACTTTCTACTTTCAGCCAACCTTTAGATCTTTTCTCACTGCCCTGCCCCCTATCATGTCATATCTTTTTAATTTTAATTACATTAGGCCTACCCATCGTTTTTAAAGTGTGTTGTCCTATTGATATTGCATGTGTTATTGGTTTATTATTTTGTTCTTTTAAATTGCTTGTATTGTTATTATTATTGCTTGTATTGTTGTATTTTGGGCTCGGCCTCATGTAAGCCGCACCGAGTCCCTTGGGGAGATGGTAGCGGGGTATAAATAAAGTGTTATTATTATTATTATTATTATTATTATTATTATTATTATTATTACCTCCCCCCCACCCTCCAATTACCTTTTACTATATCCCACACTAATCTAAATCTGTATCTATATCTTTATATATCTTTCTTTATCTAAAGACCATCGTATTTTTATGCTATACTACTATTTTTAATCTACTCTTTTAAAAATTAAATAAAGATTATTCTCAAAAAAGAAAAAGAAAAATGGATGCAAAGGTCCGTCTGTTTTCTCAATAATGTTATGTAGTAGAGTTGTTAAAGAGTTTCAGAAATATTCTGACTATTTTTGTTAATGAATATTCACTTGGCAGACAATGAGGTGAAGAGGACACAAATAAAACTCTTGGAGCTTTCAAAATGTATGCAAAATTACATCCAGATATCTATAGACGGATTACAAGCATTTCAGCCAGCATTCTTGTAAAAAGAAACACTTTTTGGGATGCTACTGAAATCTGGCATTCCAGTCAAAAATGCTTGTTTATACTAAACTAGCTGTACCCTGACCATGTGTTGCTGTGGCCTCAGACAACAGGAATCGCGGACATGAAACAATCTGAGCTAGGGAACACCTCCCCACAAAGATTTCCTGTAGGAAGGAAGAAGGCAGGGTTTTAAACTGCAAGGGTTTTCAAAGGTTATGAAGGTAGGCAATGTATGTGTATATGTAAATGTGTATATATGTGTGCATGTGTATATATGTGTATATTTGTGTGTGGTTGTGTATATGTATATATGTGTGGTTTGCATGTGTATATATATGTGTGTGTATATGCTTATGTATGTGCATATGTGTATGTTCATGCATGTGTGTGTATGTGTATGTATAACACATATATACACATGCACGAACATACGCATATGCACATACATAAACATATACACACACACACATATATACACATGCAAACCACACATTTATACATATACACAACCACACACAAATATACACATGCACACATATATACACATTTACATATATATATATGTGTGTATTTATGTGTTTATGTATAAGTGCATATGTGTTTGTGTAGATATGTGCATGTGTGTGTTGTTTGTATATGTGTGTAGGCCTGGGCTTACTTGGGCCCTCCAGACATTTTGGACTTCAGTTCCCACAATTCCTAACAGCATGGCTGTTAGGAATTGTGGGAGTTGAAGTCCAAAATGCCTGGAGGGCCCAAGTAGGCCCAGGCCTGGAGTATGAGATTTGTTACTGAACCCTGTGTCTCTTTGGAGGCCTGTGCAGCCTCCTCCTGGCATGGCTCCTCCTCCCTCCCTCACTCCCTGCCCTTTCCCTCTCGCCTTCCTTGCCTGAAAAGGCTTGCTTGCTTCTTGGCTTCTTTTGTCCCTCTGTCTGTCCTTCTCCCTCCCTCCCTCCCTCCCTCTCCCTCTCTCTCTGAGAAGGCTCTAAAGGCTGCTTTTCAGAGCAGCTTTGCTGGGCTGTTCTGGCTTCTCGGCTCGGCTCCCGAAGCAGCTGTTTGGCTACGGATGGTTGTTTGTTTCCCCCTCTCGCACAAGAGGGGGCGGGGCTCGGTTTTTCACATGTGTGGTAAGGTATTTTTATTTTTTAAGAATTGTAAAGCTGTTTTCACAGTTTTGGGGGTTTTTTTAATTATTGGTCATACCTTGCGGTATGAGAAGTTTGGAGGCCAAATTTGATGTCAGTTGGCCCCATAGTTTGTTTGTTTTTAGGGTACTAACGACGACCATTAGCTTTTTATATATTAAGATTTAAGCTTGAGAAGTGAGTATATGTTCAGATGTAATTGGGTATTCATAGTTTGGGCTAGGAGAATAAATTCTATATACAAACACACACACATATGAATATACAAAGTACAGTACAATAATTTGACATGATAAATAAAAAAGTACAATAACCAAACTGTGAGGTTAATACAAGTGTGAACCAAGATTGTGACATACTGGCTACAAAGACTGAAGTGTAATAAATTGTACTGATGCAAATCAAACAAACTTCCAGTAGAACTAAATACAATTGTTTTCAGTTTGATGGATCAATTGTATTGTACACTGTCATGAAATCCTATGACACATCATATAAACATTTTAATGAATTATTAAATAATTTCTGGATTACCAAGCACATTAAAAATAAAATCCTTACTACGATGTCTGAATGGATTCAATTTGTCTGCAATGAAACGTGAAATAGTATTCCTGCTCCTACTGCATTTCTGTCAATTTTAAAAATTAAAAAGACTGTCTCAGTCTTCCTGCGTGGTGTTCTGCATGACAGACCCCAAAGGCTGACTTGGGCATTCTCATATTTACCAAACCCATAAACAAATTGCTATTAACAGCACACTAACCTTCAGTTCTCCTGTAGCAACTTTAAAAACAAGCTCTATGACACAACCAACAGCAAGGCGAGCTGCGCTGAATGAGTGGACTTCATTCCAAATTGTGTCACTGTCAACCTACATAAAGCAAAGTCATAAATACATTATAAGCATAGTTATAACAATATCTGAAACAATATCAATTCCGAATGCACTGCATTTTGAAACAAGTCTCAAAGAGCCTCCAATGGGCCAACTCTTAAGATTTTTTTTCCAAATTAATAACAAGATATGGATTACATTCAACTAGAGATGGGACGGCCTGGGAAAAAATGGGAAAAATTGGTAAAAAACCAAACAAAATATTTTCCCATTTTTTTCCCAATGCCAATTTTCTGGGATTTTTTTAATGTGTAGAAGCAAATAGTCTCAGAAATCGTTCATTAAAATCTTCATGTTATATAGCTTTATATATTGGAAAGGAACATATTCTACACACTCTAATTTTTTTTTTTTAAAAAAAAGGCTTTGTAAAGAAAAGGAAAAAAAATGTTTTCCCCCAATTTTGCCAGTTTTTTTTTCTAGGCCTTCCCATCTCTACATTCAACCCAAGTACTGGTATTATCACTGTATTTCCTGTCTGCTTTGTTTTAGTTATGTCCTTCATTGGATGTGATCTTCTTTCAAGCTGAAGATCACATCCTTGCATAAGGCAACATCTCTTGGGCCACTATCATCCTAAAAAAAGAGATTAGAATCATAGAATCATAGAGTTGGAAGACACCTCATGGGCCATCCAGTCCAACCCCCTGCCAAGAAGCAGGAATATTGCATTTGAAGCACCCCTGACAGATGGCCATCCAAAGCCTCCAAAGAAGGAGCCTCCACCACAGATTGAGGTCAACAGGCTCGCTGTTCTTTGGAAAAGAAATTTCTTTTGAAAAGAAGTTCTGTTCAGTGTCCATCAAACATCTGTGCCACTATGTACAAAATTGGAAACAACTGCAAACCTTTCTGTATATAGTTTTCTTTCACTCTGATTCATTAGTTCTAAAACACTTTTTATGAGTGGTCACGACAAAGCAGGGTGGGTTTTTTATCCAGTTTTTTCTTTAAAAATTCTCATTAACCAAACTCCTACCCTATGTGATTCATTCATTTTACCAAATGAAATACAAATGGACTATATTCAGTTGTGAAATATTGGTATGAGGTTGCTTTCTCTCCCTCAAAGTGATTATTTCTATTTTCTTTTAATGTGGTGTACTAAGAGCCTTATAGAGAAGTATTGCATGTAATGGAAAAATGAATCCTAGTTTTTCAGTCTCTAAAAATGTCATTTAATTTTCAATGCTTATGTTTATAATAATCTTAAATCGATAAGACCTTAACAATATTGCAGAGCAGAATGTTGCTGTCAAGTGATGTCCATAAACAATAGGGGCTTTTTTTTTTTTTGGTCATGTCAGGAGTGACCTGAGAAACTGCAAGTCGCTTCTGGTGTGAGAGAATTGACCGTCTGCAAGGACGTTGCTCAGGGGACGCTTGGATGATTTGATGTTTTATCATCCTTGTGGGAGGCTTCTCTCATGTCCCCGCATGAGGAGTTGGAGTTGATAGAGGGAGCTCATCCACCTCTCCCCGGATTCGAACCTGGGGGTTTAACCCACTGTGCCACCGGGGGCTCCCAACAATAGGGGGTGATCATACAGAATCATGGCTCAAGTATAAAACATCACTTTGTATGAAAGAAGTTCTCGTGAAATTGAGAACCCCGAGTAGAAAAACAAAGATTCCAAACCTGTGCAATCTCACAATTTAAAATACTATTAGAATCAATATTATTTGTTTGTGGAAAACATGCTCAGTTATTGCACACAGGAACTTTCCCAGTGTTTATATCTCACTGATCCAGCAGCTCTCCACTACAAAGGTGTTTTTTTTAAATACAAAACAAAAACAAAACCTTATTCTACTCCATTTAACCAACCATATAAACCCCCTTGTTAAATTACCTAATTATAAATAGACATTAGATGATACACAAGGGAAGGGGGAACTTACTCCAACACCACCACAAGGGAGCCTGACGAATACTGACGTCAAAGAACCTAAGGGAGTTAAGAGAGAAAAGAACATTGTTCAAATTACACAATCCATGACTACGGGACAAAATTTATAGTACTTTAAAATTCTGCAATAAAAGATGGTAAATGAGCACATCGTGAGCTCCAATTCCAAATGAGCAGAGCACAAACCTAGCTTTTCACAGAATTATAATAAGTGTTAAATTATTTGTTAATTGCTAAATTCATTATTCTGTTCCTCTTTGCCTCTCACTCAACTGTGTCCTTTGTCTTCTTATTACCATCATGCTTGATTTTCCCACAATGCCAAAACCATCATGACTAATGAAATCATCCCAGTGACTTGGACTGTGTGAACAACCCTCATTTAAGAAATCCTCCAACAGTAAACCTCCATTTTATAAAAAGCTTTTTAATAAACAGTTCGAATCTGTCTATTTGAAAGGTTTCTAGCAGGATTGGCACCGATGGGATGGCAAAGGAGTTCTACGGGAATATAGGATTTCAGCATTACAGCAAGTAGTGAAGCAAACCCTGACTTGAGAAAGTGTAGAATTTTATTCTAACCTCTTCCACTGTAGCCATGAAACAGGCAAAGTAAAAAGCACCTGCTTCCAGAAACCCTGAGTGAGAACTCCAAAACAAAGAGCTAAGAGACAAGCATGCCGCATGAGATATCCTAAGCATTAAAAACAAAAACCCAGAGCATAGATGTGTAAGTTCAGAGACCAAATCTTAAATCTTAGCCAAAGTGGAGAATGGTGAAAGCAAAAGGCATCTCTGGATGCACTTTGCAAGAAACCTTCAAGTGGTCTCTAGAAAGTTCAAAATGTTTTTGTTCACTTATGCAGGGCTCACCTGACCTGGTTCTTCTATTTCACATGTTTATATTGCTAGTTTTGAATCAAGATTTTGCTGGAATGTGTTCAACAGTGAGGGTTTTTCGATGGTGTAGATATAACATGGTTCTTTCCATGTTATATCTGAATCTGGCACCAAATTTTCTGTTGAAGAAAAAATGCCCAGGAACACAGCGGCTTCTTTTACTTAAGACAATTCCAAGGCACAGGGTCTTGTGTTTATTCTTTCACTACTGGATTAGCTGTTCTGGAACAGTTATAAAAATATTTATTGATAGATAAATAGATATATTATGGTGTTGTAATGCAGTGCTATTGCTTAAAACAGACCTACCAAACCCCCTGTTGTTTTGGAGCACAACTCCCATCAGTCTCAGCCAACAAGACTAATGGTTCAGGAAGATAAAGCAACGGATGCCTGTATGGTACCAGATTGGGGAAGGTTCAATTAATACCACCCTGTAACACAATTTTTGTTCCTGGGTTATAAATGTCATTTCCTAATTGGTTCTATCATAAAAACATCTGAATCATCAGAACTAAAAACTACACAGTGTGTCCCTATACATGTTTTACTTAGAAGTAAATTCCACTTAATTTTGTGGGATGTATTCTGAAGTAAATACTGTATGTTTAAAGCTGAAGAGCATTGGGCTTACAGGAACAAAATTAGGCAAGGTCTGAATTCTTCCATTGTATAACAGGCAGGAATCACCCGATACTACCATGTAACATGATTTTTGTTCCTCAGTTATAAATGTAATTTCCCAATTGGTTTGATGAGAAAAACATGGGAAAAGTTTATTAAACTGTCGAAACTTTGTTTTTGCAGGACATCCTGCAGCACATTTTGCTATAGTTTTTCAATGAATACTCATTGAGTCTCAAATCAATTCAAAATACTTTGTGGAAGCCACAAAAAATGAAATTTATTCACTTCCAACTCGTTGTGACCTCATGGAGCCCACACCAGAGTTCCCTGTCATCTGTCGCCACCCCCAGTTCCTTCAAGGTCAAGCCAGTCACTTGAAGGATTTTTGCTGTAATTTGTATGAACTGTATGAAGTGTATTTTAATGTATTTTATATTGATGACCTATAATGTTTTTCTTATTGTATTGAATTTTATGTTGTTAGCCGGCCTGAGTCCCTCCCCGGAGGTGAGAAGTATAAAAACTCTAAATAAATAAATAAATAAATAAATAAATAAATAAGGATACCATCCATCCATCTTTCAATTGGTTGGCTCCTCTTCCCTTTCCTTCCATTTTCCCAAGCATCATTGTCTTCTTTAAGCTTTCCTGTCTTCTCATAATGTGGCCAAAGTACTTCATCTTTGTCTCTAATATCCTTCCCTCCAATGAGCAGGCATTATTTCCTGGAGTATGGACTGGTTTTATCTTCTTGGGGTCCAAGGCACTCTCAAAATTTGCCTCCAACACCACAGTTCAAAATGTCTATCTTCCTTCACTTAACCTACCTCATGGTCCAGCTCTCACATCCATAGGTTACTATGGAGAATACATTGTTTTAACTATGTGGATTAAAGAAGAATTCAAACAAATAACCAACTCCCGTAGGGAAAAGGTTCGCACAGCTAAAGCGCGAAACAAGCTCAAGATTGCCAGGGACATTAAAAACAATAAAGGGGGCTTCTTTGCTTACATCAGTAGAAAAAGGAAGAAGAAGGAGGCGATAGGGCCTTTGTCTGGTATTTGGTTTCCTTGGGAACATCTAGACTACATTTCATCTGTTCCTATTTTCAGGCAGAGATATAAGTAGCCAGGAAGGTGCTATCATGTCAGTTGGGAAATCAAGAGCTGGATCTCCCATACTGCAGATGAAGGATTTTTGGGAAGAAACCAACTGTGATAGCTGTTGGCTTCCATGTCATCGGGGCAGTAAATCTACACCAACATTTAGACCTGTTGCAAAATTCAGACTGAAATTCAAAGTGGTCATCTCCCTACAGCCGTGGATGTCACTAGATGTTACCAGCAACCCCAATTCTATCTCCCTTGGAACAATATACAGGGTGTTTCAAAAAGATGGACTCAATTTGAAATTGCTATATCTCTGCAACCACAAACTGCCCATGAATGAAACGCTTACCCATTGAAAGAGTGGGGACATAGTTTCAAAGGATTCCTGCTAGATGCCTCTCTGGGTGCACGATCAGCCCACTTGGCCTCAGTTATGTACAGGATGGTGACCTTGCAGCACAAAGCCTAATGAGATATCCTCCATTTAAAGTATTTTTTTTAGATTTGCTTCTTGCTCAAAATGGTTTGTAAAACTTTGTAACTCATTAAACCATTCGCAATTTTGCGTGCTATTGTAACATGCTGCCATTGCGAAATATACTGCTTTGAAATTGGGTTCATCATTTTGAAACACCCTGTATAGCTAACCAATTCATTTTCACAAATACGTGCAGAAAAAAATTAGGAGTACTTACATAGTAAAAAAGCTATTTTCCTCTAATGGGAAAAATAATGCAGAGGTTTCCAAGAAAATAATACCCATTAAGATATTACTTACTCGCTTTGTTCTTTGACTGTGACTAGGCATGATGGCATTTAAAGGAGAACAGCTCAACTTGTAAGTGGCCAATTACACCATTATTAGTTGACATTGTACTAATCTTTGTAACTTTATTCAGCTCTAACAGCAATTTTACACTTGCTAGAGCATTCAGGAAAACATTTTAACCTTTTCACAACTCTGATCCAATAATAGTTATACAAGAAGAAAAAAGACACCTCCTATTACCAACAAGTTGTGCAATGCCAGCCTACTGTTACCAAATGCAATGCATCCGTTATTAATATAAGAGTAATTTTGGCACAGCATAAAAAGGCTACCAGGCAAATATATTACTGCATTAAGAAAGGAATGAGGTCAGACAATAAAACCAAATGTTCCCCAAAACAAGACTCTCAGATATTAACTATATTTGATTACTGTAAGAAAAAAAATGATAAATTCATCAATCCTATGCAGTGGGGCTTACTTCAACTATACCCATGATGGCGAACCTATGACACGTGTGTCAGCACTGACACGCGTAGCCATTTTCGATGACACACAGCCGCATGCGGCCGCATACAGAGAAGATGGGGCCACATCCCAAGAAGGACATTTCATCCTTGGCTCCTACACCAACATTTTTCTATAATGCTGAGATATATGGCATTATAGAAAAAGCAGGTAACTTAAATAATTAGTTTTTGGTTTATTAAATACAGTTATATATTACAATAATATATTTTTGTTATTAAACTATAAATATCATGAAATTATGGGTTTTTCTCAAAGTGACACCCCACTCGAGTTATGCTCGGTTTTTTGGCGAGTATTCACACACCAAACTCAAAAGGTTGCCCATCATTGAACTATACAGACCGTAGTACTAACTGATTACAAAAAATGAATTGCTTTCCATTATTTCCCACCAATTACAAAGGTTATGTGCTCCATGATGGTGCATCATACTCTGTTGTGCAAGATAAGAGAGGAGAAGGAGGACAATATGTTTAGTGCGCACTCTGTTTGTAACATTCAGATTTTGTAAAAGTAAAAAAAAAAACACCTTTGTTATGTTAGGAAATGGGAGAATATAGTAACTTTTAAAAATGGTAATTGCAGCAGTACCTGGTTACTTTCAAGCTGTGTTTTAACAAATCAGTTTTAAAAAATAATTTCACAGGCTCTGTGCTTACATAGAATTAGGTTTTGTAAGCTTTTTCGATACCAGATTCAAGGACTTGTAAGGTTTGAAGCTTGAAATTAAAAATATTAATAAAAATCAAATGTACAGTGCAATAGAAGGTCTCTTTGTATAAATATGTCTACCTTTCAGATTTTCTGAGGCTATAAAAATTATGGGAATTTTCCTATGGCTCCTTGTGAGAAGTGGCATATTCCAACAGAATACTGAGAGAGAATAGGGTCATCCTCAATGCAGCTCCAGTTGCGCCAAAGCATTGGGAAACCTTTTGCAGCTTGTTTTCAGTAATGCACCATATAACAGGGGATAGGAAAAAATAACATTTCATGGCAACTGCCAGTGGAATATTTTATTTATCCCTAATTGCATGCCTAGTACTTAAAAGGTTTTATCTGAACTGCAAATCGAGGAAGCTGTCTTATACATAGGCAGACCAGTATTGTTGGCACTGACTGGCAGATTCTTTGCAGGTTTTCAGGCAGGATTTTCTCCAGTCCTCCCTGAAGATGATAGGGACAGAACATGCGTTCATGAAAAACTTGTGATCTACCATGACTATATCCTGTCTGCAATGGTTAGGGATTTATTAATCCATGCTAAGAATAAGTTGCCTCATTACTCGTATTTAATATGGTTTTTAAATGTTCCAAACACGCATACTTTGCACATTAAGAAACCTCAACATCATATTGCCTGCCTGCTTTGTTCTTAAACTACTACTGTAGATCCAATATTTAATTAAAATATTCAGCACAATTTAAAATCTGGTTGTCATTTCCAGACACGTCATTTCCCAGCTCTTCAACTGAATGCTATTTATCTGCATACAAAGAGATCCCGAGGTGCCTCAGAAATGAAGGATGCCTAAAATACACAAAGATCTCACACACATAGAAGGGTTTTTCAAAATAAGAGCATTGTATATTTATGCTGTATATGCAAAACTTCTCCTGAAAAAAAAAAAGAAGCATGCTGCTTCAGTAGCTTGTATGGACTGAATTATACATGCAGCTTACATAATGTTGGATTTGAACCCCAATCAAACGGTATAGTTCATTATCTGCATATTGCTTAAAGTTTAATATAGCACATTGCTTACATAGGACTGTAAAAGACCCCTAATATGAGCTTGTGCAGATTGATGATCAGAAATGCAGAACATATTACATCCCCTGCCATACCTAAGAGTTTCTTGCTGTCCAATTTCTGTCTGTTCAGGGGGTTGGTACCATAAAGTAGTGTGTGGGCTTCTGAATGAACAGTCTGTAGCTCTTCTAGAGTTGCTTTTCTTCCACGAATACACTACCAGAGAAAGGAAAACAATGGAACTACATTTATTTTCATTAAAATAAATCAATACCAATGTGGGTGGACTGAGGTTTTACACCGTTTCCCCTTCCAATTAATTGACCATTTAATACGATAAGCATCCATGTTTTTAAACAGTTTTGATATTTCCCCCTTCTCAAATAAGACAACTGTGGAACCATATGTAAGAATTCTTCTACTTTGGATACAAAATGTAATGGGGATAATACAAGGTGAGGGATAAAGATCTCCCACATTTTGAAGGGGGGTGACTTATCTGGTTGAAGTAGTCTGCAGTGCCTTTCATGTTCCTTGATTTATGTTTGAATTCTCTGGTAGACTTCTCTGGTTGAGTAGTCTGCAATGCCTTTCATGTTCCTTGATTCGTGTTTGGGCACTGCGTTTGGTGGTCCCTATGTAGACTTGTCCACAACTGCATGGTATATGGTAGACTCCTGCAGAAGTGAGAGGATCCCTTCTTGTCCTTTGCTGAATGTAGCATTTGTTGGATTTTCTTAGTGGGTCAGTAGATAGTTTGTAGGTTGTGTTTCCTTATTAGCTTCCCTATGTGGTCAGTTTTCCATGTTGACCGAGAGCAAAGTGTGGATGGAATGCTCTCTGTGTTGTTATGACGGAATGGTTGTACTCATAAAAGCTGATCAACAAATCCCTGGTGTTCACTGGTCCAACACACGATGGGTACTAAAAATGGCAGAGCCTAACCTATCAAATTAGGCCTACCCCAGCTCTCTAACCACACTATAGCCCACACAGTACCCCTTCGATATATGGGAGATCTCTTAGCTCCACTCTTTGTGTTTAAAACAGTTCTCAATTGCTCCAAATATGAAGTCTTTTTTATTTCCCTCCACTCAACGCCCATTACCTCACACTTGCTACGAAGGCCTGTCTCCTGAAGCCGTGACCAAATGCTCTGGATTCTTCCTGCATGTTCTGGATGGCTGTTTGTGTTTCCACAGGTACACTGGTGTTTCAGCATCAAGGTGTCATATACAAGGCCTGTATCAACAGATATAAAACAACACAGGTTCCAATCCTACACTTATGTGGACGTAAGCTTCACCAAAAATGGTACAGAAATGTACAAGAATATATTTGCACAATTATACCTGTGAGATAAATGATGCTTTGGTGTTAATTCTAAACATTATGTCTGAGTAAAGCATGCACGATAAAAGTGTATCTCAAACAAAACAAAATCAAAACAGCCCAGGGGAAAAGGGGATGAGTAAGTTCTAAAATTTTACAATCAATTAAAAATTTTCCTCAATATCATAATGATCTCAGATATTTACATAAGAAAAGAACACCCTTTGCCAGGAGCAGCAATGGCATTTTCAAGGTAAAAGTAAAAGAGAGAAAATGAAAGAAATGCTGTCCTTTTTGTCCTGGGATGAACTACTCTACTTAAAGAGAGGAATAATTTTTTAATCAGGGTTCAGGTATAATATTTACACTGACTCATTGATAAGTCAACCCAGTTTTTTTGGGTTGGTTCTGTGACTAAAATTTCTACACTTATCTATATACGGAAATATACAGCATTATTACACTACCACTGGGCCCTTTGATGGGGCAGTGGGTTAAACCGCTGAGCTGCTGAACTTGCTGACCAAAAGGTTAGTGGTTCGAATCCTGGGAATGGGGTGAGTTCCCACAATTAGGCCCAGCTTCTGTCAACCTAGCAGTTCGATAACATGCAAATGTGAGTAGATCTATAGGCACCGCTTCTGTGGGAAAGTAACGACACTCCATGCGGTCATGCTGACCACATAACCTTGGAGGCATCTATGAACAACGCTGGCTCTTTGGCTTAGAAATGGAGATGTGCACCACCCTCCAGAGTAGACATGACTAGACTTCACCTTTACCTCACACTACCATTATTACATTTGCAAAGTGTAAGTCTGTGGCGGTTTTTCTAGTCATGAAAAGGATTTTCACTGTCGTCTCAGGAGAAAGAACAACAACTACTCACCACAATCAATCTGTATTTCATGTTTCAGACTAAACTGTTCACATTCATTCTAAGCTAGATGTCATTATTGTAACAGAGCCAGGAATTATTCTAATCAGAATTGGAAATCATTGCATTACGCAGAGATCAGGGACATACATTTTTGCTTATTCTGTTCTTACAAATGAAAATATTACAAAATATTTAGAAATTCTGAAAAAAGTTTAAAAGATTTTTCATTTTCAGGATGTTTTTTGAATTTTTGAATGTGTTTTCAGTCACAATACTACAGCATCAATTTATTTTTAAAAACAGTGTGACTTTATGATTTTACACTCACTCTTAAGTACCAAGTGCATAGAGGATTCAATCCAGCTACAATCCGATACTATACCGACAGAACTTGATCATTTCCCTAACAATACAAGGAGCCCTCAAACTCCTTTTCTGCCTATGCATTCTTCGTCACTCCTTCCCTCTCACTTTTAAAATATCTGGTCAGTGAGACCTACAAACCCTGACGTAAATCATGCTCCTAAGCATGCTCTAATGTGCCACTTCAAGCTGTGAGGTCAGACCAACCTGCTTCTGTAATGCATGAACAAGGAAGACTTCCCATCACTGTTCACCTCCTCCCCTTTTATAACACAAAGGTAATGGGATTTTTAAAAATTATAATTGCTTTTGAAGCAGAGGAACTTGTAACCCGTTTGTAAGTCTATGTAAACTGGCAAGGAAGGCTACATAAACCCTCTGGGTTTTGCAAGTCTTCCAAGTAAATACACTAATAGTTTAAAAAACCTCTCAAGGACTGTTTGTGTGCCAACAATACTTTCAAAGTCTAAATGGTTTTCAAGACAGAGGAGTGGAGCCTGCATGTTTCTTAACACGACTGCAAGAGGGACAAGGCTTAATTGGATGCTAAAGTTTCCTTTAACTTAACAGAAATCATTCTTTTGAACACAGATTTAAAAGAACTGATCTTATTTTTATGTTTTACACTAGGATGATTTTACATTTTAAGAAGCATTATAATTTTCCTAAAAGCCTCGGAGTCTGCAAAAATGAGGACTGGAGTGTTTCTTGCTGTTTCTCCTCCTTCTCCTTCTCCTCATCATTATTAAATTTCGTTCTACCTTGCCTTTCTCCCTATGGGGACTCAAGGTGGTTTACAATAACATTGCACACACTCCAATAAATTTTAAAACATGGCAAATACAAACATTAAAACAATTTAAATACAATTACAAAATTTTGCCATGAATACAAGTTAAAATACAATAAGGATGCAATAGAAATATTCGTACAATTAACATTATGTTTAAAACTAATGATCCCCCCCAGAATCTCACCCACAACCATCCTTCCTCCCCCAAATGTATATTGGAAGAGCTATGTCTTCACCTGCCTGCAATAGGAAAGTAAGGAAGGGGCCATCTCTCTAGGTCTCTCTAGGGAGGGGGCTCCAGAGCAACCACCAAAAAGCCCTCTCCCGTGTTCCCACCAAACACACTTGAGTGGGTGGTGGGACAGAGAGAAAGTCCTCCCCAGAGGATCGTAGGTATCTTACAGGCTCATAGAGAGAGATAAGGTCCTTCAAAAAATGTGGACCCTGGCCAACCACTCCAGATTGTGATTATGCTATCTTTCGTTTACAGATATGGAAGGGCATGGCAACTCTGGGCACAAGAATGCAAATCCTGTCCACTACAGGACATGTCCAATACATTTGGAAAAATTAAAAATGCAACAAAGGGTTACTGTCAAATACATTACCTGTTGTGAATTGTGGCTTGCAGGGTGGCTCCTGTACAGAAATGGGGAAATTGGCAGAGGCAGGGGATGACTGGGCTCGAGAAAGAGGCCGATGTCCGCCAAAAGACACTGGGATACCAGCAGCCTCCATGGATGCCTGGTAATTCCTCAACTGGTGAATGCGCTGCTGCTCCAGCAAAAGGGCTTGCTGTTGGGGAGGATGGATTGTGTGCTCAATGTCAAAAATGTATAAATGAATTTCCTAACTTCCCTCGTAACAAAGAAAATTGTCTCCTGAACATAAATTAAAATGCACTAGTTAAGCAATATTTTCAATGTTTATAAAATGTTATTTCAATACTCCAAAATAAGTCATATATCCACTTTAAATGTTTCCTAACAAGAGAGCTTTTAAATGGTAGTTTAAATTAATTCCACATCATCAGCTTTCAATTGAAGGTTCTAAATGTTTACCTTCCATCTGAAAAATTTCAATGACTTCATGCACTTGAAAATCACAAGTTGGTGATTAAAATGGCGTTTCGTCAGTAACATTGTGAGAGAGTAGTGAATGTCCTTTGTGAAGTTTCTACACAAAGCAGTTAGTACAGTGGAACCTCGATTTATGAGTATCCCAACTTATGTGCAATTCGAGATATGAGCTCTCATCAGATTTTTTGTTCCACTTGTGAGTGGCAATCCAAGTTATGAGCCAAAGGAATAGGCTTCGCACCTTGTGCCCCACTGCAATTGAAGGACAAGACTCTTTCATGAGAGGTAGCACTAGTGCAAGAGGTAGAGCTAGTGCAAGACCACCCACTATCTTATCCTGCTTGCAGAACACAGACCCTCCTCCTTCTGCCTTGGCCAGGTGCACAGCTCACCCCGGGCCCACTTGCAAGACACGGCACCTCCTCCTCCTTCGGCTGCATGCGGGGTTAGCTCCGGGCCCAACACTGGGCCTACTAGTGAACTTCCTTTAGTGGGGCGGCAGATGGAGAAGAGCCACCTCAAGCCCCGTGAGGCCTCATCGTTCACTATGAGCCACTGGGAGGCCTCCAGATCAGCCTGCAATAGGTACCAGCTGAGGCGACTAAAGCTGATTTAATTCTTTCTGTGGCTGAGCTCTGGAACGGATTGATAGCATTTCAATGATTTGACATTTTAAGAGTTTGGTGACAGAACGAATTAAATTAATAAGTAAAGCTATTGCTGTGTTTTAATTAACATCTTCAAAATATTTGTATCCATGGGGGTTCAATTCTGATACCCACTGCGAGTATGAAAAGGTATGACCACGTCGCATATCATTAACCAGCAAGGACAAGAATGCACACACTTGTTGATGCTCACACAGCTGACATTTACAAATAGAAGGCAGAAAGATATACAGTTGCTTGTAATTGCAGATCCAGATTTTGCATTGTTCTTAACAGTGAAAATATAGGCAGTCTTTGAGTTACAAGCATGCAACTTACAAACAACTCTGAGGAAACCTGCCATTAGGAAGGGAAATCAATTCCTGGAAGAGTTGCCATAGGAAAAGGCTTCCTCGCCAATCCTTGCTTCCACAACAAGCCACATTTTTCAAAATTACAAGGACAGAAAGTAAAGTGAACTCTTCTGAACAGGCTCATAGACAGCAAAACAAACACCACATGAGTGTTTAACCCTTCCCTATGCTATCCAAAAGTTTTTTTAAAATAGCTGGTGTTACACTTCAAAAATGTATCTCTTCCGACTTACATTTAAATTCAAGTTAAGAACAAACCTACAAAACATATCTTGTTTGTAACTGTAGATTTTTCCAGAAGAAACTTTATTCAGATGGTGGATGAAATCCAGAATTCACACTAGAAATGCATGCAATACAGGACTTCCAAATTTCAAATAAAATATTAAATTACTCATATACTAATCTAAAATCGATGTGCCACAATGAGGGTGTGCTGATGTGTGAGCAAACCAAAGGAAGCCAAGCACACAATGTGTGCCCTTACCTTCCTTCAAAAATACTACACTAAAATTTTGAAATGTTACAGCAGGGGTATGCTGCTTTTTCATATTCTGTCTCTGTGAACACAGAGCAACAAACATAGAAGCCTTCAGAAAAATGTCCACTGACTAAATAAAGGTGTGTGTCCTACTTTACCTGTCTGAAGAGCAACTCCTGCTCAGCTTGCCTTTGTCCTGGCTCTAGTTCTGGCTGCAACTCTCCATCTTCATCACTCTCCACAGGCTCCTGCTTCACTTGGACCATACTGGTCAGCCCTTGAATGTCCTTTTGGTTTGATATTCGGTCAATATATGAGTCTTCTAAAAATGCTTGGTGTTCTCGTAATTCTTCTTCAGTCTCTTCAGGATGGCTTTCATGCTGACGGGAAGACTCATTTGGTTTTGGTATCATCTGTAAAACATTGTGCCAATTTTACTGCTAGAAGTGAGAATTCTCAACAAAGTTGATCAGCATTCCACTTGCAGTTTGGAAAAATTATAGAAAAAAATATTTTCTTACACAAAAAAGTACCATGTTAGGTTGCTCTTTTACAGATTTGTTCTGTTTACCCATCCATTTAAATATATCATAGAATCATAGAGTTGGAAGAGACCTCATGGGCCATCCAGTCCAACCCCCTGCCAAGAAGCAGGAATATTTGCATTCAAAGCACCCCCGACAGATGGCCATCCAGCCTCTGTTTAAAAGCTTCCAAAGAAGGAGCCTCCACCACACTCCGGGGCAGAGAGTTCCACTGCTGAATGACTCTCACAGTCAGGAAGTTCTTCCTCATGCTCAGATGGAATCTCCTTCTTTTTTGTAGTTTGAAGCCATTGTTCCTTGTCCTAATCTCCATGGAAGCAGTAAACAAGCTTGCTCCCTCCTCCCTGTGGCTTCCTCTCACATATGGCTATCATATCTCCTCTCATCCTTCTCTATCAGTGGCTACTCTGCAAAATGACAAACATACCGCAAGCTGTTCCTACCAATCAAACAAACTGTACCTTTTCAAGCATGCATAATGCTAGAGAAAGGAAAATGGATCAGAATGGAGAAGTTAAGAAGAGAATATTAACAAACTTCTAAACATGACCACCAATTTGCTGGAGTGCACATTATAAGTACTAGATAAGCATGACATACTAAATTTTCTTACGAGTTTAAAAAGTCTGTCAAGAAAAAAGTGGAGATAATTGAAACATGATTTTCTACAATGAGCCTACAATGTTAGTGAATATCTGTTTTAATGGGTTTTCTTAAGTCCAATACAACAGCATAATGCATAAGTCCAGCCTTGAGCATGCACCAGTCTTTAAAAATTTACACACAAGTCATAAAGATGTAAATGATGATTATTGGATTTCGTATAGCTGTAGCTCAACTGTGAAAAATGGTAACACAGGACACAACATAATTTAAGTGTATGAAAAAGAGACCTATCTCCCAGCTTTGTACTAACCTTCATACAGCGTGATACAGTTTTAATGAGAAATTTTAAACTTCCATTCTAAATCTAACTTTTGTTTTGTCTATTTTAATATGTATTTTATGGGAATATGTTTCAATGTGTGTATTCTACAGAGTGTTTTTAGGTGGTAATGTTTTTATTATGTGTTTTAGAAATGTTGCAACCTGCCTCGAGTTGTGAGGAGAGGCAGATAAGAAATAAAATAATTGTTGTTGTTGTTATTATTATTATTATTATTATTATTATTATTATTATTATTATTATTATTATTATGTTTCTGGATCAGGCAATGTGGACTACATTTCTCTTGATATAACCATTCATGACAGAAGGCTAGAGCCTGTAATCTCCACTAGCTTAAGCTATAAAAGGTTGTCCTACGTTCTAATTAACCTTCCCCTTTGGGTTTCCTCAAACTCTAAACCTTGTACTCATTAGAACAGAATAAACTAAATTTGTCATTGTACAATGAAATTAAATGCTTTTCCCAGCACACAGCACAAAACAATGCACCCATCCCTCCACTCCCACCACCACCGCACAACTCTCAATGCCACATCAGTGCGAAGCCATGGAGTTCAACATAGTTACAGCTGTACAATAAAAGCCGTCTAGCAGTCTGTCCTTGTCTTTGTCACCCTGTACCGTCTGCCAGACACAGGTTAACCAATTGCTCTCACACAGGAGCTGGACTGGTTTTTGCAATATTTCCAATACCATATGGAGTATCATAGTCCTAATTCTGATGACCTGAAATTGTACTGTGACGGAAATAAAGCAAAACATGAATCAGAAATTCCTTCCTTGCCACACTGCTGCAGGGAACATTCTTTGGATTTTGTATTTAAAGTACAATCAGTCCTCCACATTTGTGGCTTTGACTTTGAGGAATTTGATTCTTCCCTCCAGTGTAACTCTTATAATCATTTTCTGCTGGATGTTACCCACAGAGTCACATTCTAGGTCCTCCAGAGAGAACATCTCTATGGGACTCTCTGAGTCCTCCAGCTGAACTGGCCACAGAATCATGGAGGACCTAGAGATCATGGAGGACCTAGAAATAAAAAGGCACTATTATTATTATTATTATTATTATTATTATTATTATTACTAGTAGTAGTAGTAGTAGTAGTAGTAGTAATAGTGCCTTTTTATCTCTAGGTCCTCCATGATTCTAGTAGTAGTAGATCTCTCTCTCTAAAAACATTTTCACGATTTCCCCAAATTCACAGTGCTCGTAACCCAAACAAATGTGGAAAGCTGACTGTACTCAATTTGACAATCTTAGGATTTTAGAGATGCCTCCATCCCTTTGTCAAATGTTTTGGTTTTATACATTCTACACTAATTTCAATTTAATAGTCATGGGACTAGGACCTATATCCATATCAACTGTACACACCAATGGGAATATACTTATGCTGTTGTTCTACATGACAACATATGTCAGATTAGTCATTGAAGGATTTTATTATCACAAACGACTAAAATGTACTTAAGCTTGAACTTGATACAGTTCATCATCAACTAAAGTTGGGTGTTTAAGATACTAAAAATGTCTCTTTGGAAATGTTAAAACCACAGATACATTAGAGGATTTAAGCTTTAATAAACAATGTGTTGCAATCTTTAAATACTGCCCCAAATGCACTGCAACATATTTACTTTAAAAATACTTTATCATCTTTGGTTTCTAATCAACCTAATTTTATACTCTACTCCTCCAAGTGTGTTTGGAGAGCAGCAAGTGAAATCTCCAAGGAAATAATAGTTCTAAACTACATCAGTATGCTAGTCTGAATGAAATCCAGGTCTGGCACATGCATAGCAGTGGCATGTTTCCAGAAGTACAAAAATGACGTCAGTGGTTGTGTAATCATCTTGTCTTTGCTCTGTTTTATAAACAAAGTGCTGTTCCCCACCCCTCACTCAACTGTCTCTGAATTTATCACTGGGGAAAAATCCACATCAGCAGCCAAACTTTTAATGATACAACTTCTGGTGGCAGTGGTTGCTTTCATCAAAAAACTATGCAACCACCTTAAACTGAAATCACAGCACTCTGAAAGTCAAACGTGACTGCTGGATTTCTCTAACTGTGAGAAATCATGAACAGGATGATGAGTGAAGAACAGGAACTGCCACAACTTGACCAATTGAAATGCTCATAATTATGTCCCTTTATGCACGTTTGTCAAACTTAAGGCCTATAGACCAATTTGGCCTGACATGTCATTTTATGTAGCCCTCAAGATGCTGGACTACAACTCCGTTATTCCTCATCATTAGACATCATGACTAGAGATGATGGGAGTTGGTAGACAGTGACATTTGGAAGGCTGCCATTTGTTCTGTTTAGTCAGGAGAGAGGTTTGAATTGAGGTACAAGGCTATGATGTCTTTAAAATGCCCTGTAACCTTTCCTCAGCTCAGAGCTACAAGTGCTGTTGGGCTGCAACTCCCATTATCCCCAGTTTGCATGGCGGATAATCAAAGGAGTAGCCATTCAATAACATCTGGGGACTCAAGTTGGATAAAAACCAAAAAGCACTGACTACTATAGATTACTGCAACGCACTCTACGTGGGGTTGCCTTTGAAGAGTGTTCGGAAACTTCAATTAGTCCAGCGGGCGGCAGCCAGATTAATTACCGGAGCGTCATAGAGGGAACATACCACCCCTCTGTTATGTCAGCTCCACTGGCTGCCGATCCAATTCCGAGCACAATTCAAAGTGCTGGTTTTGACCTACAAAACCCTATACGGCTCCGGCCCAGCGTACCTGTCCTAACGCATCTCCTTCTACGTCCTGCCTCGGAGTTCAAGATCTTCTGGGGAGGCTCTGCTCTCGGCCCCACCTCTATCACAAGTGAGATTGGTGGGGATGAGGAGCAGGGCCTTCTCGGTGGTGGCCCTTTGCCTATGGAATTCACTTCCCGGGGAAATTAGGTCATCGACATCCCTCCTCTCATTTAGAAGGAAACTAAAAACATGGATATGGGACGGAGCCTTTGGGTAATCTGGCAGATAGATAAAGGACAATGACGACTGAAATTGATAGGATTTGACAATGTGGAATGAACTACGGATTCTGAGCTGGCGAACGTTGAACATGAGATTGGTTTTTATTGATTGTGATGTATAATTTGACTTTTTTAATCGTTTATAATTGCTGTTGATACATGTTTTATTTTATTGTCTGTTGTTGGCATCGAATTGTGCCTTTTGTAAGCCGCCATGAGTCTCCGCTCGGGGGTTGAAAAGGGTGGGGTAGAAATGTGCGAAATAAATAAATAATAAATACTATGTAGAAAGAAATATACCACAGTTGGCCTTCTGTATCCATTGATTCTCCAACTATGAATTCAATGGCCTTTTGAAGGTAACCATAAGGCTGAGATGGCTCTTAGTGAAAATGAGTTTGACACCCCTGCTTAAGCAAAGTCATAAGACCAGCCTGGTTGGTATTTCTAAGGACATCAAAATTGATAGAGAGAATGATTAAAATGCCGGAAAACTGTGTCTGCATGCACAAGCAATTGTGTACACCCAGCCACCCATAATTCTTCCCTTTGCAAAGTCAAATTTATGTCTGCACAAGGAATGGTGTATGTCACAAAGGGATTGAAAAATAAACGTACAATGTTGCTTGCTCAAAAGATACTTGAATTTGAGAGATTAAACACTTACATAATTCTGGCAGCCTTTGCAGCCTTCATAAATATTAATAAGCAATATACAGAAGTCTCTTAAGAAGGGGAGGCATAGAAAGAGCAGCACAAGGCCCTAAAATGAACATGTCAGGCTTTCAGCTGTGAACAGAACTCAAGTTTCCCAGGTGCCAATCCTGTATTCAGAAAGATTCTTTTTAACACAGATTTGGTATTCTGGTGAATGAATTAAGGGGGACAGACATCTCACACTCAGATAGCTCATTTTCAATGGAGACAGTCTCATTTCCAACTTCACTCAGTTTTCAGGGGTCACCTTTTGCACACATTTCCTGTGTACATCGTTTTTCTCTGGCTTCATTAAGACCATTCCCACAGTAAGCAATCCAAGAATAAAGAAAAATAGAAATTACATAATTATAAGTTGTGCGTATTAGAGTAAAAGCAATTTCTGAACGGATGCATTAAAACTGCATGAGCAAGAGCCAGCAATTGGCATACCTACCTTGTTAATGTGCAGCTGCTGCTGCTGAAATTGCTGTTTGTGTTTTTCCAGGAACTGCTGATGCTGTTGCTGGATCACTAATTGCTGGAGGGCCTGTGCATTCTGGGGGAGAGGAGCAGACTGCGTGCGCCCCAGGGGGCGGTGCTGCCGCAGTTTGTGGATGGAGGGAGAGAGCCTGTCCGCACCCACCAGGGACTGCGCATGGAGGGGGAGTGCCCCAAGTCCTGAAAGATACCAGTCTGAAGATAATACGGAGGAAAACAGTGAAGAAGAAGAAGAAAAAAGAAGAGGAGGAGGAGAGGAAGGGAGAAAAGCCTTTTCAGTAATTCTCACAGCAACAGTAATGTGCCCTATGAAGCCAAATATGTCAGTGCTCCTGGAAAGTGGCTGATCTTGAAAAATGAATGTCACAAAGCTAAAGTCTGCACTCCCATGGAATAGGGCTAAACAATTAGACACAATTTGCGGAATGCATACTAATATTAGTTGAGCAAAACTGCTCCGCATGAAACGACAGCCTTTGGTTTCTAATGACAAGTACCATCACAATAAATGACAAATGTCATCAGCTCAGCAAAGAATGGATAATGTTATCAGTTTGCATTGGCAGAGTTCATTCATCTGCTGTTGCACAAAGTCTGAAATGATTTCCAGAGAGGTAAATTCTGCTTTTTTTTTCATTGTTGTGAGGGACATGGAAGTGGTTTAGTAGAAGGGAAACCTCTCCTTTATCTCACTGGAGCTGAGAGGGTCATTCAACTGTACAACTAAAGAAGGTTTTTAAGATCAAGTCAGAGTGCCGTGTTTTAGCCAATTTTTTTCTATGTTAGGAGTGACTTGAGAGTCTGCAAGTCACTTCTGGTGTGAGAGAATTAGCCATCTGCAAAGACATTGTCCAGCGGATGCTCTGTGAGTCTCCCTCGGGGTGAGAAAAGCGGTATACAAATACTGTAAATAAATAAATAAATGCTCGAATGTTCGATGTTTCACCATTCTTGTGGAAGGATTCTTCCTTCCAGTGTCGCAGATGGACGATGAAAGCGACAGCTCCCCTGGCGGCCAGAAAAAGTTAAATAGCCTCTGTGTATGTCTGTACATGTTGTATGTCAAAATTGGCATTGAATGTTTGCCATATATGTGTACACTGTAATCCGCCCTGAGTCCTCTGCGGGGTGAGAAGGGCGGAATATAAATACTGTAAATAAATAAATAAATAAATAAATAAATAAATAAATAAATAATTCTCTCATGTCCCCACATGGGGAGCTGTTTTTAGCCATGAATAGGTTTTTACCTATTTTTAACTGTTTATTTTTAAATGCTTAATTCCATTTTAATGTTTGTATATTTTAGATTTTTATTGTTTTGTACTGGTTTTATTGTCAGTAACTTTGAGTCTCTTTTTTAGAGAGAAAACATGGGACATAAATAAAAATAATCATAATAACTAGGAGTAGCCAGAACTGCTATCAACATACAGTTATATGACAGTCCATGTAATACTGTATGGACATCAAGCCTATATACACTTGAGCCTCATACCTAAATTCTTCATTTTTATTTTTCTACTTGTTTCTTTCTTTTATGCATTTATCAAGATTACTAAACTATAGTTTATAATAATACTGAAACTGTATTATGGATACACTGCTTGGAAATATGTGAAATCAACTGAAACTTGGTTTTAGGTCCTTATGTATTCTGGCAAGCACTGTTTTCTACTTTGGACACAACAACATAGTTGATTACCCTATAAACACTGTAATCATGGCACATTGAGAACAAAGCAAGGAAGGCAGGACTGAGTATATACACAATAATTATGGATCCTGTAGCTTATTAAATCAAATGCATCTAAATATTCTGGATTTTTCATTATAACCATGTGCAAACTCACCATGTTTACCTAACAGAAGTCAGTTATTCTCACCTGGGACTAAGGGAGTTTGAGCCGACGGTTGTTCCAGTAAGACCATATGTTGGAGTAGAGGGTTATGTGCATTTCCCCCATCCCTGTCCACTGTGGTGCTGCTCAAATAAGGAGGAATATGAGTACCAGGAAATATGGAGATTCGTTGTTGTAATGGGGGAAGAGCAAGTCTTTCAGCGTCCTGCTGTCCTGATCCACCCTGCAAGAATGTAGTCAGTAATATACTTAACTAATGAATACAGTTGATATAACCATAATGCCCTCCCCGCCCCATATGCATTAATCCACACTTACACTGGATGGAGCAGTTGCAGGCAGTCCTAGCGTTATATTGGGCAAGGAGGGAGATGTGTACAATGGAAGCTGTGTTACTGAGCCTTCGCGATTCGCAAGTCTATGAGCTAGGTTGGTCTGAAATGAGAATCAAAACTATTGCCTCAGAAGAGATGACAGCAACATAATACAAAAACCAAAACCTTGTATCGAAGAATTGTTAGCATTTTTCACTACTTTGAAAGTGTTTGCGCCTGCATTCATCATGTCTGTCGATTTATGACACCCCCATGAATATAATAAGGTTTCTTTTTTCCAGCAAGGAATATTCAGAGGTGGTTTTGCCAGTTCCTTCCTCTGATATACACCCTACTGCACCCGATAATTTCTCATCCAATTATTAACCAGGATTGGCCTACTTAGCTTCCAAGATCAGAGGAAATCTGGTGCCCTTAATTTAACTAGTTGGTATTAAATTTCAACAAATACAAAATGAAATTACATTGGCTATCTATACAAAGTCACTAAGTAAGCAATACCATATGGATGTGACTAGCTACCATTATAGGACAATGTTATTTTGTCTACCTGCCATCAGATGATGCTCAACAAGATTAATCACTACTGCACCAATGTTGTACAACTTCAGTTTTACTGTAATTTTTGCACAACTAGGCTCTTCCTTGCATTATCTTTTATTTACGAGAATATATTAATATCTCATAGTTCAGGTTAAGTATTTCATCACATATTTTAGTTTAAGCAGCAGAACACCCAGAAGTATGATGTAAGCCTGTAGTCTTAATACTTTGCGCAGACATTGTACTTTTTATTCTAAGAAGACCAGTTACACTACTGTCCTCCTCATCTTCAGGAACTGAAATTTTGTAAATGAGACCCAATGTTTGGTATTCCCACCTGTAACAACATCATTCTTTACCAACCAATTTTATTCCTGGGGAGATGGGGGGAACCTATGGTATAACTTAAAGAGGAGAATTAGTAAATATTGTAAAGAAAATATTCATTGCTGAAAACAGAGCACAGCATTGACTTGTAGAGGAAAGATATGTGCCGAGTAGTATGGATATCAAGGAAAGCAATCTGTTGGTGTTAGATTATCTGAAAAAATATTGTGTTTACACATACATGAAGCTCTACATGAAGCTCATGGATCATACAGCATTCATCCCTCATAAAGATTTATCAGATAAGCACAATATTTGTCATAAAGAATACTGAAATAGGTTTGGTTCTTGTGCTTTCTTTCAGCAAAGTATTATTAAAAATCTATTTGGCTATCCTGCCTTTGTCAAACCATTATTTTACCATGTTTCAGGTCCTGTCTTATAAAACCTTCAAATTCATTAACACTACAGAGTAATGTATTGTTTTATAATTGTTGAGTATTATTATTTTTCATCACATCCCATATTTACTTTTTTATTTGAGAATGAGTTCAGTATAGCACCACACTTTGGGGCTAGAAGAGAGGGTGCTCAAATTTTTGTACAGTGGCACTTATTTCACATGCCAGTAAGGTAATGCTCAATATCCTGCAAGGAAGACTCCAGCAATACATGGAGAGAGATGTCAGATGTACAAGCTGGGTTTAGAAAAGGCAGAGGAACGAGAGACCAAATTGCCAATATCCACTGGATAATGGAGAAAGGCAAAACATCTATTTCTGTTTTATTGACTATCTAAAGCCACAGTCTTCTCAGATACTCCTTAATCCATTCCTTCTGAATGAATCGCCACATTGTTTTCAGACTATTGTTTTCAAGCTATATTGCTATGTGGGATATGTTGATAATCCCACTCTAACAGTTTTTATCACTTCCCAATACATTTATATTAGAAAATAAATCTGTTGGTCTATTTTCTGTACACCCTATCTGGTATATCCTTAATAGAATTATTATCTTAAATCCACTCATCAGAGATAATAGTTTCCCAGCACTAAGTGTATTAAGAAAATCTCATAGTTGTTGTTCCGATCGGTTGTTGAATGGAAGTGAGATTCAGCACACGGTATGAAGAAACAACTATGCGCCCACAGGTGAAGAGCGGTATTCCCTCCTTGGGCACTTTGTGCTGTGTATATCTCCAAAGTCGTACTTAGTCATGTTTTGTTAAACTATGCCAAATGATGTTTTTGTAGGTGTCAATGGCATGAAGGCACTTGAGGTAGAAGTATTTGCTTGATGCTTGTGTTTTATAGCCAATAGATTCAAACCAAAAACACTAGCCTGCTGAGTCTAAGGCCCCTTCTACACTGCCATATAAAATCCAGATTATCTGCTTTGAATTGGATGATATGACAGTGTAGACTCATATAATCCAGTTCAAAACAGATAATGTGGATTGTTTACTTTGAAAATCTAGATGATAAGGCAGTGTAGAAGAGACCTAAGAATGCCTCTTATAAGAGGTGGTTTGGAAGAGGGAACTATGCAACTGATGCTGAAAAATATCATAATGCAAGTAGTTATAAATATACTCTTGTTATCTTTTCTTGGAGATATAACAAGTAACATTCTGTGTTATGTTTCAAAAGGAGGTATGCTGAGCAGAAAAGTTGTGAATGTCTTAAAAGCTTTCATAAACATTGGTTGGCATTCTGTTATTGTCTGAAAAGGTTTAGGTTGAGGTTATGTATGCAGAAGCAATTTTGTTTGCTTGTTGCTGATGTTAGAGGGTTTTTTTTTAACATACTTCATATGACAACCTTTCTAAAAACCACCTTTTATTGGCTGCAGCTATTCAAACACGGGAATTAAGTATGAAGTAGAGAGCAGGGATGACAACAGAGAAGCATGCTCCTACAAATACAAATATAGGAACATGCTATACATGGACACACAACAATGATCTTGAGGTGTGCAGGGGACACGCAAGAGGACCTGGAGGATGCTTCATTGCTGTGCACTCTCTCACAGAAATATAGCTAGATACTTGTCTACCACACACATGCTTCCAGCAACCACTAAACTTTCATGTTGGAGGAAGATGCAGCAGGTTAAAAAGTGTGATTTGGAGAGCTGAAAAAGAAGACATGGTATAATTCTCCCTGGCTGAACTTTATGTTATGTTTCCCTGATCCAAGCTACAGAATAATTCAACTTTTTATTTTATAAAAATATGAATAGGTTCTTTGCATTTTCCATTTATAAACTGAAAGATTAGTAACAACAAAAGTAGCATACCTGCTCTCTGTAATTTATATAGTTGGCCCTATCTCTATTCATGGATTCAGCCATTTACATCTTTATATATATATATATTATACACACACACACACACACATATATATATACATACACACACACACACACACACACAATCCAAAAGCATAGCTTGATTTTAACATTGTATGTAAGAGACACCATTCCACTATGCCACTGCATATAAGGGGATTCAAACATCCATGGATTTTTGTATCCATGAGGAGAGTGTCCTGGAAGCAACCCCAGTACACAGTAAGGGCCCGGTATACTCCAACTGTGGATACTGTGGAGAGAAATACATTCACATTAAGCAAGGCTATGTGTCTTACCTCAGCCTGGATATTTGCAACTGATGGAGTAATTCCATTCTCAGCACTTATATTACTGGAACTATTGTTTGGAGAACTAGGGCCAGATCCAGGAGCACTGTTGCATGATGAGTCTAAAACACATTCAAAACCATTTACTAGTACCATTGTCATTTTAGATTATAGTTGGATACTGAGTACTGAAATTGCTATTTTTCTATAAGCGTGGCAATTCTTTCACAGAAGGGCACATAAAAAACAAAATGCAAAAGAACACATATTATGTCTATGCATGGGTGCGTAGGAGCTTTTCTGTTGTGGGAATGGATTTCATCCCCTCTGAAAGGGCCACAGGCCTGTTCAGACTCCTACCAGTCTGGTTGTATGCATCAAAGAATAAGAAACAGATGTTGCTATTACGGGTACACAAACCTCAATCTAATTGTTCTTCTTTACAGTTTGGCTAGGTCAAAACAACACCAGTAATGCAAAAGGAAGAGGCGAGAGGCCTAAGATCCCCAAGATTCTGGTTATTATTGTTCTGAAGGAATTTGGGTTCAAAATGTAGTATCAATTTCACACAGATCAGCTGCAGAGTTCCTATGAGGGGAAATCCACTCACAAGCCCTGCTATACCAAGCTGAAATATGACTCTTCGAAACAATATGCTAAGTGCTGGGCAGCTGGGGGAGAGAAGATTGAAGAAATCAATGAAAGCTGCCTTTTCTTTCTAGATTAGTGTTCCCCACTTCAAATTAATACATCACTCCTTACTACCTGTTAATTAGGGGGAATTTTACATGATCCCCCAGAAATGCTTCATTTACATCTCCCAGAAGCCCTAGCCAGAATAACTAAAGGTGAGGAATGCTGGGAGTTAAAGTTCAGCAACATTTTTACAATGGGAGCTAATGTTGAGTCTCAGTCAATTCCACAAATGGGAAGAAAACTTCCATTTCCAGATAGAATGACCTAGATCAGACATCTTTAAACTGCAGCCCTCCAGTTTGGGCCTCCAACTCCCAGAATTCCTGACCATTGTACAAGCTTGCTAAGGCTTCTGGGTATTGGAGGCCCAAACAGATGGAGGGCCACAGTTTGAGGATGCGTGATCTAGAGCTAACTGCAGAATCTAAGTATAGTAACTGCCAGAGATGTAGGGGACTGAAAGTATTCTTTGATACATTATGAAAATACCTATGGTCTAATATTTAGGAGAAACTACTGCTATTCATCATGAAATAATGTCAAGTAACTGTAAAACTCTATTCTTATACAGCAACATATCAGAATCTAGTGATAATCTTCAAATTGATCAATAGGGGAAAAGGTTAAGGGAAGCTAGAGAACTTGCTGAAAGTTTGCCACTACTCATAGGAAGGAGAATGAGCAAAAACTCAGCAATTGTCACAGCTACCTTAATCCTACCTAATGTTTATACCATTTATCTAAACATTTTGAAATTTAGAGGTATTAAATTAACTGTTACCTCCACAACTTACCTGTGACATCTAATGGACGCTTTTTAAGCGCTGTAACTACAGGCCCATCTTTTCGCCGTAATAAAGGGCTACTGCGCCTTTCAGCAACCTTTTGCTTCAACCTGGATCGTAATTTGAGATTAGGTTCAGATGCTGGAATAAGAGAACAAACACGTTTATTCTAAATAAGGGAATCTTCCAGTACTTGAACAAAATGTGCTGAAATCATAGCATACATGTAAATCAACCAAAACAGTAACTCAAAAATACAAATTTAGACTAAAATAGCCAGCAAACATTAGCCAGCAAACTAATGATTCAAAATATGTGGGAAGTATTTATTGCAGTATAAATCTGTGTGAGTAAAGTAGAGAGGGGCCATGAAGGCAGTTCCATCTTGCCTCCAGAATCATCAATTGGGAGCCCCCCTCTAGCACCAACCGCTGCTCTGAGATCAGAGTGAAGAGAGGGGCCAGGAAGACAGTTCCATCTTGTCTCCAGAATCATCAATTGGGAGCCCCCCCCAGCACCAACCGCTGCTCTGAGATCAGAGTGAAGATAATGTAATACAATATAATACTACTAATGATATGATATTATAATTATATATTTTATATTAAATATAATATTACTAATAATATTACAGTATAAGGTTATAGTACAATGTACTATATAATATTAAAATAGCTTTTTTGTATGCATGGATTTTATATTGTAGCCAAAAGTACTCTCGTCGTTCATTCGTTCAGTCACTTCCAACTCTTCATGACATCATGGACCAGCCCACACCCGAGCTCCCTGTCAGCCATCACCACCCCCAGCTCCTTCAAGGTCAAGCCAGTCACTTCAATGATTCCATCCATCCATCTTACCCTTGGTTGACCCCTCTTCCTTTTCCCTTCCACTTTCCCCAGCATAATTGTCTTCTCTAAGCTTTGCTGTCTCCTCATGATGTGGCCAAAGTACTTCAACTTTGTCTCTAGTATCTTTCCCTCCAGTGAGCAGTCGGGCTTTATTTCCTGGAGGATGGACTGGTTGGATCTTCTCGCAGTCCAAGGCACTCTCAGCACTTTCCTCCAACACCACAGCTCAAAAGCATCGATCTTCCTTCGCTCAGCCTTCCCTAAGGTCCAGCTCTCACATCCGTAGGTTACTACAGGGAATACCATGGCCTTGACTAGGCGGATCTTTGTTGCAAGTCTGATGTCTCTACTCTTCACTATTTTATCGAGACTGGACATTGCTCTCCTCCCAAGAAGTAAGCGTCTTCTGATTTCCTGGCCACAGTCTGCATCTGCAGTAATCTTTGCACCTAGAAATACAAAGTCTGTCACAGCCTCCACGGTTTCTCCCTCTATTTTCCAGTTGTCAATCATTCTTGTTGCCATAATCTTGGTTTTTTTTGATGTTTAGCTGCAACCCGGCTTTTGCGCTTTCTTCTTTCACCTTGATTAGAAGGCTCCTCAGCTCCTCCTCGCTTTCGGCCATCAGAGTGGTGTCATCTGCATATCTTAGGTTGTTAATGTTTCTTCCAGCAATTTTCACCCCAGCTTTGCATTCATCAAGCCCCGCACATCGCATGATGTGTTCTGCATACAAGTTAAAAAGGTTGGGTGAGAGTATCAGCCTTGCCGTATGCCTTTCCCAATCTTGAACCAGTCTGTTGTTCCGTGGTCGGTTCTTACTGTTGCTACTTGGTCCTTGTACAGATTCCTCAGGAGAGAGACAAGGTGGCTTGGGATGCCCATCCCACCAAGAACTTGCCACATTTATTATGATCCACACAGTCAAAGGCTTTAGAGTAGTCAATGAAGCAGAAATATATGTTTTTCTGAAACTCCCTGCCTTTCTCCATTATCCAGCGGATATTGGCAATCTGGTCTCTCGTTCCTCTGCCTTTTCTAAACCCAGCTTGAACATCTGGCAACTCTCGCTCCATGTATTGCTGGAGTCTTCCTTGCAGGATCTTGAGCATTACCTTACTGGCATGAGAATTAAGGGCCACTGTACGGAAGGTTGAGCAGTCTTTCGCATTTCCCTTTTTTGGTATGGGGATATAAGTTGATTTTTTCCAGTCTGATGGCCATTCTTGTGTTTTCCATATTTGCTGGCATATGGCATGCATCACCTTGACAGCATCATCTCTTTTAAGATTTTAAACAGTTCAGCTGGGATCCCGTCGTCTCCTGCTGCCTTGTTGTTAGCAATGCTTCTTAAGGCTCATTCAACTTCACTCCTCAGGATGTCTGGTTCTAATTCATTCACCACACCGTCATAACTATCCTCAATATTATTATCCTTCCTATACAGATCTTCTGTATAGTCTCGCCACCTTCTCTTGATCTCTTCAGCTTCTGTTAGGTCCCTGCCATCTTTGTTTCTTATCATACCAATTTTTGCCTGAAATTTACCTCCAATGTTTCTAATTTTCTGAAGAGGTCTCTTGTCTTTCCTATTCTGTTGTCTTCTTCCACTTCCATGCATTGCTTATTTAAAAATAGTTCCTTATCTCTTCTGGCTAACCTCTGGAATTGCGCATTTAACTGGGCATATCTCCCCTTACTATCACTGTTTCCTTTTGCTTTCCCTCCTTTCTTGGGCTACTTCCAGTGTCTCAGCAGACAACCATTTTGCCTTCTTGGTTTTCTTTTTCTTTGGAACGTACTTTGTTGCCGCCTCCTGAACAATGTTGCGGACTTCCGTCCATAGTTCTTCTGGGACTCTGTTTACTAAATCTAGTCCTTCAAATCTGTTCTTCACTTCCACTGTATATTCGCTAGGAATGTTAGTGAGATCATATCTAACTGTCTGTGTATTTTCCCTGATCTCTTTAGTTTTATTCTAAATTGGGCAATAAGAAGTTCGTGATCTGAGCTACAGTCAGCCCCAGGTCTTGTTTTCACCGACTGGATGGATGTCCGCCACCTTTGGCTGCAAAGGATGTAGTCAATCTGATTTCGGCTGACCATCTGGTGAAGTCCATGTGTAAAGCCGTCTTTTAGGTTGTTGGAAGAGAGTATTTGTTATACACAGCGAGTTTTCCTGGCAAAATTCTATCAGCCTGCGTCCTGCTTGATTTTGTTGTCCCAGACCATGTTTGCCTGTGATCCCATTTGTCATTTGACTTCCCACCTTGGCATTCCAGTCTCCTGTAATGAAAATAATGTCTCTTTTTGGTGTATTATCCAGTAGGTCCTGCAGATCCTCATAGAACTGATCTACTTCTGCTTCTTCAGCAGCTGTGGTTGGGGCGTATATTTGGATCACTGTAATGTTGAAAGGCTTTCCTTGCACTCGAATTGAGATCATTCTGTCACTTTTTGGGTTGTATCCAAGCACCGCTTTATAGTACAATGTATCATGTGATATTAATATTGTGATATGATAATAATATAATATATTGTATTTACATTTTACTTGGAAGCCATTCTGAGGCCCCTTCGGGGTGAGAAGGGAGGCATATAAATATTGTAAATAAATAAACAGATTATTAAACAAAATAAGGGCAACCTAATGCCTAGGAAATTTCAAATGCTATAATAATGCTAATTCTTGAAAAATGTAAGAGTTTGGGTTGATCAGCCTAAAGACTAGCTTGCTGAACATTTTCTTCCCATTCAGACACTTATGGGAATCCCACAAACTGGCCATGAGCAGTCCTCTCACTGTTGTTTCCTATCAACATCTTTCCAACTAGTTGTTGCCCCAGTCCTGGAGGCTGAATCATAGCTATCAGTGATCTCCATTTAACGTATCCTCTTCTCATGAGGCTGGAGACATTAATCTGCATCCAAAAAAGAGTCAACCCATGCCTACTTAAAAGGATATCTCACTGAACCCCTTTCTAAATCTTTAGTCAGTTTAGTTCTCTCAGAGGGCTGAGCACTTTGATATCTATACAAAGTTTCCCTAAATCTCCATGCTCGTAATTCCTTCCGTCTTTGATTTTCTTTTTTGTCTTCCCCTTCCCACTCCTCATATTCTGCTTTTTGTCTTTCTTCAGTGGATCACACAATTTGAAGAGAGCTGGAACTCTGAACCCAGCCATCCCTATTTAAAAGGTAAGCTTGGGATAACTCCCATTAAATAAGCAAAGCATGTACTCCACCACTGATCTTTGCAGATCATGCTTCTTGATAGAAAATGGAGAAGCAGAGAAAATTAAGTGATGCAACTTTGCAGAAAAAATCTACATATGTTCAGAGGCACTGTTGATTCACTGTTCTCTGACCAGTCACTTTTTGGTGCAGTAGATTAGTGTTCCCCACTTCAAACATCACTCCTTACTACCTGTTAATTAGGGGGAATTTTACATGATCCCCCAGAAATGCTTCATTTACATCTCCCAGAAGCCCTAGCCAGAATAACTAAAGGTGAGGAATGCTGGGAGTTAAAGTTCAGCAACATATGGAAGGCCACATTATTTCCCCCATCTAAAGAGCTGTCTTTTTAAACTTGTAATAATTGAGGTATTTGTAAGGGAAATCAACAACATAGATGTTAGAAAGGATTGGGGAGGTTGTAAACAGAGGAGATGCAGATTTTTTTTTAAAAAAAAAAAGAACTGAAGATATTGTATAAGATGATATCCCAGACTTTTAAGGCAGCCTTTTCCAATCTGCTGTTTTCCAGACATGTTCAATTACCATGATCCTTCAGTAGCAATCATTTTATGGGCTTTGTAGTTCTGGGTTCAATTTCCAAGCTGGGTAAGGAAACTTTAAAATGAAAAAAAAAAAAAGTTTTCTATTTTCTGAGCAGCAATAACAAGGTCAATGGGGACAGCTCCCATGGCAACCTCTGTAAATATCCTGTTCTGCTCTATAAACTAACACTTTAATAGCAATTTAATTAAAAATAGATTGAGTGATTAAATTATTCTACTTATTTATCTTGACAGTAGTAACTATAACAATGATGAACTTCCCAATTACTGAATTAATTTTCAAACCTAACATTGCAACCTCTGAGTAACTGCATATTTATTTATTTACTTCATTTGTATACTGCTTTTCTCAGCCCTTAGCAGACTCAAAGCGGTTAACAATAGCAAAAATTCAATGCTAAACATCATAAAAACAGTTAAAAATTAATTAAAACAATAACATAATAAACAATTAAACATCAATATAACATCTCATTAGCATCTCATAAGTAGAATCAAGATCCAATCTCATCATCCGTTGTTCCGTATTCCTATATTCATTACACTGCCTATTCAAATGCCTGCTCGAACAACCAGGTCTTCACTTTCCTCCGAAATGCCAATAGGGAGCGATCTAATATCTGTAGGAAGGGTGTTCCACAGCCGAGGGGCCACCACTGAGAAGGCCCTGTCTCTCGTCCCCACCAGATGTGCCTGTGTTGCAGGCGGAACCGAGAGCAGGGCCTCCCCACATGATCTTAATGTCCTAGCTGGTTCATAGGAGGAGATGCATTCAAACAGGCAAGTTGGGCCAGAACCGTTTAGGGCTTTATAGGCTAATGCCAGCACTTTGAATTGTGCCCAGTAGCAGACTGGTAGCCAGTGGAGCTGGCGCAACAGAGGAGTTGTATGCTCCCTGAGCGCCGCTCCTGTTAGTATCCTGGCGTTGGACCATTTGAAGCTTCCAGGCAGTCTTCAAAGGCAACCCCACGTAGAGAGCGTTGCAGTAGTCTATACGGGATGTAGTCAGAGCGTGGACTACCGTGGCCAAGTCAGACTTCCCAAGGTACGGGTGCAGCTGGCGCACAAGTTTTAACTGTGCAAATGCTCCCCTGGTCACCGCTGAAACCTGGGGTTCCAGGCTCAGAGATGAGTCCAAGATCACACCCAAGCTGCGAACCTGCGTCTTCAGGGGGAGTGCGACCCCATCCAACACAGGCTGTAACCCTATGCCCTGTTCGGCCTTACGACTGACCAGGAGTACCTCTGTCTTGTCTGGATTCAATTTCAATTTGTTCGCCCTCATCCAGACCATCACAGCAGCCAAGCACCGGTTCAGGACCTGAACAGCCTCCTTAGTAGCAGGTGGAAAGGAGTGACAGAGTTGGACATCATCCGTACAGATGACACCGTACCCCGAAACTCCGGATGATCTCTCCCAGCGGCTTCATGTAGATGTTAAACAACATGGGAGACAGTATTGAACCCTGAGGAACCCCACAAGACAAAGGTTGTGGGGTTGAACAGGTGTCCCCCAATAACACCTTCTGGGATCGGCCCTCCAGGAATGAGCGGAGCCACTGCAGAACAGTCCCTCCAAGGCCCATTCCCGCGAGGCGTCCCAGAAGGATACCGTGGTCGACGGTATCGAAGGCCGCTGAGAGGTCCAGCAGAACCAACAGGGACACACTCCCCCTGTCTAGCTCCCGGCGTAGATCATCCACTAAGGCGACCAAGGCTGTCTCGGTTCCATGTCCCGGTCTAAAGCCAGACTGTGCCGAATCCAGATAATCCGTGTCTTCCAAGAATACCTGGAGTTGTGAAGCCACCACAGGCAAAATGGATTCTAAGCTGCCATGTTTATGTAACTTACTTTCATCTTCAACAACTGAAGAAAATGGAAAGCAATGGATTTAGCTTATATTTTTCAGTTCTGTTTTATGATGATTCATTATCTTATGTGAACATATATTTGAATATATATTCATATGTTAATCCCCATATATATATGAGGATTAACAGCATCCTTATAATATCTAGGACAAACTCTAGTGCTACTGATTTGCTTTTTAATCACCAATACACTATATACGTATTTATATTTTAAAGTGTTTGACACTCTCTCCTGATACAGTTAGTAACTTGCTAATCTCCCATTTGTGTGATTCAAAGACTGCGAAGAAGAAGAAAAAGGCTTTGTATTAGTAACTGTAGTTTTTTGAAGGTCATCTGTAAAATCACACCACCATCTCTTCCTCCCATCTGTGTGGTGGCTGTTTTTGGTGGCCAGTGAAAATAGGTTTATGCAGGAAGCACTGGATATAGAATATGGGAGGTGGGGATGCCACCATTAAGCTTATGTAAAGCTCCAGAAGGTTCCGAATGGTGCTTTGAGAGACTATGAAGACAAAATTATATATATGTTTTAACTTATACATATGTTGTAAAATAACTCTTCAAATGTTTCATGTAGCTAAAGAAATACAGGATGCAAAAATTAAGTTTAACACCCATTTTCTTAATGGGTGCTCTTTTATAACAGACTACAATAAAACAAAATAAATCAAATCAGTTCATACAGAAGTCATATGTAAGAGCATGAGAGCATCTTACAAAAGTGATCTCCAGCAGAGATACTTTTCTTAATGGGGTTGAAAGACTTTTTACAAGAAATTAAGCTAAATAAAAATATGAACAAAAATGTTTGATTTTACTTAAATTAACATTTATAGCTAGCATTACAAAGATCGCTTGCTAGAACAATGAAGCTTTGAAATTCATGAAGCAACTATTTAACATAAGCTGCACTAAGCAGCTACTCCAGCCTACCAGAACCCAACTGGCAACAGTCACCCAGAGGACCTTTTAGTCAAAACTGCCCCAAAAGTGTGGAATGACCTGCCAGAAGAGCTCCAACAGCTAAAGCGGCTGTGAGAATTTAAAACACCACTGAAGACTCATCTCTTCCAGCAGGTCTACAGTTTTAAGTTCATCTGTGTATTTTAACTCTACGTATCTTGTTGTATGTGTTTTATCTCTTGTTTTAATGGTATTGTACCCCACCTCAAGCCACAGGGAGAGGTGAGTGGTTGTTATAATAATATTTATAATGTTATAATGTTATTTTTACTTAATATACTTTATTTTCCTTAATAACTTATACAGAAGTTTTATGTAGGCAATATCATTCACTTTCAGAAATTTTTAATTCTTAAATAGTTATTATCCAGTTAAACTACTGTTCTGTTACTTAGCTACTGAATCTAATGGAAAGGCAAGAAGTATGCACATATGTGTAGTAACACCTGGAAAACAGAGCAGACAATAACACTTGAAGTAACTTCTCAATTTGTTTAGAGATTTGACAAGATGTGGCATATTGGAGTAAAGAGTATGGCACACAGGAATCAGATATTGGACCACAACAGCATTAAGAAGGAGAGGGTGGGTGGAGATACTAATATGAATGATTTTTTACACATCACAAAGAGTGGAGGCTCTCTCTGAATTGTACACCCACACTATGTAATGCACTTCAAGCAGCTGAACAATTTCTGTAATAAGTCATTTAATGCAGTCATGAACGAAGTATCAGATCACTGAGGAATACTTATTGCAAAAACAGGCTGGTAGTTTATAACCCAAATAAATTTGTTTTTAACGGTAAGTGTTCAGGGCAATTTGATTAGCAAAGCAATAACAACACTTTCTTCACTGCTAGAAAATAAAAACCATAATTTAGTGGAGGTTTTTTTCAATGTATCAGGCATGAAACGTTGTAATTTCCATGGAATTACAGCATACAGTAATACATTTGTCTCTTTGTAAGACAGTGTAGTTTGTGAACAAAGTTCAAAAGGTAGTGTATTGAATCGTGCAAACCAACCCTGAAAGGAAATAAACTGGACATATTCAGAAAACGGAAACAGAGAAAGGGTTACTATTAGGAAAAGAAATTTGATCACAATAAACTCTAATCTCAATCCAGAATACAAATGACACTTGGTACTGACAAAAAGGGAAAGGGAAAGAAGAGCCAGTGCTTCCTCAAACTTCTATCATAACCTACCTTTTAAAATGAAGATTACAAAATCAAGAATAATTCTACCAAAGCATCTCATAATACTGTTCCTGTTTGGTTTTTATTTTGTTTTATGTTAAACAAAGCTATGCAAAAATGCAAATTTATACTTGCTTTTTCATTCTCACAATTTTGGTACTTTATTAGTTTGGATTTTTCTCCCCTGTAATTTGTTGTCACTGGAAAGTATTGCTAGATCTAAACATTACAGGAAGGCTCCTCTTATCTGATGGATCAGAGACCAGAGCACTGTCTCTGATCCATCCAGAGACTGTTAGAAATCAGAATCAGTTGAAATGTGGAAATCAAGTTATTTCTAGTTTGTAAATGCATTTTAACTGCTGAAAAATAATAAGAATACACAATATATATGACTTCTGAATGCATTTGACTGCTGAAAAATATTAAGATACACTATATATGACTTCTGAATGTGTGATGAAAATTTAAAAACTTCTCACATTCAAAAGTGATTCAAGGAGGAGTATGCTCTCTCAGTAGGGAGGCCTTGGAACACAAGCAGTCCCAACCAAGCCTTGCAAGCAAGAAGAACTGATGAAATAGAAGTTAAATGAATCAAATTTGCCTATAATTTGTAGAAATTGAAAGAGCAAGGCATCAGAAAGTGAGTTTTCAAGAAGTGGGGAAAGACTGTACATATGAATAAGCAACAGGGGAGAGAAATGGACTACATACTTAATCACTATATACGAGTATATTTCTATATCTCTACCGTAACATTCAGACTAAGGTCAGATGCCTTGTTATGTTTCCCTCACACTGCCTAATTAATATCTGAATATGATTTGACACTGATTTTTCTATTGCTCAGTCTTTTTTCTTGACCATTCTTTTTGATCTTTTAAGGATTTCCAAACATTTTATATTTCAATTTTAATTATTAGCCATCTTTAGCAAAAAGGAGGAGAAGGAGGAGGAGCAGAATAAATACAACACATAATGAATGCATTAAGACCATATATATTCAGGCAGTTCCTGAGTTACAAACATATGACCTATAAACCATTCATTGTTAAGAATGGGGTGAAACAACAGCAGGTGAAATAAAACTATTCCTAGGAATGGAAATTCACTCCTGAAAGAGTGATTATGGGGGAAAGGTCGCAAATGAAGCTTTATTCTCACCAAACCTTGTTTCCATAACACACCACACTTTTCAAAATCTAATTATCACAGGGACAGAAAGTGAGGTGAAATCTTCTGAACAGAAGTACAGACTGCAAAATAAACATCAAAAGGGTGTTATCCAAAGTATCTGTGGGGTTACATTTACAAATGTACCTATTCTGACTTACAAATAAATTCAACTTAAAAGCAAACCTACACAACCTATCTTTCTGATAACTTGGGGGCTGCCTTTATTTGTGTGAGCAAATGATTAATTAATAACAATCACTAATAGAAGAATAGAAATAATGCTTTATTCAATACAAAAGGTTTGGAATGCCATGAAGATAGGATTTACCTGTTTTTCTGAGGGGGAAATCATCTTTGGAATCATACATCCCTAGTACAGGATGATTGTAATTGCCTGACACTCCACTTTGTGGTGGTGAACTCTGATCTAGAGAACTATGTTGTGTTTTCCTAAAGGAAAAAAAAATTAAAGATGAATAACATATAAACTTAAATAAGAACCTCACAATTCTAGAAATGTCTGTTTTGGCTTAGCAACTAGAAGAGAACTCCCGTGCAATCGATATAGATAAGTACTGAACACACACCCCATTTTATGAGAGAACAGCACATGAGAGCTGCCACTGTTTGTTATTTCAAAATAATTTAAACTCAAATTTTCTAATGGAAAAAATGACATGATTATAACAATTTATATATGTACTAGCTGTACCCGCCACGCGTTGCTATGGCCAACCTTCCCTCCTTCTTTCTCTCCTTCCTTCCGTCCCTCTTTTTCTTTCCCTTCTACTTTCCCTTCTTCTTTCTTCCTTCTCTACCTGTTTCTTTTCTCGCTTCCTTTGCTCTTTGATTCCACCATTCCTTGTCTCTTTTCTTCCTTCCTTCCCTCCTCTCTCTTTCGTTCCTTCTCTCCTTCCTTCCCTCTTTCACTTTTTTATTTCCTTCTCTCCTTCCTTCCTTCTCTTTCTTTCTTTCCTTCTCTCCTTCCCTCCTTCTTTCCCTCTTTCTTTCTCCCTCCCTCCCTCCTTTATGTGTATGTGTTTTGTGTATGCATATATGTGTGTATATATTTCTGCATACAATTGTCTATATGTGTATATATGTGTTTTGCGTATATATGTGGTTTTGTGCATGCGTTGTAATGTATTTTTTTTTGTTTTTTGGCTTTTTAAGTCTCTTCTGCTGTGTTTTTCAATGTTTTTGTGACTGATGGTCACTTGTTGGCCTGATAAGTGTCTTGTGTCCAAATTTGGTGTCAATTCGCCCAGTGGTTTTTGAGTTATCTTAATCCCACAAACGAACATTACATTTTTATTTATATAGATTATTAATTTCCCTTGTGCATCTTTCCCCATATATTGTACTATTGTTCTAGAATTTTCACTGGTTTTCTGGTTTCCACGAATGTTGGTTTTGACTTCTGAAATCTGAAAAAGTTTGTGCTGCCTATAATTCTTCTGCTTCCTAAGGCTCAGTAGTCACATTTGTAGTCATAATAAATATAGCAAATATTTCAATCTCATTATGTCATTTATTCTATCAACAAGAATAGTAAGAATCACAATAAGACCACTTACCCATACCAGAATCGAGGGTCATTGGAAATGCAATGGTTGAGATTCCGCTGCGCCAAAGCTTTTTTTTTATTTAAGACAAACTCTTGTAACTTCATTTTTACTTCTGTGCTTGCCACTGCACCTGAAATAGCAAATCAAAAGAAAAGTATGTGTCCACTATTAATAAGCAGAATAAACACTATATTAAGTTCACGGGCTAAATCTGAAATTACAAAAGGTTGTCTAAAACTTTCAGTGAAACTTTTTCTGTATCTTAAGCTATCAATAAAGAAGACTTCTTTCCAATAAGCAAATGTATACAATTATGACTGCTGCTTAGAAATGGAAATTTAATCAGAGATTTAGCTTTTCTCTATAAATGGCGGAGCAGCTGAATATGATTTTACACATAAAATTATGCTTAGATTAAACCACTTATAGATGCTATTCTAGCCTACTCTTAATCAAAAGCATTTTAGAACAGAAGTTTTGTAAATACTCAGGTTTTTTAAAAGTCACATCTGCAGGCAAAGGTTGGAGAAAATGAATAGCTCATGTATTGAATCTGTCTTGAAAAATCTTTCATGTAAGGATTTTTGTTCACAATATCTGTGTAAAACAACTTCTACATAATCATTCAATTCATAGTCAATCATCTTTTTTGTCAAACAGAAAATCTGGCATGTAAGAGAAATATGTTTCTACAAAGTCAAGAACTGCATATCCTGAAGCATAATTTCTAATCACTATTTACTTCACTAGACACCAGTCTATCAACATGTAGCTGGATTCTATCTTTAATGGTGTAGCAAACGTGACTATGTTGCCATCAGTAAGACTTTTCAGACTCATGTTATGCATGTCTATACAACTTCATTTCTAATGTGGAACATTTACTTCCCTTTAATTAAAAGTAGTTCAATGGGAAGTATGCCAAGCTGCAGCCTTTGATATGAGCAATGTTTTCAAATACATTCATTTAGTATTTAAGACATTTAGAGTTGCAATGGTTTGAGTGTTGGGATACAAATCTGAAGATAACAGTTCAAATCCCTGTACAGACATAGAAAACCATTAGGTGATCTTGGGCAAGTCACACTGTCTCAAAGAAAAGCAAATTTTGCCAAGAAAACCCTGTGATACCTTTAACTCAGCAATGTCAGAAACAACTTGAGAGCACATGACAATGTATGCAGGAAACTTTGAATAAATCGTTATTTATCCTGAAATACTTTATAGAGGTGGCATAAACCATCTATGGAAATGGTTCTCAACCTTTTTTTCACCCCCCCCTCCCTCAAACACCTTTTGAAGCCGTGGACCCGCAAGACTTAACTCAAGATTTAAGACACAAGACTGCATCAAATAACTATTACAATTTTCTCATGAAAGTCCTTCAAATTTAATCTGTTAATGCACAACTCCTGTTTTAATATAATCTTGTGATTATGATTCCATACAAATTTAAAATAATAGTATCAACACTAATAATAGTTAATAATTGATCCTTTGTAGCCCCCCTTGTGACAACATCACAGCCCCCCAGGGGTCTATGAACAACTGATCTATGGTATTTCATCTAAATTACTGTTCTTTGGGTGAGAAGCATACATTTTAATTTCTATTTATATCACCTTCACATGTAAACATATCACAAGTATGCCAAGTATCTATTCATGGATTCTCTCTGTCCCAATTAACAACTTTGCAGCTATACTGTAAACAACTTAAGGTCTTGAACATGAAATGTTATCACAATATTCTAACCTAGACCTTTAAGGAACAGGAAGCTGTTTCGAAAATAGGTATAGAACTGCCAAATAGGTCTATGAATATTGCCTGATCCGAAGGGCTGGATTTGCACTCTCACTGCTGAAAAGTAATTATCTGGGTACACTAAAAGCCTTTTTAGAAATTCTCTGGTGACTACCTATCTATTTATCTAAAAGTCAAAGTACTGTTGTCTGTTGCTAAGTATTATTATTATTATTATTATTATTATTATTATTATTACTATTAAAGCGGCCCTCTGTGATGCCACTTTGAAAGAAAGGTGAAGTGTGAGGGGGAAGGAAAAAGGAAGGAAAGAGCCATAAAGAGAACCATGTTGCCAAGGTGACATTGTCTTGCCTTCTTAGAGCTGGAGATGGGAGAAAGGATAGAAAGAAGGAGAGAAAGAAGGGAAAGAAAGGAATGGAGAAGGAAAGAAAGCAGGGATGGAAAAGAAAGAAAGGAGGAAACAGTATAAGGGGAGCAAAAAGAGAATAAAAGGATGAAAGGGGGGCAGTAATCCCAACAACACCTATGCAATGCTGGGTATATATGCTACTCTTTTTATAAACAAACACCACCTTGATGCGATTTGGATTGAAGTTCAGTTTTGGAACAACAATTAGCTTACTTGAATTCAAATGTCTTCCAGCAATTTTCTATAGATCCTAAACTGCCATATAAGACAATGCATGTGTAAATCAAGGGCAGGTTTCAATGTCAAAATTATGGATTTTGATATGACCCGTGGAAAAGTCCAAGAACACTGCATGGGGATGGGAAAGTGCCAGCACCGTCTTACAGGACTAGCCACCCATGGCTGCATCCAAACCTTTTCCCACACTACTCAGTGAAAGGGATAGTTCTTATATATACATATATCTAAGATAAAATATGAACTCTTACCAAAATAAGGAGGCTTCCCCTTTTCCGAATAGAGTGATGAAAGGTGAGTGTTTAGTCCATGTTGGGAGAACCTAAAAGAAGCACTGACTTCTTCCAGGTACTCCTTTGAGAAGGGTCAGAAGTGGTGCTACAGCAGAAAGTATAAGAAGTCAGTGCTTCTTTTAGTTTCTTCTAGGATGGACCATGCCCTCACCTAAATAAGTAAACTTTATTATGGTCAATGACCAGATCATAACAGGGAGACCAGTCCCACACATCCACGTCAAACCCAAGGGGTTATATACTTCAAACTTCAACAAATTTTAAAATCTAAGCTAAAAACCACATACAAGTAATTATTAAAACCCAACTCAACCCACAAGATCATCCGAAGGCAGTTGAAAGGGAGGTATTGGGGACGGCACCGGGGGGCGGGGGAGGGAAGGATATCCAACACTGTAAATATCAGTCTACATCTGATTTCCCATCTATATTCCAGGGGTGAAGTTTAGGTCTTCTGACTCTCAATCATCGTCCGCTGGATTTTAACTGCAGCCATGCAGAACTTAGCGACACTGCATGTCACAGCCAAGTTTGTGTCTGAGAGCAGCAGGGGTTTGTATAATTGTCCAGACGTCCTGGGTATTTAATTGTCCATAGTGAGAAGAGACGAGATTGACTATCTCTATAAAACAGGAATTGCAGAAGCACATGCTCTGTTGTTTCTATGTGACCTGAGTCACAGGGACATAGCCTTTCAGAGTATGGGGTCTTCTGGTAACAACCTTCCAGTACAGCAGAAGGAAGTGCATGGCATCGTGCCAAGGTGAAGGCTCTCCGATGGCTGGCTACCTCCAACACAGTAAGATATTCCATAGGGGAGGTACAGCTCCTACTGTTTGCATTGGTGATAAAGGATGGGGAACTACATAGATCTGCTTGGCGCTCAGTGTCCCTCTCCTTTCACCACCTGACTCAGAGAAAGAGATGGTTCATTTTCTTGATAAGAATTAAGGTGCAGTACTTACACTGACCCATGGATAAGGTGACCAAGGTTTTTGGATCAATATTTTAAATAAATATTTATGTTATACAGAAGCACACACGTATCTGCAGAATTGGTACCTGGGATTTCATTTTGTGGTGATACAGTCTCAGCTTTTCCACTGTTTAACTTTGCAAGGGCATGAACAGCCTGGATGTTTATTCCTTTATTCTGCAAAACAGCTGTGTTAGGGCTATCACCTATGTTTTCATGTATCCATGCAAGCACCCCATAGATATGGGGACTGTACTATATACAGCAGATAGAATTCAGACCTTACTGAACGAAACCAACATCTATAATATTCCTTTTCTCCTTGAATCAAAAGTAGGTAACATATGAGTGTAAGCATATTGGTGCCGTTCAATCTACCAAGAGTGGTAATTTGTCTTTGAAACAAAGTGTGTAAGATCATGAGCACCTGGGGTAGAAGGTGATTAATACCAACTATTGCTAATTACCTCTAAACATGTGGTGCATCCTCCACATACCTTTGTTTTAAGGGCAAATTTTTGGTTTCCAGCACTACCAAAAAGGTATGATGATAGAAAAAAGAGGAAGGGAGGGAGGGGCATGGTCTGCCCTTTGAGATATACAAGAAAGAAATGTTCAGACTAATTTTCAAAGTCTAAGGCATTAAAGCACAGTTGGGTTTCCACAGACATTCTCCTTTATATGTAGGGATCTGCAGTGTCTATTTCATTCTACACATATCTTCTGTCGCTACCAGTGTTAGCTGTGGCACTTCTTATATCTAATTGGATGCTTGAACCCATGAGTACTGCTAAATTTTGACAGCAAACACTAAAGGTTATTTTAAAGCACACATGTCCTTGTTTTTATAGCTGCTTCCCATTTGCTGCAGAATTTCAAGTGCAGGAGTAAAGTAGCTGAGTTTGCAAGCCCAAGGAGAGATTTGGCCTCAAAACTGCTTTATCTGCTCATCTTTGCATTACAGTCTGAGAACTATGGTAAGTATTCATATTGAAACCCAGTAACTAAGGACAGATAGATGAGGTTGCTCAAAGAAAAGTCTTGAAGGGTGGGCAGATATTCAGAAGGCTCCTACCTAAGCCAGTCAAGATACTGACATTAGAGACCCTTGTGATGAAAAAAACAATTTTTGTCATGATGACCACACTAGACGCTTTCATTCATGTGTTTCTGTCACAAGTACATGAATGCTTTTGCTAAACTATTAGTAAAAGAAGACAAAGGAACCAGGAAGATTTCCTACATGGTTCTATAGTAATCATGTGAGCTTTGGATGTTCCATTCAATGCTGAAACTATTACAGCTTCTCTGGATTCAGTTTGTGTCCCTAATGTGAAAACCATTATAATTTGGATAGTTATTCTGCTACATCCAAAATGTAGTAAATAAATCAAGTCTGTCTGGCTACTGTATATTTGACTTCAGATGATTTCTTACACAGATGACAGTAGACTAGATTCTTTGAGTAAGGGTTTTGAATGGGTGTTTCCACGTCAGTTGACCCCCTTGATCATGATATTGTCTGCCTTCATGAGAATATGGCACCTCTGAACCATCCTTCAGTCCCCATATCTATGGAACATAGTATCGATCTAGTTTTACGACTCAGAAACTCAAGGAAATGTTGATGTCATTTTGTCTAAATGATTAGAGACACTGAGTCCTTTGATTTCCATATGTAATTCCAAGATGCCTACTAGTATTCATGCTAGATCTACAATTGTATTTCCCTGTCAGAGCTGGGAAGATACTAAATCTTCCTAAAAAGATCTAAATTGGTAGGAATGTTCCGTCACCCAGGAGACTGGTTTGCATTGCTCTTTTTAGTTGCTTTGAGTGACTGCCCCTTGCCTTTCTCTCAGGAGCTGCTGCAGCCTTGCAAAGCCTGGAGTTTAACAGCCAAAGGCGGGAAAAGCCAGTCTGCAAACTCTTTGCAATGATTGGCCTAGGGAGCAGCTCTTTGAGCCCACCCCTGCTCCCAGGGAAAGACTTCCATTTTGGAGTCCTCCCTGCCTGTTCAGTTCTGAAGAAGGAATCTGATGTGCTGGTGGCCAGAAAGGTAGCTCCGACAAACCACTGTAAAAACAAAAACAATTGAGAATTGAGAAATTAAGATAGACAGAGAAGTTTATTGAGAAGAATTGAGCTATAGTTAGATAGATTATAAGAGAGTTATAGAGTATAAAGAAAAATAGATATTGAGCTTTGAGAATTGAGTTTTATAGAGTCTTATAGAGAGAGAGACTGCATTGCCTTATCTCCAAGGCTAATCTGGAGCTTAGATAGATAGGGAAAGATTTGTTCTTTCTAAAAGGCAACAGCTCTGGATTAGGGTGAAGGATCCCTGGATCCCTTTGCCACTTGGGGAAAGGCTGACTCAGTAACTGGTGGAGAAGAGAAATAAGAAATATCTATTTGGTTTTATCAATTGACTGTTCTGTTTGCAACTTTGAGAAATAAATATCATTTTTTGATGTAATAGACTCAGTTGCTGAGAATCTCAATCTTCTCAAGAAAAGCACCGGCAGTTTGCCCAGACATAGGGAACCACACATCATAGTTTTGTTTTTAAAAGCGTCTGGGTGTAACGGCACAAGGAAGACTGCAACTATCTCTATTTACTTGAAAGTGGAACCTTAGCAAAGATCTGGAATGGAATCTTATCTACTACACAACAAACATCATTGATGAGTTATATTCCAGGACTAGTCAGGATTAGAAAAAAATCCTTGGCCTCAAATCCTGGATCTTTTTATATCTTTGGGGAATTCTGGAAGCCACTGTTCTATACTGTTATTAATAAATGCAGAACACTTTGCAAGTTTTTCAAGGGACTTTTTGTCGTTTACTAGGTACCCTTGGTTGTGTAAGGTTTTCAGAATGCTCTCCCTATATATTGTTGAAGGCTTTCATGGACAGAATCACTGGGTTGCTGTAAGTTTTTCGGGCTGTATGGCCATGTTTCAAAAGAATTCTCTCCTGACATTTCACCTACATCTATGGCTGGCATCCTCAGAGGTTGTAAGTTGTAAGAGAAACATCAGGAGAGAATGCTTCTGGAACATGGCCATACAGCGCAAAAACCTTACAGCTCTCCCTATCTTCTTTCCACTGAGGATGCAATAAACAAGTACAAGGGAACATATAGACCTGCTAGAAAGAAGAAGGCATCTAATACCTTGCATCTAATACCTTGATGCAGAAGAGACGGCATGGTTGTAATCCTACTAGACTAAGCAGGTGTTATACTAGCAGCTCTTCTCTTTCGGAGCATCCAAGTCTTCCTTACGCAATTGGAACTACAACTGTCAGCCTGACATACTGACAATGCTGAGATAAGCTTCCATGTCTCTGTGTACCCCAATATGTGACAAAAGTCATGCTGCCTCCCTCTCTTTTTTATTCCTTTAAAAAAAAGTTGATCTTGATATTTTTTTACTTTGCTTCTGCTATCTCCCCATGAACCAAACACCAATTCAATGGAGTCTATAGCTACATGCTGGAATCGCATGAACTGCCACCAAGATGGATGCCTCCCAAGGCTGCTGTAGTTCTGAAAAGGATCTTGGCTATTCAGTTCAGCTCAGAATTGGAACGATTGATCCTTAATGATTAACGCCAGAAATATGTAACATCCTTTTTCCTAACACGGACATGAAAGTATTGACTCCAAGTGATCTCCCTAGGACATGCTGGCCTGAATTTGGGCAAAAACTTTCAGTTGTATTTGAGCAGTCTTTCAACATCCTTGTATAAGTGCCTTCCATTGCCTTTCAGAAAGTATTACAACTTGGCAATAGAATGTCTAAATGTTTGCAAAGATGAGCAGAAAGCCACCCATCACATTAGTTGAAAGGGGCAGCTGGCCAACATACCAAGATAGACTTTTTGCTGGGACACTGCAGTGCCTGGTCTTGCTTGAGCTTGGAACAAAAGGATATGGCTTGTTTTGAGTTTTTCATCTTCCATTTTTACAGGATTCTTAATCTCCATCAATACTGTATTCAAGGAATCATCAAAGAGATGTCTGCCTGAGAATGGAATAGTAGTGAGATTAGGTTTAGACTTGGTATCTATAGCCAAGGTACTCAACTAAAAGTTATGTCTGTCCAGCATTGTAGAAGCCACACATTTCGGGGTGTTGTAGGATCCACTGCACCTAAACTAAGGGTTGCACCCCCATCACTATAATTGACACCAAATTTCAGCAGGAACTGTAATCCTATGATTCAGGAGGATATCAAAGCCATAATAATCTGTGAGACTACAGCTTTTTGTTTTCTTTTTCAAAACTAACAAGCCCCAAAATGGATCCAGAACCATATTTCACAAAAAGCATTTTGAAGATAGCACTTGGTGGAAAAATTGCAACAGTCATGGATTGTGGTGGAATCCTTTCTGTATACTGGGTCTATGGGATGTTTAGTTTTTGAGAAAGATAAATCAAAATGCAAATGGAACCACATTTTAAAGTGGTGAGTTTTAAAGAGTTTTAAAAGCAATATATCCCGTGGAGGGGAAGGACAATCTTAAACAGAAAGGCACAATATGAAAGGAAAATAGCACTGCGAGCTGTGGGAGGCCATGACTGTTAGAATACAGACAGTCCCGAACTTACAAACAAGATAGGTTATGAAAATTTGTTCTTCAGTTGAATTTGTTTGTAAGTTGGAACAGATACATTTCAAGTGTAACTCCAGCCATATTTATAGCATATATATATATGGTTTGGATAGCATAGGAAAGGGCAAGCAACCCTGTGAGGTTTGTTTTGCTGTCTGTGCCCTTGTTCAGAAAATTTCCCCTCACTTTCGGTCCCCGTGATAATTGGATTTTGAAAAAATTGGTTTGTTGTGAAAACAAGGGTTGGTGTTAAAGCTTCAGTGGAGATCCCTTTTCCCCAAGATAACTCTTTCAGGAGTAAATGTCCCTTCCTAGGGATAGATTTAACTCACTTCCTGCTGTCTCACCCCACTTGTTACTTTGAGATGTTTGTAACTTGGGGACTACATGAGTCTGCCTTAATCCTAAAGGAGTTTAATCAAGAATAGCTTCCCTCTTCTCCTTGAATAAAATACAAACAATACTAGGAAATGATTAGAACAGAAGTACGATGGATCATTAAAAGAAGATAAGTTGTTGGGCCCAATTCAAGATGCAGGTTATGACCTACAATGCCTAAATGGTTTGGACCCCACCTATCTCTACGCCCGCATCTCCCCCATGAACCAGCAATGACTCTTAGAACTGCCAGGGAGGCCCTCCTCTTGCTCCCAACACTGTCCCAAGAACGGTTGGTGGGGACTAGGGAGAGGGCCTAATCAGTGGTGGCCCTTGGCTTTGGAACGCCCTCGCCAGAAAGATAAGACAAGCCCCGTCACTATCCTCCTTCTGAAGGGACCTGAAAGCCTAGTGGTTCCAGTAGGCCTTTGAAAATAATTAGCCCCAGGCCCTACCCTAGCAATTAGCTAGGCCCCTACTCTGCACTTCAACAACTTCTCTGGCCCTATGTTACTTTGTTGCACTAGCCCTTGCCCAGCCCTTTCACATCTGACTAGGTCCACTTCGTAATTTCCAGGCATTGGTATTTTGAATTCAATTTGATGGAATAATACTGGAACTGGCTTTTTAATGGTTGTGATTGTTTTAATAGGATTTCTGTTTATGCTTTATAATAGTAATTTTGTATGATTTTTGTGTTGGTAATTGAATGCTTTGGTCTATGTTGGAAACCATCCTGAGTCCCCCCGGGGAGATAGGGCGGTATATAAACAAAGTTTTATTTATATTAGTTATGTAAGATAAAAGAACTGTGAGATATTTTTGACCTCGCAGAGACAGTGTTGGCTCCATATTTAATGTACTTATATGAAGTCTTTAAATATCTTCATTTTGGGGTAGTGTTTCTAATAGATCTCTCAATTTTAGTTGGCACAAAGAAGATTTTAAATTATCTAATTGGTACCAATGTGATTAAAATCTATGATGAAAAAATTATTTGTGTTGTTGTACATTTTTTCGGGTTATATGGCCATGTTCTAGAGGCATTCTCTCCTGCCTCTAGAACAGTGGTTCTCAACCTTCCTAATGCCGCGACCCCTTAATACAGTTCCTCATGTTGGGGTGACCCCCAACCATAACCTTAATGTTATGAATCGCCATGTAAATAATGATCTGCAGGATGTATTTTCATTCACTGGAGCAAATTTGGCACAAATACTTGGTATGCCCAAATTTGAATACTGGTGGGGTTGATTTTGTCATTTGGGAGTTGTAGTTGCTGGATTTATAGTTCACCTACAATCAAAGAGCATTCTGAACTCCACCAACGATGGAATTGAACCAAAGTTGGCACACAGAACTCCCATGACCAACAGAAAATACTGGAAGGATTTGGTAGGCATTGACCTTGAGTTTGGGAGTTGTAGTTTGCCTACATCCAGAGAGCACTGTGGGCTCAAACAATGATGGATCTGGACCAAACTTGGCACCGATACTCAATATGCCCAAATGTGAACACTGATGGGGTTTGGGGGAAATAGACTTTGACATTTGGGAGTTTTAGATACTGGGATTTATAGTTCACCTACAATCAAGGAGCGTTCTGAACCCCACCAATGATAGAATTGGGCCAAACTTCCCACACAGAAGCCCCATGACCAACAGAAAATACTGTGTTTTCTGATTATCTTTGGCGACCCTTCTGACACCCCTTCGCGACCCCCTCAGGGGTCCCGACCCCCAGGTTGAGAAACACTGCTCTAGAACATGGTCATATAGCCTGAAAAAAACCTACAACAACCCAGTGATTTTGGCCATGAAAGCCTTCAACAATACAAAAAATGGTTTATTTTAATTAAGTAGCTATCTGTGAGTTCTGAGAATATTTTTTTATGTTTTGACATTTTTAATATTCATATTTAGTCTATTGCTTGAAAAAGCCAAGCTATGTTCAACTATCTGAATGGTTGCAATATAGAAGGCTAAGAAAGCAACAGCCTTAAATTACAAATATATATTGCTCACAAGATCACCATAGTGACAAGAGCTGTATGACAGTGGAACTAGCATCAGACAGCAATAATATAATTTCAATACCAAATTAAGTCCTCATTTAAAAAATGGACATTCTAAGTCAAGCATGGATCCTGGAATGAGTGGAGGGGCACAGGGAGCTCAAGCCTCCTCAAGACTAAGTTTAAAAAGGTAAGCTCCTTCCCCTCTTGAAAACCGCCCTGAGTCCCCTTCGGGGTGAGAAGGGCAGGGTAGAAGTAACCGAAATAAATAAATAAAATAATCAGGCACAGTGGACCACCAAGTCTCCTATATATTTAATTGTCTCAGATATTATCAATCAGAAGTGCAGTAAATAATCAAGCACACACAAAACAATTATTAAGACAGCTACTGTAGTTCAGTCCTCCCCTGCAAAACAAAGGCTGCATGCAATCTATTCTATCCACAAGTATGTATGAGTAAGCTACACTGAACATATGGAGAAGACTTATAAGTATGCATTGTACTTGTAAGTGTTTGTATTTTGAGACTGATTCAATGATACTAGAAGGGACAAGGAATTTGCCACTTCCCTAACTATGCCCTAAACTTAATTTTTGTCTACATCAAGCTTTGTAGAGCCAGTTTTGCATTTTCTTTGGTGTATTATGTGTGCAATTCTGCACCTTCTACCAGATTCCTATAAGCCTTTGCTTTCACATTAGTGTAGTAGAGGAAGAAATATAATAGCATCCCTGATAAGCAATGTTGCATTAGCTAAATATCATCTTGCATATTTTTCAGGTTGTACAGGTTGAAAGGTTACTCTGTTCCTAGGAATTTGATGGGTCATAAGGACAGGTTGCTTCCTTGTAAGAATGTCTCTTCAGGTTGTGAATTCACACAAGTGAGTTTGTGTCTGTGCTATAGTCCCATTCATAACATCTTAGAGTAGTATAGCATTTTTACAAGCCACCACACCCACTCTTCTAATATATCACTCCTACATGCATGCTCCAGAGCACTTGGCTATTCTCCTCGGTTTCCAGTCTAATGCAAAACAAAAATAGGCAAGAGAAATAGCGAGAAGTTTGGGCTATGTGAATTCTCAGATAATCATTTGAAGAATGATAGTCACGAGTGAGTAACCTGTATTACTTCTTTGTATATGTGAATCACACAAAAGGGTGATTAGCTATTTGGCTTATCAGAAGTGCAAGATATCACGTCAATGCTGAAAGGAGGCACCAGTTTATAAAAATCTACATCTGCTCTGACCAAGATATCCAGCCCATAATGGTAAATGAAAGCCAAAGCCAAAGTCACTACCACTTTTTAGGGGCAGCATAACAAAAGACAGAGTCTTGTAAACTCTCAAAAGTCAGTAGTGTTATTATTTACATACTAATTAAATGAACTCTTGTAACATCTAAAGGACACCCCTAATGCTAGAATTCAGAGATGGATTGTGAAAACACATAAACATCATTTTTATATTCAATGAAAGCATTTTATTCTGTGAAATGTGAGACACATTAATGAAGACTTTATGCACAATCCCTTGATGAATTTGGTTAACAACAAACTGCATGGCATTGGAGTCCAAATACATTCTACATAGAATCATAGAATCAAAGAGTTGGAAGAGACCTCATGGGCCATCCAGTCCAACCCCCTGCCAAGAAGCAGGAATATTGCATTCAAATCACCCCTGACAGATGGCCATCCAGCCTCTGTTTAAAAGCTTCCAAAGAAGGCGCCTCCACCACACTCTGGGGCAGAGAGTTCCACTGCTGAACGGCTCTCACAGTCAGGAAGTTCTTCCTCATGTTCAGATGGAATCTCCTTTCTTGTAGTTTGAAGCCATTGTTCCGTGTCCTAGTCTCCAAGGAAGCAGAAAACAAGCTTGCTAGCTCCTCCCTGTGGCTTCCTCTCACATATTTATACATGGCTATCATATCTCAGCCTTCTCTTCTTCAGGCTAAACATGCCCAGCTCCTTAAGCCGCTCCTCATAGGGCTTGTTCTCCAGACCCTTGATCATTTTAGTCGCCCTCCTCTGGACACATTCCAGCTTGTCAATATCCCTCTTCAATTGTGGTGCCCAGAATTGGACACAATATTCCAGGTGTGGTCTAACCAAAGCGGAATAGAGGGGTAGCATTACTTCCCTAGACCTAGACACTATGCTCCTATTAATGCAGGCCAAAATCCCATTGGCTTTTTTTGCCGCCAAATATCTTCTGCTGGTGACAAAAAGGTAGTATTGGTGACATCTGCAGAAGATGTCAGGAGTGACAGTGAATCTGGAGATGTGTAATGTGTCATACCCATAATCTCAATTCCTTGACTTTTTCCCAACTTGCATGGCATTGCGGCAGCCAGAGGAGTTTCTCACCGAGTCGTGTTGAGTGGCCGGTCACAAAGAGATTGGACATGTCATTAACAGATCAAATGGATTTGTGACACTAGTTTACTGGTAAGCTAGATAATATCATATAAAAAAAGTACAGATGTAAGAACAGTTGCTACTACTAAAAATATTGACATCAAAAATTAGAACAGACAATGAGGTCATGTTTCCCTTTCTGCAAATAATCTAATATATCTTCTCTGCAAACCTGTGGTCAACACAAGCCTTCAGTCTTGCCATAATAGGAACAGGCAGTCTCAAGAGAGTACAGTAACAAAGAGATCAAAATCATGGACAGCACTGACCATCCAGATGTAGTATTCAATGGATGTTCACAAATGAAAGACTGTGATGCACTAAAATCAAATGAATTGTGACTTTTAAAAACATGTTTCCAACCAGTAATACTCCCCAGAGTAGGTAGAATCAAGGTCAGGTGCATTAAGGAGATGAGTCAGCCATGAGGGCTTGGCTGACACAGAGGCTGAATGCATTGTAGTCGCGATACTAAACCAGAAGGCTGTCAAACAGATGCCTAGAACAGTAGATGCTATTAGTACCACGGGTAGATTTGAATTAAACTCTATACCAAAGAAATTCATCTTGATGACATAGCTTCCAATGTAAGCTTAAGATTCCTCAGGTAACTTTTGCAGTTTTTTCGACAGTGAAGGAATCTTCTCAAGGCTCTTGAGGCAGAACCAAAATACTTAAATCTCCTCAACAGAATCAACCAATTTAATTGCTGATTTCCAGACATATAACTTCAAGCAGAAAATATTGCTTAAAATCCTTTGCAAGTCAATGTGGGTAGAATTCAAAGCCCCACAATGGGACATGACAAGCATTCAGAATGACCACCTAATTGGAGAATTTTGGCCATATGAGATACCCATAGAAAGCATAATACACTAGATTAGAAAAAGATGAGACCTGGTGTTCACAAAAAATTAAAGGCTTAAAAAAAGGAATTAAGGCATCAGAGATTGTCCTAAATGTTGCTGGTCATACAGCAGATGTAAACATGCTGGAGCAAGTGCACAAGAAAAAGGGGACAAGAAGCCTGCCAAAAAGCAACTCAGATCAAGGGTGCTCCAGATGAGGGTACTGCACACAAATCCATATGTGTGATTCACAGAAACCCAGAAGAAGAACTGATCAATTTCTAATACTGCCCTTTAGGCCAACTGATTATTCCTTATTATTTCTTCTTCTTTACATCTATTATTTAATATTGTGCATGGAAGCTCCTTCCTTGGACGCTTTTAAACAGAGGCTGGATAGCCATCTGTCAAGGGTGCATTTCTGCTAGGAAGGGGTTGGACTAGATGGCCCATGTGGTCCCCCCAACTCTATGATTTCATTCTATGCATAAAGTTTATGGTTTTTGTCTCTGATGTTTCTCTGTGTTAAGATACCTTGACTTGATTTTTAAAAAGTTATTCAAGAAATAAAACAAACACCTTGTGGGTACTTTCCAGATCGATTCAACGTTTCTATCTGGCATACTGCTGCTACACATTAGTAATGTACTGCTAGAGCAACTCAATGAAAACAGACTCAAAGATAACATATAACCCAGCACACAATTGAGATGGAGGTACTGTTTCATGATCTGTACTTAGGCCACAAGGGGGAGCAAGAGAGAGTAGGATAGTCCATTTTATGGGGGTGGAGGGTGGGCTGAAGGAGTAACACCCACCCCTCTGTTTTCCTGTTATTCTCCCCACCCATGTCCTGTCATGGAAACAACCCTAATTTATGACATGGGGGGCCCATGTCATAACCAGCGAAACAGTACCTAGGTGAAATCACCCAGTTCATCCCAAGTTCTTGATGTCACTGAATCCTGTTTAAAATGGTGTGTTGGCTAGAATTTTCAATATTATATGGACTGTAGGCAAGGCAATAAAGTCAACGGAAAATACTGTACAGGCAATGTCCCATTTCAGAGTTGTTTTCTAAATTAACATTGTGACAGGTGTTGTAAATTCACATCAAATTAAATACACACACACAAAGCTGCAGCATACAAGTATCAAGTTAACAGAAACATGACCATAATTAAGAACATACATAACCCACTCCTCTTGAAAAAAGAACTCACCACTAAAGGACCACTGAAGGATTTAATAGGGCTCCTTTTGCTCACCAGCATTCTTAGCATGCATGCATGCATAGGAGCACAAACAGCAGGTACTACTGCAACAGAGATCTCTTCAGATTCCGTTACCTTCAGCCATTCAACCTTATTTGCAAATATACAGGATGCTCCATTTTGAAGACTGAGTATTTTCAGCAAAGCACAAATCCCTCAATCTTAATTATATCTTAAAGTCATTTAGGTCCAGGTAATTTGAAGAAACTCTACAATCATCTGAGGAAGGGCCTTCTCTCTATTCTACCTCACTCTCAAGTGCATTTGGTGAGAATGAGGCAGAAGGTCTTTTTGGCAGCTGCTTCCAGGCTTTGAGACTCCTTCCCAAGAGAAATCAAGATGGGTCCATCCCTGCTTACCTTTCACAGCCAGATGAAAATATATTTCTGCCATCAGGAATTTCGAGAATGATGAGGAGTAGTTGCTGGGGGTGATGGGGGCTTTCATTTTTTAACTGTATTACAATTGTATTTTAATTTTTATGCTTCATGACTAGAAGTGTAAAAATGTAGAAAAATGGAAAAAGAGGAGGAAAAACATTTCCCCCCATTTTTTCCAAAGCATTTTTTCCAGAAAAAAAAGGAAAGGGTGTTTATAAACAAAAAGTATCATGAACCGTTCATTAAGGTTTCCATGTTGTATAGTTTGAATATCTTGTCATAGATATATTTTTTAGAAAAATGTATTCTACACACTTTTTAATTTTTCCGGAAAAAATGGCTTTGGAAAAAAAAACTGTTTCCTCCCCAGTTTTCCAGGATTTTTACAGGCCTTTCCATCTCTGTTCATGACACAAAACATTTCATTGTTTTTTAAAATATATATATACATATTTGACTGCATTTGCTCTGTTTTTAATTTGTATGATGCCACCTTGCATCCCTACATCAGGAGAAAGGTGAAATAAAAATACTCATGGAGTGGAGGCACACTCATGGAGTGGAGAAATATTCTGGCTTCACAGCATAAACTTATATTTTTAATATATACATATTTCTCTCCTTTAAATTACTCCCTTTAGGATAGGTATAGTAGAAGTGAACATTAAGATTGTAGCAGGGTAGGCACGGTAGCAGTCAACATTAAGAGAGCATGAATCTGTCATTGAAGAAATATTTCTTAGTGTAACAATTACAGATAAAGGTTACTCACGCAAAATATAGGTCACGGACATCATCCACCTTGCTAATACTTACTTTCTTTCCCTTTCTCTTTATTTTTAAGCTGCTGCAGTTTCTGCTCTCGATGCTGTTTTTCTAACTCTTGTTCCTGCCGATGCTGTTCTAGTTTTCTCTGGTGCTCCAAGAGTTCTTGCTGATGTTTCATTGCAAGAATCTCCTGTTGTTGCTGTAGGGGCAGGAAGGAAGGGGGAATGTCAGGACAAAGTTCTTAAAATCTTTCTTTGAAGGTTTCTCTAAAATTCCTATGAAATGAAGAGAGGAAGTGGCACAACCAAAATAACTCTTTTCTGATCAAGAGTTAAGATGTTTCTTGAAGTACAATGAACAAATATTTTCACAACACAGTCCTGTACACGAACCTGGAAGTTTTTAAAACAGAAGTGTTTGCAAAACAATCAAATGGTTATTGAATTACTTGGATTAAAGGAAATTTTAACCTACTTCAGAACAATATAAATATAAGGCAAGAGTGAGATCTGGAGGCCAATTTTCTGCCCTTGGACTTAATGGCTTACTATGAAATTAAAAAAAAGATTGCTAAAACAGATGCTGATGGACATCCACTTCTGATTTTTAAAAAATCAAAGTGAATGGAGGAAATTAACCTACTGAAAGGTGACCTATTCAATTGCCACTCCCGGAAGCTTCCAGAAGAGGTAATTCATGCATACTTAAGGAACAGAAAAAGAATGGTCTAGGACAGTGCTTCTTAGATTATATGGTGTGAAACACCAGCAGAATTTTCTCATTGCCCTCATATTTCAAACACCAGGAAAATTTTTCTCATTGCATCCATATTTCTCTCCACTGATAACAACTGTTTTTTTATTTGTTTCCTGGAAATTTGTTATAGACTGGCATCCAATAGCTCATAAACTAATTGGAGTAGCATTGCTTTAGGAAATTGTGGGAGCCATTAAGGGTTGCATATGCTGCATTCTGCCTACCTCTTATCAAGAGGGGCTGATACTCTTACGTATTTGAGAACTTAATTTTAACTGTAACCTCTCATTGCTTTTATTTATTTTCTTAAATATACGTGTGTACAGTATTAAATAATGCCCCTATCACAATGAAACTTTTATTATGATCATGCAAAGGACTTTCCCAAGAGATAATGGGATTACTGAGTAGCTTGAGTCCTACTATCTTTTCTGTTGAAAAACCTAACAAGCAATACTGCTGACTTTGGAATACTCAGTTGCTGAGGCTCAATAAACATGCACTGTGAAAGGCAATACTCGTTGAGATCATACTTTACTATATTCCTCTCAGAGCATTTGCTCAATGATGGGTTGGCTGAAGGTGAAGTAAATCAAACATGAACATCTGACTATCTTGGAATAACCTTTTGAGAAATGAACACAATAAATGTTTGGAGACTGACTCAAGCAGCCATAGCAACCAATGAGTAAGGGGATAGCAGTGCTACACAATAAGCCTTGGCACCAGTCCAAGAATTCTCAAAAATGTTTTAACAACAAAACCAGATATAAAAAATAAGCTCACAGGGTGAAGGATCAGAGATTCCAGTTTTATTGGTGTTCTGACACACGGTGTACAGGATATTAATGGTACATTAAAACATGTACACACCAAACTAAATAATAGGAAGAAAATGTTCATAGATACATAAACACATAGTCATATACACATAATTTTTTTTCTTGCCAGGCAATCTAAAGTTAAACAAACTATAAATTATTTAACCTATGTCTGTTATAACCAGAGATGTTGGCTTAAATGTAACTGTTATTGCCAACTAGAGTAGACCCACTCAATTATATGCATGCTGGTTTACAATTCAGTAACTGACTTGGTGGGTCTTAGTAGCTGCAACAAGCAGTTTGATTCAGGACTCTGCTCCAAAACTGAAAGCAATCAAATCTAATTTGCATCTCTCACCTTTATATGTTCATGCAACTGCGCTTCATGTTGACGAGAGAGCTGTTCATGCTGTCTCTGGAATTCTGCTATGAGAATTTGTCTCTGGATCTGCTGTTTCTGCTTGAGGGCCAGAAGCTCCTGCTGGAGCTGCTGTTCACGTAACGTAGGCTCGGCCACCGGGATGGAGAACTGATGGTCCAGGCGGAGATCCATAGGAACTACAGGTGGAGCAACTTGCAGGGGAAGTGTTGTGGTCACATCAACTGCAACACACAAAAGAAAATGGCCAGCAGGGTAAGCAAAACTGATAGCTTGATAAGCAAGGATGCTCCCCCCATATTCAAGGAGTTTGTAGTCAGAAATTGTGGCACTTTTACAGCATGAAACACTTAAGAACTAAGGTTGATCTTTCTAAATATAAACAGAACCACATACATTTTATATTTAGCAACCTTCACATACACTCAGGACTATGAAAGCAGCCATCAAAAATTATACATCTTCCAGTTCCTCATCTCACAATGGATTACTGCACGAACAGAAAGAATGGATTCATAACAGAATGGAGCAGCAACGTCAAAAACTCTGTGATTCAAAACAACTAAACAAAACATAATAAAAAGCAGTTTTAAGTAGTACAGTTATGAAGTTTTTGTGTGTGTGTGTCAGGAGCAACTTGACACAAAACTTGCATGTCGCTTCTGCTGTGAGAGAATTGGCCGTCTGCAAGGATGTTGCCCAGGGGACACCCAGATGTTTTATCATCCTGTGAGCGGCTTCTCTCATGTCCCCACATGGGAATCTAGAGATCTAGTAGCTCACCCCGCTCCCTAGATTCGAACCACCAACCCTTCAGTCAGCAGCCCTGCTGGCACAAGGGTTTAACCCACTGCGCCACGGGGGCTCCAGAGTTGTGAAGTGTAGTTAAATCCTATGGTTTAAGGGGGTATCAAGCTACCTACATACTTTCTCAGAACCCCTATAGAAGATGCTAGAGGCTGCTCAGAGTCAACTGTAGCCTAAGATTCTAGTCTCAACTTATTCTCTCTACCAAAAAAAAATCCAAAAGGGCTGAAGTCAATGGCAAGCTGTATTCATGATGTCTTCCAGAAAACAAAACGCCTTTCAGAATCATAAATTTAACTTTACTCACATAGAACAGTCTGCAACCAAACTTTACAACAATAGTGGCTCTCATCAGTAGTAAATAAAATAAATGTGCAGTCAACTCTAAATTTTACATTAAATATTCAACTTACATTAAATATAAGCAAAATACTTCATTATATTTCTTTTCTATCTTGTTTCCCAAGTATGTCTGACAAAACTAGTTTTTTATTACATTGTAGAAGAGCTACTTCTAAGGAAAACCTGCATATTTTTCCTATTTGTTGGAAACAAAATCTACCTCATGTGGCTGTAGTACAAGACAAGTATGCCAGCTGCAAAGATCATCAACATCATTCCCATTCATTGTATTCACAGACTGGTGCGTCAAACATGACTCATACTATTTTAGTCACAAAAAAATTATCAGAAATGCCATGAGTTCCAAACAGAAGCAATGAGTGCATCTGACCCACAGTTCTCTTTGGGAAACAATAAAACCTTCTCTACTTAATGAACATGTCAACCAAACAGAAAAAGCCTGTATTGTCATGAATATTTTATCGTGAACTAGAAAATTGGTTTTAACAGCTAAGTCTTCACAACGTATTAGTATGATCAGATTCATGACGTCGACAAAAAAATACAAAGACTATATTCAGAGTTTTAATGATAAATGCCAAAGGCACAAATTAGATCTAAATTATGAATAGGATGTATTCTTGGTTCAATCTTTTCAAGCATCATAAAACACATTACACACACAATACTACAGATTTTCAAAGACTTTCTAAATTCTGTTAGAGAAGAATATGCCACTTTCTTATAAGCTATTATTTTAAATTTACACAGTTTTATATTTTTCAATTACTAGAAATCTTAAAGACATCATTATCCTCATTATTAAATATAAGGTATCTTTCATCTAAATGAATAAGAAACAATACAATTTTATTTAAAAATATTAAATACTATTGGAAAAGTGTTCAATAATATAATATTACAGAAATATAACTGGTTATAAAGAAATCAAAGGCAAAATAATCAGTAAAAATTGTAGACAAACAAATATGTCTTAGCCTGGTTCTGAGAAAGATGGTTTAATTCTCTCAGGAACCATATTTCAGAGTCATAAAACAGCAAAGAAAGACACTGCATTTGTATATACATAATGCACTTCTACTTAGAAGAAGGGACACAACACATAGGCAAGTTGGCATGATAATAGATACTCCTTTAAATAATAATCAAGATTTTGAATTAGGCTCCGAAGAACAGAAGAAGACAGAATTGTTATAATATGGCTCCTAACTGAAGTGTATTCTACTGGCTGAACTCTACACTTAATTAAGTTTCCAAATTGTCTTCAAGTGCATCCACAGATGTAACACATAATGGTAACCTAGAGGCACACATTTTATTCAGCCCAGAGGGTTACACACAGAGTTGGCTGGGTGAGATAGGGGCACACGACAACATAGCCGCTTTGAGTCTCTTTGTGAAGAGAGAAAGCAGGGTATAGCCATAAACACAACAACAACAACAATAGCTACAACATACAGATAGGTGCACATATTTTCCATATACAAACATGCTTACTCATAAGACTGCCTCACATATATACACATCTCAGTAAACCTCCCTTACTTATCTCTACCTTGGTGTCTGCGGTAGGTAAATACCTGCCATATCTATCCACTGAGACTGCATTTTTCATTCCTACATGTGATGGGAAAACCATTTTGTACAATCTTCACTAAGATTATGGTTTCTCTGTAATTTCCAGAGGCAATATTTCAATATCAGAATCACTGGACAATGGGAAAACCTTTCATTTCTCCCATCCCTGAGTAGTTTGAAGTATTATGACCAGCTACAATTAAAAAAAATCCCTAGCTCATAATCTCATGATCAAATGAGCTCTGCGAACAGCAAGTGATTGAAACATAAAAAATGAGCAAGGGCCTTGGCATGGACCCAAAGTTGTGCACCCCTCTATCAGTCTGGTCAAGGATCACTGTTGCTTGGCTATCACTAAGCTATCCCTGTTATGTCTGCAGATCTACTGAAGCTGGAAGAAGATAGCCTACACCAGGGGTGTCAAACTCATTTTCACTGAGGGCCACATCAGCCTTATGGTTGCCTTCAAAGGGTCATTGAATCCACGGACAAAGAATCCGTAGATACAGAGGGCCAACTATATTTTTTTACATAGAAGTCAGCGCTCTTTGGTTTTTACCCAGTTTTGGTCATCAGATGTTATTAAACGACAAGTCACATCACTTCTCAATCCACCATGCAGATTAGGGATAATGGGAATTGCAATCCAACAGCACTTGTGGCTTGGAGGTTGGGGAAAAACTAAAGGATATTTTAAAGTCAGGCATCATATCCTCAAACCTTGTATCTAAATTTAAATCCAACTATCCTGATTGAACGGAACTGCAACCTTCCAGATGTTGCTGCATCCAACTCCCATCAGCTCTAGTCATGATGTCTAATGATGAGGAATACAGGAGTTGTAGTCCAACACCTCATATACAGATGAAAAATTATTTAAAGCTACAACCAATGTGGTCACTGTTTCCCATTTTTGGTCAAAAATATTTAGCCACTTGTGCTCCTTCTATTTTTATGCAATGCTTTTGATACAAAATAAATAAGTAAGTAAGTCCAACACCTGGAGGGCTACATAAAATGACACATAGGGAAGAATTTGCCATGCAGGCCTTGAGTTTGACACATGTGCTCCATCCCATCTGGGTTTCTAGTGACAAAGCTGGTTAAAGGAAACCCTCAAATTGCAAGCCTGCTCTTTCAGTGTGAATTCATCTCTACATAGAGAATAAGTTGCAGTTTCCCAGATCTCATTTTTTCAAGTTAGTTTATCAGTCACAATCTGACCTATTAGCAAACTACACAATGTTAAGAAAATGTATGTAGCCTCACCTGATTGAGAGGACAAAGGGGTTTGCTATCAATCAACACTTTTCTCTCCAAACCCTTTAATAACCTCTTTTTACATGTTCACAGATAGTTACACTTCATGTTTCCAGTGGAGAGAGGAAAAGAAAAAAAAACATACAGAACCCTTCAACTAAAGTGCCACTGGGTCAAAGCTGAAATGCTACTCTCTAGGATAGGAAAGGAACTGCCATGATGTTTTGATGCTCGATCACAGGGCCTCTCAGTATATCAAGTCTATTGGTGCTGAATGCTGCTGTGATCAACAAGACACATCTTTGCCACCAACACCCCCTTAAAAAAACCATAGTTGAATCACTGTATCCAGAAGTGCGCAACTCTAGAAAATCTGGTTGCCAATTACATGCCTCTAGAATCCTCTGTGGATCTTATCAAACACACATGCACCCTACCTATCTGATGAGGCTCTGGCAACAGTCATCCATGCCACGGTCACATCTAGGCTGGACTATTGCAATGCCCTGTATGTTGGCCTTCCGATGTCTACGACCCGAAAGCTCCGTATTGTTCAGAATGCGGCAGCCAGGCTACTCACAAGAACACCCATGAAATGCCATATAACACCAGTGTTGTGGCATTTGCATTGGCTTCCAACTGATTACCGTGGTCTATATAAGATGCTAGTTCTGACCTTTAAAATTCTTTACGGCCAGGGTCCATCGTATCTTAGGGACCGTCTCTCATTCTCCCATCATCGGAGGTCGCAACGACCATCCCAACGTGACTTACTTTATATACCGGGTCCTAGAGAAGTGCACTTGGAAAGGACCAGACGCAGAGCTTTTTCTATTTCTGCCCCTGCCTTGTGGAATTCCTTGCCGCCCTATATGAGAGCCATGCGTGAGTTAGGGCCTTTTACCCTAGCACTTAAGACCTGGCTTTTTACTAGAGCTTTTGATCTATGTTAATTTTATCAATATCTGTATGTATGTATTTTTATCCTTTACAATTTTAGCTTGTAAATCGCCTAGAGCATCTTGGATGGAGGGCGATTAATAAGTAATTAAATGATGATGATTGATGATGATGATGATGATGATGATGATGATAATATACATCCCAAAGTAACCAGAGGCATTTCTAGTTTTGAAATATGACAGAGTGCAGGAGAGAGTGTACAGTACAGGGCACCCTGCAACTTATTTTAAAATGGTCAACTTTGTAATAAATGAAGACTTTTAAAAGGGTGTGATGATTGGGGCCCTTGTTAAAAGCCCGGATCTTGAAATCTACGTCCTTCTTAAAGGCCCAGATCTTGAAACCACCAGGGAGGGATGACCCTTTAGGCCAGTGATTCTCAACCTGGGGTCCCCAGATGTTTTTGGCCTCCAACTCCCAGAAATCCTAACAGCTAGTAAACTGGCTGGGATTTCTGGAGTTGTAGGCCAAAAACATCTGGGGACCCCAGGTTGAGAACCACTGCTTTAGGCCAACCTGGGCAGCAAAACACTGCTTTATGGTTTGTTCATGATGGGCTCTGAATGGAACTGAGAGAAGAAGCGAGTGTATGTGTGTCTGTACATAAGTATCTTGTGTGCCCCCGCTTCATGCATGCTCACGAACCTCCTTAGCATTATGTTCAAAAGTATCAAATTAGGAATCTTATTTCATATGCCTATGCACCCACATACACACACAAATAAATGCACATGCTTTTTTAAAAAAATGTGACTGTTTTGGGAAGCAATATTTTTACCACTTAAAAAAACAGCCAACCCTTTCAAGATGGTCAAGCAGAAGTAAGCCACACTCCCAAGCTCTTTCTCCCCCAACTAAATGCACAGGGACCTTCCTGCCTAGCTGACAATAGTGGAGAAGTAGAGCTCACAGATGACCTCTTGAGCTGTTTCCTAGATGGGGAGGGTGAAATCCACCCTGGAAAAACAGCAATTCAACTATTTTTGACTCTTATAAATTAACAGAACCCAGTAATTCAATACTGTCAAAAGAGAGGACAACATGTCAAATATACAAGTTATGAGTATATAAAAAAATGAGTCATTAAAATATCATGGATGCCTGCGACTTCTTGAAGCAGGGGATGGGTAGAAAGCAGAATGAAGAGATAAATCCACAATTAAAATAGGCAGGTTGGAGGAACTGGACTTTATTATCCAAGAGGAATGTTCTTATCCAAGCACACAGTGCTATATGAGTAACAAATAGACAAAAAATTACAAAGAGGTTCATTACATTTTACCTAAAAAATAATATGCAAAATCAGAAAAGAGCTATAAAAATAGATGAGATTATGCCCATGAATTTTGGGAGAACATATATAATTTGGGGGGGGGGGGTGTTAACCATTTCCCCCTCTTTACTGATTAGCTGAATTCTATGTTAGTAGCACAATGGAGAGAGAAAAACAATCACATCTCTCAAAAACATATGGGAAGAAGCAGGAAGAAACACTGGGTAGGATACAGATTACATATGATCAGTATTACACTAATACTATCCTCTCACTGGAAAGCGATTTTTGCAATTTTCTCTTTTACCTGCAGATTAAAAGAACCTTTCAAAAATAATATGGGAGATTATGCTAAGCCATCTCTTCCCTAACTAGTAAGTTAGAACAACATTACTTCTGAGACAGCATTGTTGTAATTGCAGAAAGGAAAGTTTGTATTTGACTTATTAGATCTGATTTATTAAATCTAACAGATACACAAAAATTCATAAAGGCATGCATTAGTGAATTAGTAAAATTGAGGGGAAACATAGGCAGAAGAAATGACATCAACCACCTTTGTGAAGCAGAAGACAGACTATACAAAAGATTCAATTGCACAGAAACCAATAGATTGTGAATATATAAGTAATGCAATCTTATGGAGAATTCTACAGAAAATTTGAAAAGAAAATCAAAGCTTTTTAACTAAAAGGTTCTAATTATTAAATTGTGGAGAACAAAAGGAAATATGAACCGTGTGTAGAATATGATGGCTATTATCAAAATTAAAGAAAGAGACCCATTAACTAAGCAACACCATGAAAATGATGTTGCTTATATGTGGGATTTCTCAATTTAATAAACATTTAAAGATGTCTAAAGAGTTTTTAAAAACAGTGGAAGAAGCCCCAAGTATTCATAAAAGTGCTCATTTTAAAAAAACAAGGCAGCAACAAAAGTAATGTTGGCTCTAACATTGAATTAAAAATTTAACGTATCTAAAATGAAAGCAAAATTACTTTACCTAACATTACCAAAATCATCAAATAAACAAACAACTGTTGCTTCTGACATAAAAAACAAAAGGAGTTATCTGGGCAAAAAATATAGTAGTAGACTAGAAGAAGATCTAATAAAGATCTATTTCACTTCTTAATGCTGAAAACAAATTAAAAATATTGATGGTGACCAGACTTTACAAACCAAGCCTGTAACAAAAGTAGATAGTAGTTTCTACATTACATTCAGAAATGTTTAACTAAATCACCGATAGACCAAAACTTAACATTTCATCTGTTTTCATTGACACTGTCTATCATCTTGGAATAAAGGTGCAACTGGACTATACAGTGAAGCGCAAATCAGGGATGTTTCCTTTAACAATCACTAAAATTATCCAATATGTATTTTGATTTTTTTTCCCACAACTGTGAGATCCAAAAAAAGGACATAATTATGAGATTATTAGTGTAAGGTCTTTATGTATGCTGATCACATTATTCCACTGCAATCACTAGTTATTTGATATTTTGCAGAGTGTCAGCATTATCTCAGGCTGTAAGTGGAGTATGGCTGTGTTCTTTATCAACATTTGAGAGTAAGTCCCATTGAGTGAGGTTATTTCAGCCTTCTACTATAAGGCTGCAATTCTATATATGTGTTCTAGGAATAAACCACACTGGAGTTAATTTTTGAATAGATATGCAGAGAACTGCCCTAATTCGCGGTTACCATTTTAGTAAAAGCGGAACCCATACGTAATGATATTTATAAGATACTAGCTGTACCCGCCATGTGTTGCTGTGGCCAACCTTCTATCCCTCTTTCTCTCCTTCTTTCTTTCTTTCTCTCCTTCCTTCCTTCCTTCCTTCCCTTCCTCCCTCTTTCCTTCCTTATTTCCCTTTTTTTCTTCCCTTCTCTTCCTTCCTGCCTTCTCTACCTCTTTTCTTCCTTCCCCTCCCTTTTCCTCTCTCCTTTCTTCCTTCTCTACCTGTTCTTGGACTGCAACTCCCAGCAGTCCTCCTGATTGATCTATCTACCTACTATCTATCTCTATCTAATCTATATTTCTTATCTATCTGGAAGATTGCTGGGAGTTCCAGTTCAGGAATAGGAAATAGGAAATACATACGGATTGGAATGCTCTCAAAGAAATCCAAGGAGAAGAAAGTTTGCAGCTTGGAAGCAGTGCATTTGGAGCATCCTCCTCCCCTAAAGGGCCTGGTATGCTGGGAGCTGTCATTTTCATGCATGTATTGTCATTTAGCTTTTTGGGGTTTTAAGTCTGCTATATTTTGGGAGGGGTTTATCAACATCATCATCATTTAATAACTTATTAATTGCCCTCCATCCGAGAATGCTCTAGGCGATTTACAGCTAAATTACAAAAGATAAAATACATACATACAAAAATTAAAAATCAACAGAGATCGAATGCTCTAGTAAAAAGCCAGGTCTTAAGTGCGAGAGTAAAAGGCCCTAAGTCACGCATGGCTCTCATGTAGGGCGGCAAAGAATTCCACAAGGGAGGGGCAGAAATAGAAAAAGCCCTGTGCCTGGTCCTTTCCAAGTGCACTTCTCTAGGACCCGGTATATGGAGTAAGTCACGCTGGGCTGGTTGTTGCAACCTCTGATGATGGGAGAATAAGAGGCAGTCCCTAAGGTACGATGGGTAATGGTCACTCGTTGGTCTGTTAGGAGTGTAGTGTCCAAATTGGTGTCAATTCGTCCAGTGGTTTTTAAGTTATGTTAATCCCACAAATGAACATTACATTTTTATTTATATAGATTATATAAATTATAGTCATTCTTACCTCTCATAACAAAACAGAACACACAGAATGCTATTATGAAATCAACGTACTTTTATGTATTTTATTTCGGTCTCTGGGTCTAACAATAATTTTAAAAATTACAATTATAATTTTGCAGGAAAGTATTAACAACTTATTTCTAATTGCAAAAAAATATGTATCTTTGGTTATTTTTTAGTAACTACTAGATATTACAAAGGAAAATCAGTAAATAGGACCAATCAGTAGTCATTTTAACCAAGCAGCAAGAGATTACTGCATGTAAAATTATATATGAGCCTGTAATACTGCTTCCAGGCAAATGTAAAGATATGATAGAAGTTTAGAACCCTATATACTCCCAGTGGAGGCTGAGAACACAGGTTCATGCAAATATAGGTAAAAACCCAAAATATTAAACACTTCTGGTCCCAAGCATTTTGAATAAAAGATGTTCAACCTTGTATTATTTTACAGAATACTAAAATAATTATGAAAGTGTTAGACAAGACCAGCCACAAGTAGTTTTAATTCCTACTAGAGAAAAATATTTAAATGTTTTTCATATTCTGAAGATCATGTAGCTTGTGGGTTCTCACCATCTTTAATCCTTTATTATCATATTTTTATATTTTACCATTATCACCAAAAATAGTAGTATAAGTGACCAATACGGAAACATCGCCTTGTGTATTCTGGATGTACATATAATGCAAGCCTTTTAGAAATGAATCTGACAGAGATGAGAAATGTTTGATCCCAGGATCATATCTGGGATCAAACATATCTGCATATCTGCAGGAGATATGTGTATCATATCTCCTGCAGAATGTTCAGGTTTGTGGCTGTCAAACAATATTTCTCTATGAGAATGACACGTTTTGCATGTTTAGCATATGTGAGAGACTAATTTACACTAGAACTGATTTACACAAGATTCCTAAACAGGCTAGCAATTCAGTAAGAATATGAGCAAAAATTCTATTTTCATTCCATGTCTTAAATGCATTTATATTTTAAGGTCATTTTCCTTTTATTCAATATGACAGAGTAAAAAAGAATAAGTGCTTAATGATGGTACTGTTTAGAAGAATGCACTGCATCGAGAAGGCACTCTTTCTACTATCTACACTTCAGTTAATGTCAAAACTTACTGAAACACTAAGAGACAATGAGATCATAGCTATTTATAGAAAAAAAGCTTCTGCAGTATCTGACTGCAGTGCCAAGATAAAAGAATGATATTTTTATTTAAGCTGTACCAGAACATACCTCTACATAGAACGGCAGGATTAATATGTAGTGAAGAGCACCACATAGCAATTTATCTACTCAGCTTCAAAGGCCTTTTTAGTAACAATTAGGAAATGGGGAAATCTACAAAGCTTGAGTAATCTATCAAACTGGAAGACAAAACCAAAGCAGAATGCTGAATAACAGTTGAAGTAGGATATTTTATTTTACTGGGCAAACTATACCCATAATGGAAAGAGGAAAGACCTTCACAGTAACATTCACTAATAACACATAATGCACTGCAGACATGAGCCAAATTTTTCTTTACCCAATCCAGCAATATTCATCATGCTTACAATGAGAAGTAATGCAAAGTTGCTTTCCATTCAGTAAAGCCGGGGTCCCTAGACTAAGGCCAGGAGGTAGGATGAGGCCCTCCAAGGAGATTTACCTGGTCCCTACCATAAACTTTAGACTTAGGGGCATCCTGAAATGACTTAAAGGTACACAACATCAACAATCCTAATTGACTTAACTATCTCATCAGCCAAAAGCAGGCCCCCACTTCTCACTGAAATACTGGTAAGTTTATGTTGTAGTACAGTGTGATAGTAACGTTACTACTACCGGTAGAAGGAAGAAGAGAGCTGCGCAGGTGTTGGAGGAGGAGCAGCAGCGAAAGCAGATTAGAGACATATTCATGGCTCCAACTGATTCTGAATCCTTTGAGGGTTTCTCAAACGTGAAATGGGAGGAGAGGAAAGCAGGGGAGTTAAGCGGGCTACTCGTGAACAAGAATCTGATGAGGAGCTCCAAAGGAAGCGTATCCGTGATATACTTAGCGCTCCAACAGAAGATGAATRTTTTATGRGTTTTGAAAGGAGTGATGGGACTGGGAGTGACATTGAGGAGGAGGGTGATTTKGACWGGACCYRTGTACAGGAAATTAGGGACATCTGTACTCAGCCTACCTCCAGTGATGACTTTGAGGGGTTTGCAGAAGAGTGGCAATCGGGGAACACTTGGGAGGACCTAAGTCTTGACAGAYGCTGGCAAAGGTGGAGAGATGGGAGGCAGTGCTCAGCTGCAGGGAATGGGGCAGTGAAAGTGATGGTGAAAGGGTGGGGAGCAGTTCATCCTCTGATGAGGAGCTTTAGGATATAAGTTGGTTTGGTTTCAATGGGTCTTTGCAGTAGGCAAAGTGTTTTTTTGGGAGTGTATCTTTGTTTCTGCCATTACTCTCAAGCTTGGGTCCTTRGACTACAGATCTTTGTGTTTCCGTGACTTCTGGCTGATAATTCGTAAGTGCTGACTACAACTCTCCTTTTTTGACTCTGGGCCGTGTTTTGACAACGACTACGTTTTTTGGACTGCTTCTTCTTACTTCGGACGTGCCTGGAGTATGGACTACTTTTGGACTCTGATTTTGCTTGCTCCCACATTGTTTTTTGGTGCCTTTTGGGCATTTTGAATTACAAGCAGATTGCTGTATATTTTTATTATCCCAGATTATACTCCGGGACAATCCGGATTATATTTAAATTGAGTTTCTTACGTAGCGGTTGCTATAGACTTTTAGTTTGTGCTAGAGACACTGAAGCAAGTGTCTCTAAAGCCTTTTTGTGTTCAATAAACCTGTGTTTGGACCTTTTATATTGTGTTTGGTGTTCTTAAGGTTTCTGAGTCTTGACAATTTATGTTGGTCAAAATTGTTCTTAATTTAAATACTGTATTATTCTTTCTTCTTTTTTGCATTACAAATAAGATATGTGCAATGTGCATAGGAATTTGTTCATTTTTTTCCCAACTATAGTTCAGTCGAACTGTGTGAAGGACCGTGAACTGGTCATCTGCTGAAAAAGTTTGAGGATCCCTGCAGTAAAATAACCTTATTTCTCTTCTGCAGCTATAATTAGAACAGACAACTTCTTGGTCACCTTAAGTCACACATGGTCCTGTTAGTACTTTGGTTTAAATGGAAAGAAATATTGTTTGTAGTTTAAACTCTGTGTGCAGTGTAGAAATGCAATGGTGTGTAAGGATTAAATGCACAGAGCTGTGATTAATGCCTAGAATGTAACTTTGGAGAGTTCCTGTTGTGTCATGCATTCCAGAGATGAGTTAAGCACATGTTCTCTTTCAATGCTAAGAGGAAAGATGTGTCTTTTGCTACTCATGTCTATTGATTTGGAACATAAGGGCTCCTCTCTGCATTAGGTTAAAATAACAGTTCTCTGTTAAAAGCAGCTGCTATTATATGTATTACAACGTATACATAATTTTGGCTATAACCAACACTTAAAAGACAATTCGCTTTAATTCTACAGTGTTCTATCCAAATGTTCAAACGTCTTTGATCCATGAATCTGGAAGAAAGCTTTAGGGAACAGCCACACTTGAAGTAGTTTGACTCCACTTTACCTGCCATGGTGAAATGCTATCTAATTCTGGGATTTTGCAGTTTGGGGAGATATTTATCCTTCTCTGTCAAACAACTCTGGTTCTTACATTTGGATCAAACATTATTCCCTGGATGTCCACAGTGGCATCACTGGTTATGAAATAGCTTACTGAAAGCATATTTGAAAAAGGAGGTTATGCAACTCTCCACTTACAAAAAGGTCAGAAATTACAACTAGCACAAAATTTGATGAACATAACAAGTTGTGAATTTCACAAACCCTTTTTTAATTATCTCACAATTTTTTCTAGCTTCAATTCCAATTATTGCCTTAAAGCCTTTGTGATAAAAGCCATGTTATTCTACTGGACATGTTATAACTCCTTTTAACTGGTCTGGGTTCCCTCCCTTTGCTTCAGAGCTGCTGTGTTTTTTTATTTGTATTTTCCCCCATATTCTAAACATATTGCGGTGTTAGAATACTTCGGATTTCTTTTAAAACATCATTTCTGACAATGTATTTTTAAAGAAGGATACAAATATTTAAAAATATTAATAAGAACAGAAATGTTTAAAATATATTAATCAATAATGTGAAGGGAAAGACACTCTGCTTTATCTTATCTACAGCATTTGATTAAAAGTTTATTATATTGTATGATTTTAATCACAGTAATCAAATAAAACAGAATGCATTTCCCTTATCACATTACTGGGAAACAAAACTATACAATTCACAAAAATAATGATACTACTGGGAAATATGCAGAACACTCTTCCCCTTAATATTACATGAGTAACTGCATATTGCCTTTACCATATTTATAGAATTAAGAAGCAAAGCAATCCCATCGCTTGCTCTATTCAATACCTTTCTATTTAAGTATCCAAGCCTGTCTCTCTCACATACATGCACACAGATTCTATAATTTTCTGCTGTATAATCCATTCCTTGATTTTCTTCTTGCTTGGGTTCAAGGAGATCTTATCTTCAGGTGTTTTTTTTTTTACAACTCCTCTCCTCCTTCCCTCTCTGTTCTTCCACAGGCAATACAAATAAGCAAAATACAGGGTGCCCTTGAATACACATTGAGCAAAATTTGCTCCGCAAAATTTGTATTACCGATCAAGACTCAGCATAAAGTCCTTCAGGTTTTACAAACAAAAACGATTTCCAATGTTCCCTTAGCTCTGTTCATTCCTGCAGTCTTAATGTAACAATTTATCAAAGGATATAAGGTGAAATACAGCAAGTTTTGACTCAGCAGGCTACCAAGAAGGAGCGGTGGAAGGAGCTGCACAAGTTAAAAGTGCAAATAGCTGGGGACCACAGGAGGATGTCCTGCCTGCATGGAAGAGTGTTTTTCCGTACTTACAGAAGTATTCCATACGCACTTTTTTATCTCAATGGAAGGTTAAAGAAAGATTTATGCTTATTCCAGAGGGTAAAAAAAGGAACTCAGCTTACTCAGAGAGTACATCATCCGTTTTTATAAATGACAATGAGCAAATGAATCAAGATATCTCAGCTCATAACAGATCTACATTCTACAGGGTGAGGCAGCATAACTTCCTTATTTAAAATGCGTGCCATTCAGTTGGTTGAAGACGTAACAGAGCGCTAGTGGTCTCGTTCGAGAGGCGGGAGTATAAAGTTTCGTCCTGACACAGTTCAGTCACCATCATGTGTTGGAATAGTAAGGAGCATGCTTTTGCCATTGAGGCCTACTTTTCGAACGGATTTGGAGTGGCCAACCCATTCTCCAGATTTGGCCCCTTGTGGTTTTTTTCTATGGGTTTTTTTTAAAATCCCTTGTTTATGTGAACCATCCAAGGACTCTACAAGATTTCAAGACCAACATCCAGGAAGAAATTGCCACCATAACGCCTGCTGTGCTGGCAAGAGTCATGACAAATGCCAGAAATCGATTTACTCAATGTATGGAGAATGGGAGACGTCACCTACCTAATTTGATCTTCAAAACAACGTAAAACAAAACTTTAAGTATGCGCCTACATTATGACAAAAAAAAAATCTGATTCATACAATGGGTTTTATTAAGTTTTGAAAAAGGGAAGTTATGCTGCCTTACCCTGTATGAGGATAACTACACAACACTGTCACAGGTATAAGAATCCTCAAATTTGTAATTATACAGTCAGACCTCACTATACCAATTCCAGGATTTTAAAAGATGGAGACATTGTTGTTAAAGTGGCATTGAAATACCCCCAAAACACTCTTAGGTTGTAATCTGAGCCTTAATAAAACTTTCGATTCTGCAATTCAACTCTTCACTTTTCCACAACTGTGTATATTGGACACTGATTAGTGGGTAACACCTCTTGCCTCCTTATCAGCCCATATTCAAAGCTAGCATAAAACACTAATAGCATTCATTTATTTAAGAAAGCTCTAAACTAAGCTCTTCACATTATATGAGGGGTATTTTTTAAGTAAGGTCCGTTTTGTTGTAGACACTAGTAGTTCGTGCGCATACCGCAACGAGCGCATGCGTCGTGTACCAGCATGCCTCGGGAACAACTGTGCTCAGTTTCCGCTCTGTAGCTAACCTGTGCGGTTCTGTTCTGTGCTTTAAAAATGTTTAAGACTATCAACTCACCCTCCGCATGTGAGGTTCGCTCAGTGATATGGTTTTTGTCAGCAAGGAACCTGCCTGCTGCAGAAATTCATCGACAGATTTGTGAAGTGTACGGTGATACTGTTATGAGTGAAAGCAAAGTGCGTAAGTGGGTACGACAATTCAAAGATGGCCGTGACAACATCCATGATGAGGACCGCTCCGGTCGCCCTTCTTTGATTACAAACTCTTGGTTATCGGAGCAGGCGGCAAGTTTTTATGAAGAGGGTATTTTAAAATTGGTTCAGAGGTATGATAAGTGTTTGAACAAACTTGGCAACTATGTCGAAAAATAGAGTGAAGTATGTACTTTCTGAAAATAAATTTACTTTTTTGAAATAAACTTTCATTGTGTACTTATGTTCCAACGGACCTTACTTAAAAAATACCCCTCGTAGACTAAAGCATTCATCACACTAGAGAAAAAAAATCCACTTAAAATCCAGTGTCTGCCTCCTGTAGAATTCTAGGGTTTGTAGTTTAGTGAGGCTGTTAAATGCTCCTCCCTAAACCACACAACCCAGAATTCTGCAGGAGACCGGAATTTAAGTGGATTTTTTTTCTTTAGTGTGATGAGGTCCTAAGGGTGCATCTATACTGAAGAATTAATGTAGTTTGACACTGGCTCAATGCTACAGAATCCTAGGAGTTTCAGTTTGGTGAGGTACCAGCACTATCTGGCAGTTAAGCTAAAGGTCTTGTAAAACTACAGCACCCATGATTCCATAGCATTCAGTCATGGTAGTTAAAGTGGGTTCAAACTGCATTAATTCTACAGAGTAAAGGCATCTTAAGGCCTACAGCAGGCACAATGAAAGGTAAATGGTTACTACTAACATCAATACGCAAATCAATAAATTAATCTGATTCAATACTTTAATTGAGACTAACGGTATTCAGGTCAAACACATAGCATGTATTTCCAATCACTGACTGGATATTTCTATGCAATGAATCTATATATTAGAAGAGAATGGAAAAATAAAAATATCATGAGTGCTGGGCAAACTGAGTTCTGGCTGTGTGGTTCTGCTCTGAACCAGTCATTGGTTCTTCATCACACATAGAAAATTACTGTATATTTTCTCTTTATAGATCTTAAGTCTGGCTTCAACTGAATCTCATGGGTGTCTTTGGGGAAAATCAAAAACAGCATCAATCAACCTCTATCTAAACTTGCTAGCTTCAGTATATCATTTCCCTAAATGATTCTCATTTTACTTTATACTGATAATGTATGGTATGTTGCAGATCCAGGCTGGATTCAGAAGATTTTATAAATATATTCTTAACATTATTTTAAAGTTGAATAGGCACATTGAGTCTCCATGATGCACTCTTCATCCTGCTGCGGTTTGGAGGAGGATGCACCATGGATGATGGGACTTGCAATACATGCACTCCCTTCCTGAGACCATTACAACTGCCAACAATGATGGATCAGGATCACAATTCACACAGAGAGCCCGCATGATCCACTCTACATCCTGGTGCGGTTTGGAAAAATTTGGAGATGGATGATGGGACTTGCAGTAAGTTCACCCACTTCCTGAGACCACTGAGACCCTTGCCAATGACTGATCAAGACCAAACTTGGCACACAGAGCCCCCATGACCCACTCTACTTCCTACTGCACTTTCGAGGAGGACAGACCATGGATGATGGGACTTCAAGTACCTCTACTCCCTTCCCAAGACTGCGGCAACCCTCATCTAATGACCAATCAAGACCAAACTTTGCACACAGAGCCCCCATGACCCACCCTACATCCCGGTGCTGTTTGAAGGAGGACGGACGATGGATGATGGGACTTGCAGTACCTTCATTCACTTCCTGAAACCACAGCGACACTCATCCAAATACCAATAAAGACCAAACTTGGCACAGAGAGCCCCCGTGGCCAACTCAACATTCTGGTGAGGTTTGGGGGAGTACAGACTATGGATGATGGGACTTCAAGTACCTCCACTCACTTCCCAAGACTTCTGCAACACTCATCTAATGACCAATCAAGAACAAACTTGGCACACAGAGCCCCCATGACCCACTCTCCATCCTGGAGCAGTTTGGAGGAGGATGGACCACAGATGATGGGACTCACAGTACCTTCACTAACTTCCTGAGACCGCTGCGAGCCATATAAATAACTGATAAAGACCAACCCTGATACACAATTCCTTTCTCAAATAACCCGGGCAGCACCGGGTCCCCAAGCTAGTATAGATATAAAACCGATATTGTACTATGCTAATAATAGAATATATTGTATGAAAATACATCTTGTAAGCCGCTCTGAGTACCCTTTGGGGTGAGAAGAGCGGCATATAAATGCCGTAAATAAATAAATAAACTTTCTACAACTGTGAAAGCCTGCCAGAGTTAAAAAAAAACATAACTGCCTTCTAGAGGAAGGCCACAGAGAAATAGCCAACCTAATCCCCTCAGCTGAGAGTTTATCTCTATCAAAAAAGCAACAAGACAACATGTTGTTAATAAATGAAAGCAAGAGCTATTTGGACATTGAAAGACCCTAACTGTCAGTGAGAAAAGAAACCAAAACAAAAACGCAGCAGTCAACATTTATATGGAATGATTATAATAATGTACACTTGTTATTATTTTGATTGCCTTTTACAAATCCTTTCCTATTGTCATTTTAACCTAATTTTCTCTCTTTAGCAGTTCCTATAAAATATTTCAAATATTTATGATATTATTTATTAGGGAGTTTTTTTAACTATGTTGATATCATACAATGAAGAATTACAGTATCTAGAATATTTGAAGGAAGAAATTGAATATGTGATACCACTGAAATATTTCTAAAGCAGAACGATACAAACTTCCTGTCACTTTAGTACACAGGTAGGGAAACTCTGCCTCTCCAGATGAGCTTGGCCTACGACTCCAAAACGTCCAAAGAGCCAAAGGTTCCCCAATGCTCTTCTTGATGGAAATGCTAGAAGTCATTATCACACATGACATGATAGCAGACAATTAAACACTTTATCTCATACCTGAATTTGGCATATGATTTACTCTGGTCGGATTTAGCAGTTCTACTGGCTGGTCCCTGCCAGAAAGTCCATCTGGGAAAGAAAAAACAACAACAAAAAAGAAACCCAATGTCAATAGATCCATCACATTAAAGCTCATCAGAGGTTCTGATGAACCAGACAACTGAAAAGCAAATAAAAAGGCAATTAAACCGTGTTATTCAACAGAAGATTAACATTCACCTGTAAGTATACTTTTATACTTTATTTATATCTGAAATCAGGTAAATTGTGATAATTTCATTGCTTTTGTATGGCATATTTTTTTTACATGGCTTAGGTCTTACATAAAACATTGTTAATGGGGATTTATATAATCTATGTGAGATTTAAAAAAAAAGGAACAAGACAAGGATATCCACTATCACCACTGTTAGACATCTCAGCACTTAAAATCTTTATATAAAGGAAAGGATAAGAAAGAATAATATAAATTAAGCACATTTGTTGAAGTCTGGTGTTTTAACTTGGCAAATCAAGAAGCAAAAGACTGAGACTGATGAAAAATAGGAAGATGGCAGGTCAAACAGAACAAATGGAAAAAAGCTTTAGAAAAGAAGATGAAATATCAGGCATCACAATAACAAATTCAAATTGTATGTTATTTCAAAATAGCAACATTAAGACATGGAACGAAATTAAGAAGGGACAATTTAAATCTGTCTCTGCTGGGGGAAAATGTGATAGTAAAAAGGAAAAAAAGGTACTCAGTTCCTTTCATGATCTGTTATAGAGAATTTGAAAGAATATTAAACTAAAACCTGATTTTTTTTCTTCCGTGTCCTAAAGATGAGCTAGCAAGGACATATGGAAGAATATTTCAGTATATGATAACAGAATTATATTGTTCAAAAACTGAAGAATGACTTACTCCCTATTAAAGAAGATTGGTGACTAAAATTGAATTATTTCATGCAAATGGAATTGTCTAGTTTGATTTAAAAATTATTAGTAGTGATTTTAAAAGATTGGAATCTCCTCAGTGGTTTTGGCAATTACTATGAGTTAAATGCATAGTCAATGTATAGTTTTAAGACTCTCTTTTTGTTTGCTTGTTTGGGTTGGTTTATAGGTTATTTGGTAAGTTTCTTTTTCTTTCTTATATCTACTTGGTAGTTTTAATTATATGCTAGATTGAATTTTGTTATATGTAGATTTTAATGAACTAAATGATGCTATAAATGACATATGTTTTGATAACTTGAGTTTTAATCATGAAAAACCGCTTAGACTATTAGAAAAAAAATACTCTTCCACAGTGTAATCAACCTGACCCAGAGTATTTAGTAAAAAAGAAAATCTTCAGAAACAAGATCAACCAGCTAGTAAAAGTAAGAATATGCATAGATTACCTCAGGCAAGAAGAATGCAAGACTGTACTGGTAATTATGCTGTGCATAGAATCAATTATTACTGTTATATATTTGTATCCTGCTTTTATCTCTGTAGCTGAGATGTTAAGTGACTAACAACAATAAAAATACAATTTAAATTTTTCAGCATATAAATATTGAAATAGGATTAAACATGCAAATTGTTTCATATCACTTAAAACATAAAACACAGTTAAAATAATTAAAATAGTATACAGCGCTCAGATCCTTGAATTCACCCACTGAGTCACCCAGTAAACCAAATGTTAAAGGACTACGAGAATGAGAAGCAATTTGGCTGCACAGCCTGCAAGACAACACAAGATAACCTAGAGAATGCCATCCTGTACATCTAGAACAGGGGTCCCCAAACTAAGGCCTGTGGTTGGAAGTGCCCCTCCAAGATCATCTACCCGGCTCCCACCCTAAACTTTAGACTTAGAATTACCTTCGGTCTGAAACGACTTGAAGGCACATAACAACAACAATCTTAATAAACCTGACTGTTTCATCAGCCAAACGCAGGTCCACATTTCCCACTGAAATACTGCTGGTTTATGTTGGTTAAAATTGTTTATCCTTTTAAATGCTATATTGTTCTTTCAAGGGTTTTTTTGCACTACAAATAAGATATGTGCAATGTGCATAGGAATTTGTTCACGTATTTTTCAAACTGTAGTTCGGACCCCCAACAGTCTAAGGGGCTATAAACCGACCTTCTGTTAAAAAATGTTGAGGACCTGTGATCTAGAACAATTCCACCACAGAACACCAAAACACAAGGAAAGTCAATATTATATTCTAAAGATACATCTAGACGAGGCTATTATCTTTTCTTGGTAGTATTGCAAGCAGTGACATCTTATGAACCAAAACAGGAAGTCTTGATCCAATAATCCAATGAAAGTACTTGTACTACAAACTGCATGTCAATGCACACATCATTCATCAGTCTTGGTTGATAAGAAAATGACGTCCGTATTTTATTTGTAAGCAAAAATAAAAAGTAGGATTATAGTTTTGTTTCACTTATGCAACATTACAAAAAGTTAAAGTTATGTTATAGTACTAGAAAAAAGTACTCTACTATGGTATTTATCTTCTGTTTACTGAAAAGAATGTGCACCTCTGCCCAAAAATATGGCTCTCAACAGGCAAAACCAGAAACAAGTGATTGCATGTTGATGAAAGAGACATAACAAAAGACAAAATAGATAATTATTGTTGAACGAAGCAGAATTCAAGAAAACAACATGTACTCTCAACCATGCAGAATTAAAGAAATCTTCACAAAATGAATTACTTTGGGGTAATTTTTAAAATAGCCAAGTTAATCTTCTTTTGAGTAAAAGTGGGAATTGGGAAGATAATCTTCTATAGTAGAAACTTGAGACACTTGATTTTAGCATGGACATGATGATCAAGCCAGGTGAACCAATGAAATAAGAATAAAGCCATGGTATTGACCACAATTACACAGTTGTAGGAACAGTACATATAACAACAGGATATAGGGGTTATGATTCTGGCCATATGTTTTCAAAGAGCTGTACTAAATGACAAATGTATTTCGAGTGGATACATTGTTAGTATTATAAAAACAACATATCTGCAATATATACAACTAGCCCTGTATATCTGTAGGTTCTGCATCTGTGGATCATCCTCAAACAATAAGGGGGGAAATTTTGCTGTGCAGTGAGCACTATGCTGGTGAGTAGGCATAACCTAATGTAACTTTTCACTATTTATAGATCCTCAGGTTCTCTACAGCTAGAGGATCTATTAGTTATTCACTATGTTATTATGCCATGGATTTTATTATCTGAGGCGGGACCCAGCATCAATCTTCCATGGATATAGTGGGCTGGTGGCTACACATCCAGGATATTTCTGACTCCACTGAAAATTTTAAGGTATTATAGAATGATAAAATGCCCCATTATCTATGACTGTTAAATAGTGAAATTAAGGTTGACTACTTGTGTATTGTATTTATTTCTGTTTTGTATTTCTCACGCAGTGGTGTTTGTCAGAAGAAAAAAACCCAAATGTGTCATTGTTGTAATAAGATGAACTTTTGCCTTTGCTGTATATTCAGGAGTATGTGTCTTGGTCATGCAGGAAGATATCACAAAAGGACAAGTTACTCGCCTGTAACCATGTTTCTTCGAGTAAATCCACACAAGTGGAGTGTATCTGCATCAGTGCAGGCTCCAACAGAAAACTTCCAAAGTTTAAATCCAAAGTTTTGCCGGTAACCCCGCCCACTCCCCTCCTCAGGGCATAAAAGGCGCCCTGGCCGCCAACTCCGCAGTTATTATCATTATTATTATTATTAAACTTTATTTGTACCCTGTTAACATCTCCCGAAGGACTCGGTGCGGCTTACAAAGGCCAAGGCCCTCAATAAAACAACAGCATAACAAATACAACAATAAAACTCATAAAGCAAACCAATAAACATTAAAGCAATAACAGTAAAACATCAAAAACAATAGATCATGACACATTTAAAACTAGGGCCGGGCCAAATGTAATGAATAAATTCCCACACCGCAAAGGCTGTGAGAAAGGAGAAAGTTTGTTTGAGGGGAGGCAGGTGGGTTTGTGTGGATTCAGAGAGTACCACTCGAAGAAACATGGTTACAGATGAGTAACCTGTCCTTTTTCTTTGTGGACTCTATGAATGCATACATGTTAAGACTAGCAAGTAGAGGTCCCGGATGGTGGGGCAAATGCAAACCGGCATCTTAATAGAGGACCAAAACATGATTTATTGTGACCAACATTTGCAAAATTAGTGCAAGGTACATGTCACTGAACAGGTATCATCTGAAAAAAGAAATCCAGGGGGAAAACTGTTAGGATATGTGAGATACATGGGTAATACAAGGAGAGTCACCATGTTGGAACGCAGACACCTTAAAAAGCCAGACTCAGGAGTATGTCCAAAAGAATAGTTTATTGATACAAAACAAAAGAGACTCAGAGACACTTGCTTCAGTGCCTCTGGTCAAAAACTCAAAAGTAGCAGTAAAAATAGCTTGAAAAGCAAACTAAAGCAATAATCTGGATTATCCAGGAAAAAGATCCGGATTAAACTCAAGTACTTGCAAAATCCCGCAAAATCACACAGCAAACAAAGGATGATCAAACAAAGAGCCATGGTCCAATGCAGTCCGAAGTCGAAGAAAGCCGAGTCCAAAGTTGCGAGGTTCCAAAGTCCAGGACCATTACTCTTTCTAAAGATCACCTTAAACTCCAATTTAAGAAGAAATCTCAAATAAGATTCAGGACTGTGACTCTTAACAAGCCCATTTTCTTTTCCTTTAGGAATTTAACTTTTTTACCTGCTAAAGAGGCTAGTGAATTTTGAAAGTTAATAAAATGTATTTTCCACCTTTCGATTGGCAGAATAATAGCAATTGTCGATGCTAATTTCAGATTTTGATGTATTTTGTTAATATCATAGAAAACAAAGCTTGCTTGAACATGAATCCAGGCAGATGAAGTACTTTAGTTTCCCATGGTCATGTTTAGTTATTTTAAAAAATAGAAACAGAAAGTAGCCTTTTGTGCAACATTGTCACTGAGAAATTCTGAACACTGTCCTTATGTTTTAGTTACCTACTGTCTTCATTAAAAAAGAGGTAAAAGCAGTAGTATTTTTAGGCACAGTTAGCAGTAGTATTTTTAGGCCCCACTTAGCTTCCAAGAGACATAATGTGGTGCCTGAGTATGTGACAATTTATTTCCTACATCTCCTGCAAAATGTAACAAAAGGTAAATTCTAAATCAAATAAATTTACTGCTTAGTTACTTTCCATGACTTAAACCTCTTCCATCTACAGAAAGCAGAAAAAGAAATAAGTAAATGAACCTAGACCAATCCAGTGTAGCAACAGCTGCAGGGTGTTTGTGCACTACAAAACTCTACCAGAATTGCCAGCTGTTCTTCTGACATCTGTCTACATGGGCACTGCTCATTTGGTGAGCATGCCCCTTTGTGGAATGTTCTGAGAAGACACTACTGATTTGCCTCTCTTTTCCTTCCTTTTGAAAGAATGTAAATATCTAAGTGACATTAAATCTTTACAAATGCCATGGTGTGTGAAGCAAGGAGACAAGCATTTGTCTCACGGGGTTTTGTTTTTTTTTACACTTTGTGAGAATGCATACCAAAAAATTAAAGGAAGCAAAGATGATCTTGGGATTATAGTCATGGACAGAAGCCAGCAAAAGAGAACCAAAAAAGTGCTCTATAGCACTGATAAACCAGTAGTAGTCCTTCCCTGTGGTGTTGGAGGAAAGTTCTGAGAGTGCCTTGGACCGCCAGAAGATCCAACCAGTCCATACTTAATAAACCCCGACTTCTCATTGGAGGGAAGGATAGTAGAGGCAAAGATGAAGTACTTTTGCCACGTCATGAGAAGAAAGGAAAGCTTAGAGAAGACAATTATGCTGGGGAAAATGGAAGGAAAAAGGAAGAGGGGCCGACCAAGGGCAAGATTGATGGATGGCATCCTTGAAGTGACTGGATTGACCTTGAAGGAGCTGGAGGTGGTGATGGCTGACAGGGAGCTCTGGCGTGGGCTGGTACTTGAGGTCACGAAAAGTCGGAAACGACTGAACGAATGAACAACAACAACAGTCCTTCTCACTTCTGCCTTTATGTCTGAAATGTCAACATTTTTTCTTCTTTCTCAACCATGCTATCAACTTCTGCATTGGTCAATAAATGAATAAGTAACTTTCACCAAATATACAGAGCACAGAACTGCACAAAAATGCATTTAATGTTACACTGAGCAGCTAAATAGCCCACTTCGGTCCACAGTTTGTTCATTATGATGTGAAAACCAGACATACAGTTAGCTCTCTGCCTTGTCTATACTGCCAAGCAAGTCACAGAACTTTCTTCTTGCCAGTTCACACATCCCAGTAAACAACCCACAGAACCAAGGGCCCATGGTTTATTCACATATCTCGCTGTAAGTGAAAATAGTTGGGTAGTACACATCAACATGCTGGTCAGTCCTCATCAAGCCAGAATAGTGAAATAAAATGTTTGCAGACCATTTCCATGTTTCATGCCATTCCAGTGTCGGTATATTGCATATAATGAACTGCATGAGATTAGTTGTTATTATTATTATTATTATTATTATTATTATTATTATTATCTTTATCTATACCCCGCAAAATCTCCCAAAGGACTCGATGTGGCTTACAAAGGCCAAGGCCGCAAACAACAACATACAAATATAACAGTAAAACTCATAAGCAAATAATAAAACATCAAGCAAAACAATAAAACACTAAAAACAATGACACCATGACGCATTTAAAACCTAAAGGCCGGGCCAAATGTAATAGACAAAATTTAAAAGTGCTGAACTTGACAGGAGGTATGTAGAGGTTTTTTGGAGGTAGGTGCAATGTGCAGACAATCCTGGTCTCTAACAAAGTGCATCTGGGACATGATGCCAGGGGTTTCCTAATCTGGAAAGGCACATTGGAACAGCCAGGTCTTCAGGCTCTTCCTAAAGATTACCAATGTCGGGGCTTGTCTGATGTCCTTGGGGAGAGAGTTCAAGAGTCGGGGGGCAACCACAGAGAAGGCCCTGTCCCTCGTCCCCACCAAACGCGCTTGCGACGCAGGTGGGATTGTGAGCAGGGCCTCTCCAGATGACCAAAGGGAACGCGTGGGTTCATATATGGAGATGCGGTCACGCAGGTAGGCAGGTCCCAAACCGTTTAGGGCTTTGTAGGTGAGCACCTGCACCTTGAATTGGGACTGGAAGATGAACAGCAGCTAATGGAGCTCCTTAAACAGTTATTTCTCTTCTCAAAGGGGAAAAAACTGAATTGCAATCTATAATGTGCAAGCTCCAGAGAGGTCTTCTATGAATAGATATTTACTTCTTAAGCAAAGCAAGATGCTGTTCTAGAGGTGCCTTGATTCACAACAGGGTTTGGGCATATGCTGGAAGTATATAGAGGTATTTAGAAAAGCTCTATTTCTCAAATGGTGTGCTATTATTCTATTTCTAAATTCAAGCAATGGGTTTCTAACATTCCTAAGTCTACCATGAGTTTTTCAAACCAGATTCCCCACCATGACCACCTTACATAAACACAGAAATTATTTCAAGTTTAAATCAAATTTCTGCCGTAATTCTACTCCTTTTAACTGGGTCCTATCCATTTTCTCCTCTAAAAGGCTTTTTTACATCAAATGCTATGAACTGTGATTCCACATAATTTTGCATGGTCACTCTGCCTCTGCTCTAGGATTAGGAAGACTAGACAAGGTGCGAATATTATAGAGGCATGGGTTTCTATATGTCTCTCTCTTTTCAACTCCCTTTGTGTGAAAAGCAAGCGAGCAGTATAAAGAAAGGTCTCAAATGCAAAAGGGAGAGTTCACATTTCTGTATTCTAAGCCATCTGAGCAATCAGTCAGCTAGATCAGAAAATTAAATACAACTGTATAAGGCTTCTGAAATGAGCAAGTGCGTTATATGAGTGTAACACAAAGCATACAATGCTGTGAATTTTCATAATTGTTTGCTTTTTCATTCTTTCCTTTAGTTGTCAATGAAAGTTGGGAATTAACTACAGACGAGGAACTGAAGGCAAAACCAAGAGGACAGAGTTTATAATTAGAGACCTCCTGCCAGTCTTAGAATTAGATTCTAAGCAAGAACAGCTACACTGCATTAGTCCTACTGTTATCCCTGCAATTAATCACATCAACTATGCATGCTGTAATTTCATCACATTCAGTTGGAGAAGGTAAAGTTTAATAATGGGGGCTTCCTAAATATACTTCAATTCATATAGAAAATGACTATGAATCTATGCTGTATTACTGAAAATAAGAAAAGATGCCATCACTACCACTATTACTATTATTACTCCTACTGCTGCTGTAACTAGTACTACAATGTGTACCCATGTTGTAATCAAGCAGAGCTCTCTGTATAGGTAAAAAAGCATAGGTTAAAAAGTTACTGATTTATCAGTAACAGGCAAGTACATAGCATCAGACAAGTATATACCATCTTTCCTACACTTAATGATTTTATGGCTTTTTGTTTTGTTAACTAGTATGAATTAAAAGTATAGCTGAAGCGTAACTTAAAGTTAAAGTAGAGATGTAGAAGCTTAAAAGTTAAATTACAGTTGTGGAAATGATAGTTCGAAGTTGGGGTTTTTTTTCTACTATATTTTAAGTAGGAATTTTGTAATGTTTTACTTGTATGCCTTATTCCATTTTTATGTCATGTAAACTTTCCTCAATAAAAAGAGGAAGGAAAGAAGGAAAAAAAAAGGAGAATATAAGAAAGAGAGGACTGAATTGCCACAGCTGGGTAGAGCGAGAAGCTCCCTCCCATAACAGGGACAGCAAAACCAGGCGAACCCCATACCCTAAAGACGACCCTCAAAGGGGCCGACGGATGGGATTTTGGAGGCAAGAGGTATAGCGGGCTGTGAGCATCATAACAGCAAAAAAATACACAAATATACAAAGAAAGAAGAAATTGAAGGCATATATTTGCGTGTGTATACGGTCCTCTACAATAGTTCTCTATTACACCTCCCCCCCTCACCGCCATCCCTAAACTCAGAATATACGAAAGTAGATTAGCCTTGAAAACGCGCTGGATCAAGATCTAAAACAACAGAAAGACAGAGGGGTTGCCTAAGCTACCTTATCTTGAAAAGATAGGAGAGCGTCCTTGAGGCGGGCTCGCAATCAGTGAGGACTCCGGGGGAGGATTGGGATCGCACGCCCTCTTTCCCCCACCTCAGGAGACAGTAAGCCACGAGGCGAAGAAATAGCGTGAACTAACAGAAGATAACGCGAGATAGCCGAAGCCAGGATAATCTCGCGGGAAAGCATACACTAAAGCGAGAGTGAGCAGAGTGAGCAGAAATCCCGCGAGAAGAAACGAGAAGAGAAAGAGAAAAGGACGCAAAAGCAGGAAGTAGGAAAAGCAGGAAGTAAACAAGGGTCCGGACAGTCAAAACGGAAAAGACAGAGAAGTAAGAAGGAAATTAGAGGAAAGGGATAAAGGCAAGGAATAAAAGAAGTAAAAGGAGAAAGAGGATAAAAGGGGGAAGTTGTAGTTATAAAAGAAGGGAAGCAAAGACAGTGTGTACCATAAAAGGAAGGAGAGATTCGTGATTGGAGCAAGAAATAGCTTAAGAAGATACCAGAAAGAAGGAGAAGGAAAGGTAAGACAACCCAACTGAAATTTAAGACTTATAAGGGAAAAATAAATAAATAAGGGAAAAATAAAATAAATAAATAAGTGGATCTCAATACAAAATTAATACTGAAGCAAATTAAATCTAAATTCATTAGACACAAAGGAAAGCAATAAACTGAAGAAGACTGAATCACCAACAAACTGAGACCAAGTAATTAAATAATCAAAATAGACAAAAATAAACATGACAACACAAAATATTAAAGGAAAAAATCCACAAGCAAACAAAGCACAAACAAGAAGAGACTCTTTATGCAGACAGGACATCCAAATAGAGACTCAGACAAAAAAAGACTCTACAACTGACGAATCAATACTGGGTAACATACTTGCAGAGATAAAAAAACTTTCGGAAAAACACGATGAACAACATAAGGAACTACAGTCAGAAATTCAAAATATGAAGAAGGAACTGAAGGAAGAAATCGGCAAATTACAAGAAGATGTTGATAAGGTGAAAAAAGAAAACCAGAAACTATGGAAGGTACAAGGTAAGGCGGAAACTAAACTGAACAACCTGGAATCGATCACCCAGAAGATACAGCAACAGACAGAGAGACTGGAATACAGAGAATCGGAATATCAATTAAGAATCCGGAACATGAAAGAAGCAGAAAATGAAAATGTAAAACAAAACATGATAGTACTATTAGCAGAGTTGCTAGATGTTAGTACGGAAATAATTGGGCAAGACGTAGATAGGGCGTATAGAGTACCGACCGGATATGCCAAAAAATACAAGACACCGCAAGACGTCGTGGTTAGTTTCTGCCGAAAAAGTACGAGAGACGAAATTTTAAAGGAAAACACCAAGAAATCAATCTTCTTCAAAGACCAAAAAATAATAATCATGAAGGAAATCCCACAACAAATCTTAGCGAGAAGGCGAAAATTTTCCTTTCTCACGAAAGAACTAACTAGGAAAAGAATAAAATTCAGGTGGGAGAAAACGGACGGTTTGACGGTCACATTGAATGACAAGAGGTACTGGATAAATACAGAGGAAAGTGCAAGGACCTTTTATAGTGACCATATCAAAGAAAAAACAAAAGAGCCAACACAAAGGAAATTCCATGACAATATGCAGAAGGGAAGCCCTAAGAGAAATAAAAAAGAATCCAAAAGTAATGAAGAAACAGAGATGGAAGAAGAAGAAGGAGGAAAAGGTGTAATTAAATGGCCAAGGGATGCGTTAGAAGAAGAAGATGACGAAAGAAACCTCAAAAGACTGAGAGAATTCTCCCCGGAGAATTATCAACTAGTGGTGCCGCAGGAAATGCTGCAATGGGAGATGACTGAAAATAACCATGAGTAATAGAAATGTGAAAATATACAGTAATAACATCAATGGTCTGAACTCCCCCAGTAAGAAGAGGAAAGTCTTTAACTTCCTAAAGCAGGGTAAATATGATTTGATAATGCTACAGGAGACACACATATCTGACAGACACACTAAACATCTAATTGACGACAAACTGGGTAAAATGTTCCAAGCATCTTATAAGGAAAAGAAAAGAGGGGTGGCAACATACGTAAAGGAATGGCTATGTCCCACGCAAATYTTTAAGGACACTCAGGGAAGATACCTAGGTGTACAAATAGAAATAAAAAATAAAAAAATCCTTTTGTGYAATATTTATTGCCCCAATGGTCCGAAACTACAATTCATAAAAGAACTAGTAAAAGAGATTGAGAAAGTAGATTATGATGACTTAATTCTTATGGGTGACTTTAATGGGGTGGTAGATGGTACCCTGGACAAAYATCAAAGCAAAGGGAGAGTAGGAAAAGATAAYAACAAATCCGGCGTATTGCCCAAAAWWTTTTTGGTGCAAYTAGAAAAACTACACTTAAAAGATGCATGGAGACATCACAATAACATAAAGAAAGACTATACATAYTATTCTGGGAGGCATGATTCGTGGTCCCGGATTGACATGACATGGGCTACTAACGCGATAAATCAAAAAATAAAGAAAATTGAGATAACACCTAGAGTGTTCTCAGACCACTGCGCCCAAGAAATAGTAATAAAAGGGAATGAAAGCCAATACCGATGGAAACTAAATGAAAACCTATTAAAGAAGGAGGTGGATATTGAGAGAAACAAGAAACTCTTAACAGAATATTTAAACTTAAATAAAGGGGAAGAAACCTCAAAAATAACTCAGTGGGAAGCGATGAAAGTCGTTATGAGGGGCTACTTGATACAACAAGAGGCCATCAAAAGAAAGATGAGGAAAAAAGAATTAGAAGACATAAGGGGAAAACTAAGTAAAAATGAAGAATTATTAAAAAAAAATCCAAAGGACAAAAAGCTAATCTATACCTCCAAAATACTTAGAAAACAAATAGAATTAATACAAACGGAACATATTGAAAAACAAATGAAATTCACCAGATTGAATTATTTTCAAAACGCCAACAAAATTGGGAAATGGTTAGCCAACAAAATTAGAAAGCGTAAACAAAAGCAAGTAATTACAAAAATAAAAACGCAAGAGAAATTGCACACTGAAGGTCAGGATATAGCAAACCAATTCCTTCAATTTTACAAGGACTTATATAAGAAAACAGACATCCCCCCAGAAAAGATATCAAACTACCTAGAAAACCTAAAAATACCACAGCTAACAGAGGAACAAAGGGAAATTCTGAACGGTCCAATCACAATATGTGAAATTGATGGAGCTATCAATAAATTAAAACCAAATAAGTCTCCAGGACCAGATGGCTACACTGCCATCTATTATAAAGTGTTTAAAGAGGAACTAGGTCAACTCCTAAAAGATATTCTAAATATTATTCTGGAAGAAAAATTAATACCAAAATCATGGGAAAAAACCAATATAGTGCTGATACATAAAGAAGGGTCAGACCCAATAGAAATCAAAAATTATAGACCCATATCACTGTTAAACACTGATTATAAAATATTTGCGATTATTATGGCGGAAAGACTTAAAAAAAATTTAAAAAATTGGATCTCCACAGAACAAGTAGGGTTTCTCCCAAACAGACAAATAAAAGAAAATATCAGAATTCATATTAAACATAGAACATAAACAAACATTTAGACAATTAAAACATAGAATTAAAAACATCTTAACAAGTAGGGTTTCTCCCAAACAGACAATTAAAAGATAATATTAGAATTATAATTGACACCATAGAATACTATGAAAAACATAATGAAAAACAATTGGCTCTTATCTTTATTGATGCGGAAAAGGCCTTCGACCGAATTAATTGGGATTATCTAAAAATGCTAATAAAAGGATTAGACATGGGACATCATTTCATAAATGCGGTAGAGGCCATATATTCAAACCAGGAGGCCACCCTGATAATAAATGGGGAAGAGACAAAAGAAACTATTAGCATTACTCAAGGTACCCGGCAAGGTTGCCCCCTATCCCCCTTATTATTCATCCTGATAATGGAGACATTGATAAGGACCATAAATGACGACCAAACATTGAAAGGAATGAAAATTGGAAAATATCAATTTAAATTAAGAGTATACGCAGATGATGTTGTGTGTATAACGGAGGACCCAATTAATAACATAGGACTATGGTTGAAGAAGATAGAAAGTTTCGGTAATGTGGCGGGATTTAAACTAAATAAACAGAAAACAAAATTATTGGTTAAAAACATGGACCAAAAGGCAAAATCCAAACTACAAGAAATTTCAGAAATAAAAATTGAAAATAAAGTCAGATATCTAGGGATAAATATTTCAAATAGTAATATTCAACTAGTAAAAAATAACTATGAACGATTATGGGAAAAAATCCGGAAAGATTTAAATAAATGGAAATATACAAATCTATCATTGCTAGGTAGAATCGCGACAATCAAAATGACTGTACTACCCCAACTGCTGTTCCTATTTCAAGCCCTACCGATATTGAGAAACAACTATCTATTTAAAAAATGGAATACTGACATAACTAAATTTATATGGAGGGACCGTAAACCAAGAATAAGTTTAAAAATTTTAACGGATGAAAAAAAGAGAGGAGGTCTAGGATTGCCAGACTTCAAGGTTTATTACGAGGCATGTAATTTGGTAGCATTGAAGGAATGGGCCACCCTAGAGAATAAGTCATTATTAGCGTTGGAAGGACATGAGTTGAGGGCCGGGTGGCACGGATACTTATGGCACCAAAAAAGAAAGGTGGAAAAAGCCTTCAGTGACCACTATATAAGAGCAGCCCTAATAAAAACGTGGGAAAAATATAAACCTAGATTATATACCAAAATACCATTATGGGTCTCCCCAACAGAAGCCAAACATAAAAGAGAATTGGAGGAAACGAATTGGCTAACGTATAAGCAATTACTAAAAAAAAGATGAAAAGAGTGGGAACTTAATATTAAAGTCAATAGAGGAGATTAAAGAGATAAATAAGAAAATTACATGGTTAAATTACCACCAAATCTACCAAGAGTACAAGATTGATAGGAAACAGGGATTTAGCCAAGAACAGGGAATATGGGACTTAGTATTGGAAAGAAGAAAAAAATTAATTAAAATTGTCTACCAACAATTGCTAATTTGGGCCACTGAAGAAGAACAGGTGAAAAATTGCCAGGTGACGTGGGCAAAAGACCTAAGGCACAGTATATTAATGAAACAATGGGAAGAAATCTGGAGAATAAAAATAAAATATACAGAAGCCAGTGATCTCAAGGAAAACTGGTACAAAATGTTTTACCGCTGGTATTTTACACCAGATAAAATCTCTAAATTTAATAAACATGGCTCAAATCGATGCTGGAAATGTGGAAAGAAAAGAGGAACATTCTTCCACCAATGGTGGTCCTGTAAGTTAGTGAAAAAATACTGGAGGGAGATACACAAAGCTTCACAAAAAATAATAAAATCCAGCTTTCCCAAAGTACCAGAAACATACCTATTAGGAATTACAAACACAAAATTAGATAAGAATCAAGAAAAAATACTCTTTTTGTTAAGTACTGCAGCAAGAATGCTCTTAGCTAAAGTTTGGAAACAAAAAATAATTCCGAATATAGAAGAATGGTATTTGAAGGTACTGGACATTATACAAATGGACACTCTTTCACAGAGACTAAAAGGAACAAACAATTGTACAAATTGGTCGGGATTTAAAGACTACATAACAACCAAAGAGCTCCCTTTACATATAGATCTGTCGAACATTTGAAGAAGAAGATGGAATCTATCGGCGTAGAAACATAGAATCAACAGGAATAGAAGATTCCCAAAGGACTGACGGGAAGTTACCTCGAATTTTTGTCTCATCCCCTACTTTCCATCCCTATAGCCCCACCCCTTCCTTATATCCCTCTCCTATACCCCTATACCCCTATATCCCTCCCCACCCCTACCACACCCTGTGCTACCCTACCCTAAACTGTTGTATTCTAAGCATAAACCTCAATAAAAAAATATTTAAAAAAAAGGATACCATCCATCCATCTTGCCCTTGGTCAGCCCCTCTTCCTTTTTCCTTCCATTTTCCCCAGCATCATTGTCTTCTCTAAGCTTTCCTTTCTTCTCATGATGTGGCCAAAGTACTTCATCTTGGCCTCTACTATCCTTCCCTCCAATGAGCAGTCGAGTTTTATTTCCTGAAGTATGGACTGGTTGGATCTTCTGGCGGTCCAAGGCATTCTCGGAACTTTCCTCCAGCACCACAGTTCAAAAGCATCCATCTTCCTTTGCTCAGACTTCCCTATGGTCCAGTTCTCACATCCGTAGGTGACTTCTGGCGGTCCAAGGCATTCTCGGAACTTTCCTCCAGCACCACAGTTCAAAAGCATCCATCTTCCTTTGCTCAGACTTCCCTATGGTCCAGTTCTCACATCCGTAGGTGACTATGGGGAATACCATTGCTTTAACTATGAAAGATTACTACCAATATTAGCATGTTCAATGGACAACCATACAATTACTTTGTCTGGGAAAGTTATGTCATATGCTAATGACGAGGATTATTATTTTCCCAACGGAAGTAAATATGAAAATAAATTAAAACTAATTACAATCGCTTTGAGTCCCCCTAGGGGTGAGACAAGCGGTATAGAAATACTGTAAATAATAATAATAATAATAATAATAATAATAATAATAATAATAATAATAAAAAGTAGTCAGCTCTGGATAAAACATGCAATTAAAAATATTTTTAAAGTTCATAAAAGCAGTTCAGTTTTAACAACAAAGTAGAAAATAGCCCATTCTTTAACAACTTTCCATTTTAAAAGCTGAATAAAATATTTTTATCTGCTGACAAAAAAAAAAAAAACAAGGTGGGGAGGGATTCTGGCCTCTCTGAGAAGTCATTTCCAGAGTCCAAGGGCAACGATTGACCAAGAAGACCCTCTCTTGCATCTCCACCGACTTTGCTTGTGATAGTGGTGGGATCAAGAGCAGGACCTCTCCTGAGGATCTCAGAGCCCAGGCAGATTTGTACAGAGAGATGTGATTTTCCCAACCTGTGTCTGGACCATATAGGGCTTTATGGATCATACCAAGCATTTTGAATCATGTCCAGAAACAAAACTGTCAGTGCTGCAGGCAGCCTTGGCTAACAATCTGGATGCATGGCCCAGTCAAAGTTTTTGAACACTCTTCAGAGCCAGCCCCATGTAGAGCACACTACAATAATCCCAATGGGATATATATAAGGCATGTACCATCATGGCCAGATCTGGTGTCTTAAGGAACAGGCACAGTTGGTGTACAAGTTTTAAATGTGAAAAAAGCCCTCATGGTCACCACAGAAACCTGGACCTGCAGGTTCAACACTAAGTCCAGGAGTACCTACAAACTGTGGACCTGTGTCTTCAGGGGAAATGTAACACCATCTAACAAAGACTGGATATATTTGACTGACCAGGAGCACCTCTATCTTGTCTAGATTATGCTTTAATTTATTTACCCTCATTCAGTCCATTCCTGATTATACTGGCTTAGGACCTAGAGAGTCTCCTTGGCTTGGGTTGGAAAGGAGTACTAATAAAGTTGGGTGTCATCCACATATTGATTCACTCGCCTCTCAAAACTTCAGAGAGACATCCCTAGAGAATTCATGTATATGCTATATGCATGGGGGAGAAAATTGTTCTACCTAAATAAATACACATTTAAGTAGTTCAATTGTGCAGAGTGTTTATTATTTCACAACTACCAAATATATTGTCATTGTATTTTGAAAATGAAGTAAAAACTATTGGTTGAGAAGAATTTGTTAAAGGAGGGCAAGCAGGGCAGACAATGATAGAATCATAGAGTTGGAAGAGACCTCGTGGGCCATCCAGTCCAACCCCCTGCCAAGAAGGAGGAAAACTGCATTCAAAGCATATAAACATAATTCAGACAACTCAACACTTGAAGGGAAGAATTGGACTCAATAAATCAGATAGCCACATCTAGATGATGTTTAACAAAATTCTGCTTTAACTATCGAAGCTGCTTCGGCATTTCTCTGGAACAACTGTGTAGTATAATTTAAACAAATATCAAATAGAACAGATCAGAGTTTTACAAAATGTCTCAATTCAAACCTTTTCAATAATAATTGACAGTAATTATGTGATTTAAAAAGTCACAGCACTAGGTTAAAAACTATGACCGCTTTTTGATAGTAAATGCCATAAAAGCCATAAGCACAGTTAAGGAACTGATTGTAATTTAACTTGTATCGTATTCAGCACTAAATAAGAGTATAAAGCAAAGTTGATTAAGTACCATATTTTCCAGTGTATAAGACTGGGCGTATAAGACGGCCCCAAACTTTTCCAGTTAAAGTATAGAGTTTGGGATATAATTGCCATATAAGAACATCCCCTTCCAATGCAAACCAGATAAATTTTGTAAAAAAAAATCAGATTTGATTTCAATATGGTAATTTTCCTATTACTGTACTTCCTTCTCTGACTCTCAGATCTCGCATATGCACATCTGCGCCACCTCACTACAGTCCTCAGAAGCAAGATCCTCACCTTGTCATTGGGACCGCATTAAGTCACTTCTTTCCACAAATCCTGGTGAGTGGATTTTCTTCTACCATACTTGTATAGCGCCGCCCTTGCTGCTTTCATACAGTCACCTCACACAGTGGGGATGCAGCCGCAGACACTTTTGAGCTCCCCCCACCATATGTGACGACCGCAGATGCTCTAGTCCGGCTCAGAAGTTTCTGCACCCACCCTATAAGATAACACCCCGCATATAAGACAACTTTTGAGAAGATTTTCCTGGGTTAAAAAGTAGTCTTATATGCCAGAAAATACAGTAGATTATTCTGCTCACATACAGAACAGCATGTCAATGCCAGATGTCAAAGTTTTAAAACTTTTAAATCCACAGCTTGTTATTGGCAGGAAGCCAATAACAAGTACTGTATATACTCTAATTTCTGATTTTTATAATATTTCAGGTAACATTTTTACATCACCAATAAGCCTTTTGACTGGAACCCCCTTGTGCCGGCAGGACTGAAGACTGACAAGTCAGAGGTTCGAATCCGGAGAGAGCGCAGATGTCAGCTCCAACTCCCCAAGCAGAGACATGAGACAAACCTCCCACAAGGATGGTAAAACATCAAAAATACATCCGGGCATCCCCTGGGCAACATCTTTGCAGATGGCCAATTCTCTCACTCCAGAAGTGACTTGCAGTATCTCAAGTCGCTCCTATTCATTTTGACACCAAAACTCTAAAATACATTCAAAACAGAAGAAAAATACGTATATATTTTTACACATGTCACAATCCTCAGGCTCTCTCCAGCACTCATTTGAATTGCTTGTTCTTTTATAGTAGACATTCTACTACAACACAGTCTATAATAGCACTTGGACATTTATAAATTTGGGTATCCCTGGAGGATCCTGGAACCAAACACCGGCACAAACGGAGTATTCAATGTAATTCTCTTCGTCCATACTATACACACACCACTTCGTAAGAACACTAGGTCCAGAGGAGACCTACCATTTCCCATAACCAAAGACAGGCTAGCTTGCAACAGATTAATAAACACTTGTAAGACAGCACTAGGGTTATTAAACCCATGTAAGACAGCTCAAGGACTTCTTTTGTCCTAGCTCTTCTCTATTATCTTTGTCTTAAAAGTGTCCCCTTCACGCACATGATGCAAATGTTGTGTAGAAGCTATGTGCTGATGAAACACAAGAAACTAAATTCTCTTTCAGAATTTTGGCAAACAAGGAAACAGTAGATTTGGAAAAGTACCATAATTGGTTTGAGAGACTGTACACTCAGGCATGTGGCCTTGTTTGAAAGAGCACTCGTCACTTTTTTACTCAGGCCAGAACCTACTTATTCATTTCACATAGCAAGTATTATTTCTAATACAGAACACCCTTGCTTGTTCAACAGGTTAAGGACCAGGACATAGTTAAAAACTGAAAAGGGTTGAAAGAATGGAACCTAGTCTATTTTCATTTTCAAATGCAAGACTGAATACTAGATGACACTAGGTTGACATAAAAGAAAAAAAGGACAGCATATGATCAAAAAAGTTGACCAGAGGTTGAAAATCTGGTGAATGTCTATCAGACATGTCAAAAAAGTGAGTAATCAAAATGCAAAGGAAGCCTGTACAAGGCCACTTTATTAAACATATACAAAATACTGAAATGCACAGAAGAGTATATATCTGGTAGAAGTTTTGCACACCATTTAGACAAAATATTTAAAATTAGAAATGACCCACAATTATGAAAATCTGCTTAAGTCATTGTAGCAACTGGAAAATAAAGTAATTTGACAACTATATCAAAGGCAGTTAGACGTACTTTATTTGGATTAATTCTTTGTTAGAGCTGGAACACGTTATGCAGCCAACTCACATTCCCCAATGTTGGCAATCACATCTCACTTGTAAATCAGTACTGAAGGGAGAAATATTAGGAAAGAGTTGTTTAAATGTGTTATCATAAACATTGACACCACAGAGTTGTAATTCCCTATGCAGGTGTTTCTGCAACAAGCACATCAGTTGGTAAACATGATCAGTTCCCCCCTACCTTTGGAAGTGTCTGTGTCTGTAAGACATTTCAAATATCTCAGGAACACACAACATGCAAAGGAGTGAGAATAGTCTTGAAGATTAGAGGTCAGACATGGTACTAGCAGTTGATCAGTGCTTTTAAGATGCTGACAACACCTGAATGAATGGCTGTGTGATCTCCTATCTCTTCCCCAATCCTACCTTGAGAAGGAAAATTAAAGTTTGCATACATCAACAAACTACATTTTTGATGTAAGGTTAAGCTTTGAAAGTTACTATAACAATTCAAGTCAGATATCCTCTAGAGCTGAAAAATGAACAAAGGATTGCACAATATATCACACTTGATTTGAGAAATTAAAATGTCAGTCCATGGAGGTGGGATAATTTTAGCAGACAACCTCTGTAGACTCCTAATACTGGAGTTATTAATTTTCTCCTTAAATTGTCAACAAGATGAATAAAGTGTGATCATCCAAATGACTTGGTGGCCCCATTTCTCCCTCCTGATTGCAGTTCACTTATTGAAGATATTACCGATTCCAACAGAGAGAGATCTATTGAAGATATGCTACAGTGCAATAATCATTTTCTATACTTACGTTTTAACTAATTACTAAACTATTTAATTTACAATGAAGCTTTGGGTGAAGGATTGTCATAAATTTGCTGAAAGTTCAAAATATAATATCAATCTTATTCTTATTCATATGTTTGCTGATATAGTATTTAAAAAATTCAACAGGCTGGTGAGTAGGATTTCTCTTTGCAGAAGCAAGTTGATTCGTCTCTCGATTAAAGTAACTTGATTCAACCCAGATCCAAACTGGTACTCATTAGCTACTTTCCATTTCCTTTGTAAGCAGAGATTAAATTAAAAGTCCAATTTTTGGTGTGCGTAGATGTGCCTTCAAATTGCCTGACAATTTATGGCAACCCTATGAATTTCACAGGGTTTTCTTGGGCAAAGATTATACAGAGGAGGTTTTGCAGTTTTCTTCTTCTGAAATACAACCTACAGCACCTCATATTCATTACGGTCATTCATTTTCCATCTTATTTTTAACAACTTCATCAAAACTTATTGATACCCGCATTTAATAAGTCCTGGAGCTTTTGTCTATTTTTTTCATTTTGTATGTCTTTGGCTTTTTTTTTTTACATTGTAAACCTGGGGTAAAGGCTGTCATGGCCTATATCAGGCATGGGCAAACTTCGGCCCTCCAGATATTTGAACTGCAACTCCCACAATTCCTAACAGCCAGTAAGCTGGGAGCTGAAGTCCAAAACATCTGGAGAGCCGAAATTTGCCAATGCCTGGTCTTGTATTGCTCTTACCAAAGAGATAGTACAAAAGTTAGTATCAGGTGTGTGATTACCGAATCTGGAACAAATCTTCTACTAAGAGTGGTTTCATTTGTGCTGAGACCCAGAACCTCACATACTATGTGCACCATGATCTATGTCTGAAAAACAGCTGTTCCTTATCATTCATCAGCCAATCTACCCAATAAACAAAACTCTTCAAGCATTCTAATAAACCACGTCTCATAATCATGTGGATCACAATTAGAAAGGCAGAACAATGAAGTTTTATTTTACTATTTTAGCTGTTGTGTAAGATTTGGGTATGGGCTTTTAATGAACTTTTATAAATGTTGTTGTTCATTCGTTCAGTCGTCTCCGACTCTTCGTGACCTCATGGACCAGCCCACGCCAGAGCTCCCTGTCGGCCGTTACCACCCCCAGCTCCCTCAAGGTCAGTCCAGTCACTTCAAGGATGCCATCCATCCATCTTGTCCTTGGTCGGCCCCTCTTCCTTTTGCCTTCCACTTTCCCCAGCATAATTGTCTTCTCTAGGCTTTCCTGTCTCCTCATGATGTGGCCAAAGTACTTCAACTTTGTCTCTAGTATCCTTCCCTCCAGTGAGCAGTCGGGCTTTATTTCCTGGAGGATGGACTGGTTGGATCTTCTCGCAGTCCAAGGCACTCTCAGAACTTTCCTCCAACACCACAGCTCAAAAGCATCGATCTTCCTTCGCTCAGCCTTCCCTAAGGTCCAGCTCTCACATCCGTAGGTTACTACAGGGAATACCATGGCTTTGACTAGGTGGATCTTTGTTGCCATTCTGATGTCTCTACTCTTTACTATTTTATCGAGACTGGACATTGCTCTCCTCCCAAGAAGTAAGCGTCTTCTGATTTCCTGGCTACAGTCTGCATCTGCAGTAATCTTTGCACCTAGAAATACAAAGTCTGTCACGGCCTCCACGGTTTCTCCCTCTATTTTCCAGTTGTCATCATTCTTGTTGCCATAATCTTGGTTTTTTTGACGTTTAGCTGCAACCCGGCTTTTGCGCTTTCTTCTTTCACCTTGATTAGAAGGCTCCTCAGCTCCTCCTCGCTTTCGGCCATCAGAGTGGTGTCATCTGCATATCTGAGGTTGTTAATGTTTCTACCAGCAATTTTCACCCCAGCTTTGCATTCATCCAGCCCCGCACATCGCATGATGTGTTCTGCATACAAGTTAAAAAGGTTGGGTGAGAGGATGCAGCCTTGCCGTACGCCTTTCCCAATCTTGAACCAGTCTGTTGTTCCGTGGTCAGTTCTTACTGTTGCTACTTGGTCCTTGTACAGATTCCTCAGGAGGAGACAAGGTGGCTTGGGATGCCCATCCCACCAAGAACTTGCCACAATTTATTATGATCCACACAGTCAAAGGCTTTAGAATAGTCAATGAAGCAGAAGTAGATGTTTTTCTGAAACTCCCTGCCTTTCTCCATTATCCAGCGGATATTGGCAATCTGGTCTCTCGTTCCTCTGCCTTTTCTAAACCCAGCTTGAACATCTGGCAACTCTCGCTCCATGTATGGCTGGAGTCTTCCTTGCAGGATCTTGAGCATTACCTTACTGGCATGAGAAATAAGGGCCACTGTACGGAAGTTTGAGCAGTCTTTCGCATTTCTCCTTTTTGGTATGGGGATATAATTTATTTATTTTTTCTAGTCTGATGGCCATTCTTGTGTTTTCCATATTTGCTGGTATCTGGCATGCATCATCTTGACAGTATCATCTTTCAAGATTTTAAACAGTTCAGCTGGGATCCCGTCATCTCCTGCTGCCTTGTTGTTAGCAATGCTTCTTAAGGCCCATTCAACCTCACTCCTCAGGATGTCTGTCACTCACCACACCGTCAAAACTATCCTCAATATTATTATCCTTCCTATACAGATCTTCTGTATAGTCTCGCCACCTTCTCTTGATCTCTTCAGCTTCTGTTAGGTCCCTGCCATCTTTGTTTCTTATCATACCAATTTTTGTCTGAAATTTACCTCCAATGTTTCTAATTTTCTGGAAGAGGTCTCTTGTCCTTCCTATTCTGTTGTCTTCTTCAACTTCCATGCATTGCTTATTTAAAAATAGTTCCTTATCTCTTCTGGCTAACCTCTGGAATTGCGCATTTAACTGGGCATATCTCCCTTTATCCCTGTTTCCTTTTGCTTTCCTCCTTTCTTGGGCTACTTCCAGTGTCTCAGCAGACAACCATTTTGCCTTCTTGGTTTTCTTTTTCTTTGGGACGTACTTTGTTGCCGCCTCCTGAACAATGTCTCGGACTTCTGTCCATAGTTCTTCTGGGACTCTGTTTACTAAATCTAGTCCTTCAAATCTGTTCTTCACTTCCACTGTATATTCGCTAGGAATGTTAGTGAGATCATATCTAACTGGTCTGTGTTTTTTCCCTGATCTCTTTAGTTTTATTCTAAATTGGGCAATAAGAAGTTCGTGATCTGAGCTACAGTCAGCCCCAGGTCTTGTTTTCACCGACTGGATGGATGTCCGCCACCTTTGGCTGCAAAGGATGTAGTCAATCTGATTTCGGTGTTGACCGTCTGGTGAGGTCCATGTGTAAAGCCGTCTTTTAGGTTGTTGGAAGAGAGTATTCGTTATGCACAGCGAGTTTTCCTGGCAAAATTCTATCAGCCTGCGTCCCGCTTCATTTTGTTCTCCCAGACCATGCTTGCCTGTGATCCCAGTTGTCATTTGACTTCCCACCTTGGCATTCCAGTCTCCTGTAATGAAAATAATGTCTCTTTTTGGTGTATTATCCAGTAGGTCCTGCACATCCTCATAGAACTGATCTACTTCTGCTTCTTCAGCAGCTGTGGTTGGGGCGTATATTTGGATCACTGTAATGTTGAAAGGCTTTCCTTGCACTCGAATTGAGATCATTCTGTCATTTTTTGGGTTGTATCCAAGCACCGCTTTAGCGAATTTCTTATTAATTATGAAGGCTACTCCATTTCTTCGATGTTCCTCTTGTCCGCAGTAGTAGATCTGGTGGTCATCTGATGTGAAGTGGCCCATTCCAGTCCATTTCAGTTCGCTGACCCCCAGAATGTCTATCTTTAGTCTTGACATCTCACTAATAACAACATCCAATTTGCCCTGGCTCATAGATCTTACATTCCAGGTTCCTACTGGTGTGTTGATCTTTAGAGCATCGGATTCGTCGTTCACCTCCAGTACCGTCGGCCGCTAGCCTTCCTTTCGGCTTTGAGCTAGCTGCGTCATCACATCTGGGGCTAGTTGAACTTATCCTCTGCTCCTCCAGTAGCATTTTGGCCATCTTCCGACCTGGGAGTCCCATCTTCCAATGGCATACCGACATATCTCTGGTTGTACTGGTCCATTTAGTTTTCTTGGCAAGGATACTGGAGTGGTTTGCCATTGCCTTCCCCAGGGATCACGCTTGGTCTGACCTCTCTGCCACAACCGTCCCGTCTTGGGTGTCCCTTCACGGTTTCGCTCATGACATCATTGAGGTGCTCAAGCTCCAGCGCCCCGACAAGGCGGTGATCCTTTGCTGGAGGAACTTTTATAATAATAAACCTTATTTATAACCCACCCTATCTCCCCGGGGGAAGATCCCATTTTAGCTATGGGGATCACCTAACCTGGATCACTTAAAATAGTGGTCTGAAACTTGCAGATGGGCTCAAAATTCAAAGCTTTGTAATTACAGTAGGAATGCTTTATAGACAGGTTATTTTTTAAGGCATGGACAAATTACATGACCAAACCAGTGGTTTCAAACAAGGGAAAGCTGTGTTAAAGGGTGGATTTGTTTAGAGATTATTACTTCTTGGATAACATGAATGCTGTTGCATTAAACATATTTCTCTTCCTACGTATTGACAAAATGAATTACACCTCCATAAGCTGCAAGTGAAAATTTCTACTGAAAGCAAAAATTAAAAAAATACAAGGATCACTTCAACTTAACAACAAGGATGGGAGAGTATTAGACTGCACAAAAAAAAACTCCTCTAAAGACACCTGGAGGAGGATATATCCAAATAGGGAGAAGGGGGGAAAGGACAAGGAACAATCGTGCAGAGAAATGTGACACTGAAGATCAAGAGATATTTCATATCACTGACACCATACAACTCAGACCATATTCTTCCAAAAACAACAACAACTTAAGCCACATAGAGAAAATGGCATTCCAAACTCCACTACTCCCAATAATGGAGAAATTCAGACACACTCAAAGGCACAATACTTGGAGAATCCCTCTTGATGGAACTGAGGAAATAGCAGGCACAACCAAAATGTCATCCTAAGACATAAGTTCATATTGGGGAAAACATATTAAAGTGTGTGAAAGTGTGGAGTGAGTGATATATGGTCACAATCCATTGTAAGGTGAACATCGTATCTTGAAGAAATCTTCAACAGCTCTTTAAAAATTGTTGTGATTTTAGGAGGAAACTAGAATAACTGCAGATACAGTTGATTTTTTTCATTTTTCCTTCCTAATGTTAGAATACTTGCAAAAAAGCATGATACTTGTATTGTTGTTCAGAAATATTTTAGCTTCTCAGGTCAGGGAATCTGCCACCAAATAAGGAGGGCTCTTGGTACAAGAAAAATGTTAAGAATAAAAGACATATATGTCAAAAGAAGAAACAAAATGGTAGAGGTACTGTTTTGAGAACTGGCTGGGGAGAGAGTGTACCAAAAACATTCAACATTTTTTGCCTCTCCAGTCTCCACACCGGGATACATAAGCGTATCTCTCCTTTGAGAGCTTTAACCCAACAATATCTAGAGGGTAACACTTTACTCACTCTGGTCAACATAGTACATACTAAGTAAATGAGTTCAGAAAAAGCAACCTCAAAATCCTGAACACCTTAAAGGGAAGTACAATAAACAGGTTACTGAGACACAACTGGATAAGATTTACGCGTAGAAGAGGGGAACTGAATAGTATCGAGTGTATATGGAAAATATCCAACATTTTGATTCCAATGTCATTAAAATTACTCTGTATCTTAATTTGGTATGTCTCTTCTGTTGCCCCAAATAATATACTTCATAGAACAGAAACTGCTAATGTAAATTAATTATGTTAACTATTACAACATGTATGATTTACAATGAATAGTGCTACAACATTGCAGAATCTACTACACTGCAAGATCTTGAGATAAATATTTATTCTTGAGACAATAACTCAACTAGTTCTTAGTGCAATGAAAGGGAGCAAAGTTCTGCCAGCAATATCTATCCTCCAAGGAGCCCTGTATGTAATTTCTGGAATGTACTGAATACCAATATGAGTAATAGTTCAATGTTGTTATTTTCTTTACAATCATAATAAGGCAGGTTAGACCTGTTTCCAAGTATACAATAACCTAAAACTGAAACAGGTAGGATTTTCCACTGTCATTGCCCCACTAACAGTCTTACCAATCTTCTGCATAAGAAAAAATGCTCTGGGAGAGATGGGGTCATAGTGACCACAAATAAAAACTACCCATTTTATTTCTTACGGACTGGGTTCAAAGTAATCCTTTCATGATCTAAAAGTGGCATATGTACGTGCTAGATGGGTGACTCTTTTGCTTGGTACCCTGAAGACTCCTGAGATCTACTACTACATTATTCTGGACAGTTATCTGAATGCAAGCAGGGGAATCAGCCCCTCAAATTTCCAGGAGGCCTATATCCTTCCAAGTTCATACTTAATTCTCATCCTGTCCTTTTTACTAAGAGTTGTTTAACCATGATTGTATTACTCTGTCTTGTAGGGGACGGTAATACAAGTATTACATCTAAGTGATTTCTGCAAATAAAAAAAAATACAACCACTACTCACACATATTATTTTTTCTGTCACTCTTTTTCTTACAACATATGTCTCTACACTGTTTATCTTGTGGCCTGAAACACAAGACAAGGAGATGCACAAAACTAGAACACAAACACATACAATATATCTAAAGAAAAAAATATCATCCTGGCAGTATACAGAGAATTCTGAACAGCTATATATTTGCAGATTATTACCATCTCTAATGACATATTTCTGGTGTTGTGAGATTGACTATGGAGTTCTGTGATCCCACAAGTTAATACATCCCGTTCCCACAATTTAGTTTGGATGATTTTTTTCCACTCCTGCTCTTTTTTTTGTTGTTGATGATGATGTTGTTTGTGACTGAGCATCAGTATACATAATGAAAGATATTCTCTTCATAAAATTCACTTTGCCCTTATCCTATCCATTATAGCTACCATGTACTAGTTTGGCACAAATAACAGCTTCCTTGGAATTAGCTAGGTTTCATTAGCAAACCAGTGACACTTGATCCCCAAACCCCAGAAATCTATCGCAGTGGTTTACTGTAGAACTAAATGGCATAGTAGGCAACACTTGACCCTGAGGGACTCCACAGGCAAACAACCAAGAACTGCCCAGGAGCAAAAGCTGAGAATGTTCCTTCAGGAAAGAACAGAACCACTGGAGAATACACCAACCCAGAGAGGCAATTCAGAAGAATACCATGATTGATGGTATCACAAGTTACTGAGAGGCCAGTAGAATCAATAGGTCCACACTTCTCTTGTCTAGTTTTAGTCATAGGTCATCCACCAAGAGGACCAAAGTTGTCTCCATCCCACAAATAGGCCTGAATCCAGAAAAAATGGATCTAGATAATCTACCTCATCAGGAGTTGAGTAGCCACCATTGTCACTCTAGTTTTCATCTCAATGATTTCAGAGCTGCCAGCTGCTTAGAAAAACAAGGAGAGGGTTTAGCTATTTTCCATGGTAAGAAATACCTAGGTGTCCACCAAACTGATCATTTCCCCATTCCAGAGATCAAAAAAATAACCTATCAAAGCAGCAGGAAAACCCCCAAGAGCTAATAGAAATCCAAATCCATAATCCTCCTTGGGCAGCCCCCATCCCTGCAGAGGTTCTGAGTCTTATCATGTCTAATCCTGATCAAGAGCTGATCTGCTCATGACAAAAAAACCTAGCAGAAAGCTCCTCCATTCACAAATCACTAACATCCTTCCATGAACAGAAAGCAAGGTCTAAAACATGCCTTGAGAATTAGTTGGATACTCCTTGGGACAGATCCATGGTTTTCATGGAATAAGATGACCTGGTTCACTCTGAACAGGATATCATCAGCATGGATAATTCCCTCGGTATCACAAGCTTCAGAGATTCCAACACCACCACAGAGCCAGCTAAACAAGAGATACTATTGGCAGCAGGGTGGCATTTGGCCAAGGGGATAGTATATAGATAGAACACTGCAACTCTACCTCTCTGTCCTCTTGCTGTTGCACAGAGAATCCTGGTAGTTAAAACTTATAGAAATTTAAAATAAAAATGAGTCTCATCTTACCAGCATACCTGCTACATTGATATTTTTCTCTATTAATACTGAGATTCACTTTAATAATTAAAAGCACTTATATCAACACATAATAAAAAAACAACAATGCTTTAGTCACATTGTCACAAGTTTTAGGATCCTGTCTCAAGGCATAAGTCTTGCTACAATTTGGCACATCCACAAAGGTACATTGTGGACAGTATGGTGTGTGTGTGTGTGTGTGTGTGTGTTAAAGAAACACTATTCTAAGCTGTGCATCAAACAACCAAATTATTTTCACTCAGTGTTTCTCAAGCTAAGAGCACATACTGTTGGGAAAAATAGCAAGAATATTTCAAACTACATTACAGGCAAACTATTATTATGCAATAGCTTCCTGGTCCCTAAATGGGAAACTACATTAAGGTCCTTTTCAGTAAACTCCTGCTTCCCAAAAGTATTGTATGGTGTGCCTATGGAAATTTTGGAGAGTTCCACTACAAGTAGTAAGCTGTGAAATACCTGAAAGAAAATCACCTGAAAGACTGAAGCTGGCAAATGATTCAAGATTTACCAAAAAAGAAAAAGAAAAGGAAAACATGGCATACCGAAACACACTAAAAAACAAAATGTTGGGAAGCACCCTGCATTGTCAATTACTAAATGCCCTGCCCTTCACCACTGATAATTAGGAGATGCCAGAGGCTCCAGCCATGCTCAAGTAAACTAGTGCATACAGGACTAGACAATGAAGGCATTCTGGGTGAAGTATAGATATGTAAGCGACAATGGAGAACATTTAATGAACCAAAACCTATGAGGTAATACATCCGTTAGTTAGTGTGATCACTTGCTTCTCTCTTAGGACAGACATAGATTATTCAGCTTCTTCAAGAGGAATACACCACGTCACTCAGAGGCTCACCACATTCCTCAAGCCCCATCCCGCCCCCCCATGTTGATTCATGTAGGAATCAATGATACTGCTAGGCATACTTTTCAAAAGATCATAAATTATTTTCGAGCTCTCTCCTCCCTGTGGCTTCCTCTCACATATTTATACATGGCTATCATATCTCCTCTCAGCCTTCTCTTCTTCAGGCTAAACATGCCCAGCTCCTTAAGCCACTCCTCATCAGGCTTGTTCTCCAGACCCTTGATCATTTTGGTCATTTTAGTCACCCTCCTCTGGACACATTCCAGCTTGTTAATATCTCTGTGGTGCCCAGAATTGGAGTTACAAGCTGGATAGATGTGGGGAATGCCGTGGGTGTAGCGTATCTGGATTTCAGTAAGGCCTTTGACAAGGTTCCCCATGACCTTCTGGCAAACAAATGTGAGCTAGGCACAACTACAGTTAGATGGATCTGTAATTGGTTAAGCGAATGAAGCCAGAGGGTGCTAACCAATGCTTCCTCTTTGTCCTGGAAAGAAGTGACGAGTGGAGTGCCACAAGCAGGGTTCTGTCCTGGGCCCGGTCCTGTTCCAACATTAATGATTTAGATAAAGGGTTAGAAAGCATGTTCATAAATTTTGCAGGCAACACCAAATTGGGAGGGATAGCCAATACTCGAAAAGGCTGAAACAGAATTCAGAACTATCTTAACAGATTAGAGAGATGGGCCAAAACTAACAAAATGAAGTTCAATGAGGACAAATGCAAGATACTCCACTTAGGCAGAAAAAATGAAATGCAAAGATACAGAAGGGGGGGAATGCCTGGTTCAACAGCAGGACATGTGAAAACGATACTGCAGTCCTCGTGGATAACAAGCTAAACATGAGCCAACAATGTCATGCGGCAGCAAAAAAAAGTCAATGGGATTTTGACCTGCATTAATAGGACTATAGTGTCTAGATCTAGGGAAGTCATGCTACCCCTCTATTTAGCCTTGGTTAGACCACACCTGGAATATTGTGTCCAATTCTGGGCACAACAATTGAAAGAAGATGTTGACAAGCTGGAATGTGTCCAGAGGAGGGCGACTAAAATGATCAAGAGTCTGGAGAACAAGCCCTATGAAGAACAGCTTAAAGAGCTGGGCATGTTCAGCCTGAAGAAGAGAAGGTTGAGAGGAGACTTGATAGCCATGTATAAATATGTGAGAGGAAGTCATAGGGAGGACCAAGCAAGCTTGTTTTCTGCTGCCCTGGAGATTAGGACGCAGAACAATGGCTTCAAACTACAAGAAAGGAGATTCCATCTGAACATTAGAAAGAACTTCCTGACTGAGAGAGCTGTTCAACAGTGGAACTCTCTGCCCCAGAGTGTGGTGGAGGCTCCTTCTTTGGAGGCTTTTAAACAGAGGCTGGATGGCCATCTGTCAGGGGTGCTTTGAATGTGATTTTCCTGCTTCTTGGCAAGGGGTTGGACTGGATGGCCCACGAGGTCTCTTTCAACTCTATGATTCTATGAATAGAAGCACTTCATTACTTAATACTACTTCCTAGAATTTGGCTTGCTTGGTACAATAATGCCTACCCACTTTCCATATCAAAGATAATGAGAAAATCTTGAGCAATTTAAAGAGGGACCATTAAGACATCTCACCACCTCCACCAATCTTTGCCCATACCACCTCAAAAAGTATGCACAGTTCCTCAAATTTTCCATTTATCATTTTTCCTCATAGTGATTCATATAGCCATTCTATTTTGACGCAGTTTACTTTAAAAAGGCATTCTTCTCCTGTTTGTTGCTATGTGTACATTTTTTAAAATACAATGTAGACAATGATATTAGTATAACATACTTTGAACGGTATGTGTCACTTTTAAATTCAAGCTTACCTAGGATTCAGATTTTTCCATAATATAATTTGGTAAAGAGATTTTTAAAAATCTTACCTGGATGGCTTTGAGAACTCATTGCTAGCAGAATCGAAATTCTTCAAAGAACTAGAACAGACAAGGTGGCTTCTATACTGACAATGTCGAAAAGGTATATCCCAGAGACATATTCATAGCCACCAAATAAAGGTCCATTCAGAAAGACATTTCATGCTGTAAAGTTCTGCAATCTGGTACAGGATGTTCAATTCAACTTGTTTTCACAATATAAGCCTGCAAAAGAGAAAAGGGAGAAAAATTATATATCTGGTGCCCTTCCAGAGGAACCTTTAGTTCACAATTTGCATTTCAATAACTACAGATATTTTAAAGAAGCAGGTAATCTGGTATCATTTATTTGCACCCCAGCAAGTAAAATGCAGAGATCCAAGGGATATATTCCTATTATAGTATTTTGATAACAATGATTCCATACACAGTTGTTGTTGTTGTTGTTACTATTTACACCCAGATTTTTCTCTCTAAAAAAGACTCAAAGCAGCTTATAGTAAAACCAATAGGATATATAAGAGCATAGTGATATCCCTTTACTGCTTCATAGTCATATTGTAAGATCATAACAATTATCATCTTTCAATCACACCTAGCTCCAGAAACATTCACACCTAGCTCCAGCAGACAAAAGTCCTTTGTCCCACCCTGGTCTTTATAAACCCATTTTCCTACTTCCAACAGACCTCACTACCTCTGGGGATGCTTGCCATAGATGCAGGCGAAACGTCAGGAGAAAATGCCTCTGGAACATGGCCACATAGCCCGGAAAAACTACAACAACCCAATACCATCTTTACTTTCTAAGAAAATTGCAATTTTATAAATAAAGTTGATATTTTGCCAATGATCAATCTTATTGTACTTTTAAAACAAACTATAGAAACTATATATAATCCAGTATGACAAGTCAACATGCTGACATGAAGCCTCAAGATGTCTCTTCAGAGAAAGAATTTAAAATAATAGTATCAACACAACTAATAGTTAATAATGATGACTGCAGTATTAATATTAATAGTCAGTAATAATGGCAAAAGTAACAGCAATAACTATAACAATAATAATGACACCACTATTATTTTTACTGCTATGACTAATAACAAGAGTAGTATTAATAGTAATAATAATAAAAACAACCTTTCTCTCATATTGTCCATTTTTGGGGTATTTGTTTTGCTATTCATTGTGGTAGGGTATTAGTACTCTTTGCCATATAAAGTTAAAACCACAAGTCTCATGATTCCATAGCATTGAACCATGGCAGTTAAAGTGGTGTCAATTAGAAGACTGTGTATTTCTCCAATTGTCTGTTTTTCCTCCCTGCCTGGACAGCCAATCACAGAGCAATGGATAGCAGGCGACTGGCTTCCAGTGGCCTCTGTTGATGAGCTCTGGGCTCACCAGTCTGGCAGCTGTCAACCAACTCCAAGATGGCAGCAGATTTAACAAAAAAAAATCAACATTGTGGGCCCTGCAGGGGTCCAAGAACTCCAAGTTGACAACCACTGTTTTAGAAGGTATAAGACTAAGTAAAAATTATCAAAAACCTTTTGGAGATTAATAGAAGGTCTCCCCCCCCCACACACACACACACACTTCTCCATTGTATTTTTCCTGCCACCCAATCATTTTCTCCCTCCACATGGCAAGGCTATGAATATTCCTCTCATCCTATCCCTAAAAAAACAAGAGGTGAATTCAACAGTACTGCCTTCCAGCATTCCTTGCACAAAGTTATTCTTCGGATGAATGGTAAAATATATTTCTCAACAACAGGCATTAAGATGTCAAACCTGAATCTCAAAGATTACAAGCAATTTTAATATATTGAGTACTGCTCTTTTGACAAGGATCCAAATCTAGACAAAAACATTAAATATTTAAGATTTATTGGGGCAGAGACAACCCTCAAAACACAAAGCCAGACATGCATTCAAAGCAATGGTTCAATAATGCTTCTATACTTTTTCCTACTCAACCTTTGATGCCTTAGTTCCAATATGAGAGGTGAGGTAAATTTCCCAGAAGTTTATAATTTGTGATTGGGTGCAATCCCAATGCAGAGAAGCATTATATCCGACCCTGGCACCTTTATTTAACTTCAATTTTTTAAAATAGTATCTTGAACTTTCCCTAGTACATCAAATTAAGGATAATATAAGCTGATTTCTACAGCTTGATATTTTCAGTATGTAGGAAAGCATTATTTGCTGAAAAACATCTTGATAGTTTGCCAAAAAATCCTTAACACTTCATTTTTAAATCTTCAATCTATCTGCAGTTATTTCAACATTATGCCAGCTTGTGCTACGTGCACAAACCGGAACAAGACCAAGCAAAGTCCCACTCCTCTCCGTATAGCCTCAGTTTACTTCACATCTTGGCTCATTACATACAGACTACCAACTGTGGCTTAAAATAAGGTGTTGTGTTGCTATTGTGCACCTCCACGTTGCTTCTGACTTATGACAGCCTTAAGATGAAGTCATCAAAGGTATTTCATGGCAAGATTGTTCAGAGGTGGTTTGTCTTTGCCTTCCTCTGAGCACAGCCCCCCTTCCCCTGGTCTGGAAGACTTCTGATGCTCCCCCCCCCCCAGTCTTCCCCTTCTTTGACAATTATATTGTTTCAAACCCCTAAATAAAAGGGTTACTCTTAACTCCTGCTTCTCCATCCCTTCCTTTGCCTTCTTGTGTCCTTTTCCTCCACTTCCACATTCCACAACCGCCTTGGCCACGGCTTGGGCCACATGGTCCATGTAATCTTCCCAGACTAAGTAACAGTACTTTCCTCCCTGTTTTCCTTCTCTATCAACATCAACCTTGCCCCAGTAACTATAATATGTACTTCCTCAAATTGCAGATACCGAGATCCAAAGTCCCTTCCCCAGTATCCGATGGATTGGTGTTCTGTGTTCCCTTCTTGCCCCTTCCCCAAGCTAGCCCCTCGCCAGTTTCCTCAGGCACCTCCAGCCACCTTACAGGCCTCAAGGTACACCCAAACTATGTTTTCCTTTATTTTCTCTTTGCTATTCATTCCTCTATCTGGTTTGTCCTCAGGCAACCCAACCTTTGCCCCACTAACCAAGAAACTGTGTTTGCTTTCCTACAGATACAGAAACCAGTTGTTCCTCCCTCTGTATCTGAAGATCCTTGCCCTATGTTTCCTCTTAGACTCCTGAACCCCATGAATTTGGAATGGCAGTTAATGGGACGGAGAAGATCATGCCCTGTTTTCCACAACAACATTTCTGCTTTCCTAGAGACGGATTCTTAATCTCTTCATCTTGAACAATATTTGCTGCTGGACATAAAAAAGGACAGTGGTGCAGAGTCATCAGCCCTAGAGATCAGGATTCATGATAACAATCTTCACAACAATAAAACTCCTGGGACTGGATAGTCCCCATTGTTTGTTCCTAAATTGGGACAAGGTATTCAGAACTCATTTCAGCACTTTTGTCTCCTGGACTTCCCCCAATCAGCCATTAGACAGAAAGAAATCTACATTGGAGGTGAGCGCCGTACTCCTTCCTCTACAGGAAGTCCCTTTTGATGTCATCAGGGTTCAGCCAATCACAGAAGAGCCGGCTCAGCTGGGGCGGGAGTGGAAATTTCAAAGTGTACTGTATAAAAATGTCTGGGTTTTTCTACAGCAATTTATCTCAGCTTACTTTGGCGGATTACCACAGGATGGCATCACTTTCAGCTGATTAAATAAACTACCTTGGTGGCTTCTTCTACAACTTAGTGAGATTTCTTCATTGGGAACATTATGTTTCCAGGAACAGCCCACAGCGGCCTAGCAGTTTGGATCTCACTATCCACAACTGCTCTAAATTGCTCAATTTCACTGAGGCTCCACAGTGTGACTTGTCCACAGTTGTCCAATGGGTTTCCACAGTTTAATCGAGATTCAATCTCTAGTCTCCAGGGTTGTAATTCAATGTTCAAATTGCTACACCACGTTGGCTCTCTTTATAGTTCATTTCTAACCCAGAACCATAGATCACAAACAAGTTGAAGGCACGTAACAGTTTGCATGCCTTCAACTGTATTATATGCAACTGTATTATATTATTATGTATTATATAGCTGTATATATTATATGTTACCTATATACAGTAACAAGTATACATGGCAATTGGTAGACCACAGATAAATATAATTTCTGGTTGTTTGAGTTACTATTAAAAGTTGGCCTAATACTATACCACATATTGTATCATATCATAAACTATGTATTGACTTGGTATTGATTGAAATACAATAATAAAAAGCAAATAAAATAAAATTAAAACAAACATAACCTAACGTAATACATGTATTTTAGTTTTCTTTCAGTATTATTTTTTTGCCAGTTGCTTGAGAGTTCCAACTGCTTGGGTTTGGGTTAACTGGGAATCTACTGTATTACACTGAATTTTTATATGCACACATACAAATGGTGGGTAACTGGTATCTCCTGGGGCTTGTTTTCAGGATATCCCCACCCCAGAGAAACCAAATCCATGGACCGCAAACCCCATTATAAGCATTGGCATAGTAAAAACAGCATTTTTAATATAAAATAGCTAAATCAAGGTTTCCTTTTTTTATTTTTTTAAAATATTTTCAAGCAACTGATACTATAGCTGTATTTTGTGTACATGCATGTGTATTACTAACAAAAATGCCAGCAGCAGGAGATTTTAGGATCAGATAACTAGTTGAAGAAGAACAGTTTGCTTTTTAGCCCAGAGGCCCAACAAGAAAAGCCAGGGAGAAATGGAGAGCAAACTGACCAGATAATGATATCCCTCAAAGCAAGGTACAATTGCAAAGAAAGCCTTGCTGCATGCCAGGGCTTGTAGTGCTACCCTCCGCTATAATCGATGATCCAGAACTGACATGTAAACTTCCAATCTCACCATCCAAGACAATCTTGAAGCTATCAATATATATTATTCAATATGGATATTTGTTGTCAATCTAGCATAGGAACATTACTTTTCCCAGGAACCACCATCCTTTTAATTTGGAAACGACCAGAGCCACTTGTTCACCAAAGCATACAAATAATAATAATTACAATTCTCAGATGAACTAATTGTAAGTGTGCACAAAACTAGAGCTTTAGCACACAAGTGTGTGACCTTCCTTAGAATGCTTACATATGTATACCGAGAGCTGTCCATCTGCGCATTAGCAGATACAATTCTTAAATTCAAATGGCCAATGTGTTTGGGTGACATTCTAAGTAGCATAAAAGCTCCACTTGTTTGCAAAGCAGTTTTTTAAATTCTTGGATGAGACAGTTGAGTGTTCATGCCTTTGCAGGAAAAAATGTACAGTGCGAAGTAGAAAAAATTGTTTAAAATCAATTAAGTTGATGCTCCTTAGTAGCTGAAAACAAAGTTTACCAATTAGAAGAACAGGATGAATTGACTTAATTCATTATTTACAATAATTAAGAACAGTTTAAAGGAGATCTTTCTGAACTTTAACCATGTACAAACACAAATTGCTCTTCAAACCATTTCTTTGAGGAAATGTCTGAAAAAGTTATTTTCACCTAGCCTAATATGGATACTGAAAGGCAGAACAATTCATTTTTTCTGATAATTGTATGGTGAATTACAGAACATATCTCAGAAACAAACCAAGCTCAGTCACACGAAAAAGTATCATTTTTGAGATATGTAGTGTAAGTTTCACACCATGTGTCTTAGAGAGCAAAGACAACTGTGTTTTTTTATAGTAAATACAGCCTTGTACATAAGCCCACAAACGTAAGCAGCCTCAAGACATTATTAGTCTATTATGGCTTGGCAATGGAAACAACACATTTCTTTTCCCTACCCTCTCTTGTCAATCTGCTTCTAATCACTTTGAAGAAACGCAACGCTTCACCCCTCTTTCTCCAGCTGGCTCACAGGTCTGGACATTATTCCATGGCTGTTGCTTTGTTAATTGCCATCAAGCTGACTTTGATTGACAAAAACCACACAACTGAGGGACCACCAAAACAACCCAATCATTGCAAACTTTCCCTATTGCCTTTCTCCTTATCAAGCATAATTATCTTTTCTAGTGAGTTATGCATTATATGGCAAAAATACAACAGTCTCAGTACAGTCATCTTAGCTTCTACTAGAGTGTTCAGGCTTGTTTTATTCTAGGTCCCATTCAATTGCTTTTTAGTGTTCAACATTATCTGTGGAACTCTTCTCCAAGACACTTCAAATGAGTTCATTTTTTTCCGATCAGCTTTCTTCACCTCCAGTTTTCACAACCATAAATAGAAATGAAAAATATAATGACATGGACAATCCTATCTTTAGCATTTGATGATATATTTTTACATTTCAAGATCTTGTCTAGGTCCTTCATATCTGCCATTCCAAGTGCTAGTCTCCAGTCTCCATTTTGGTTAAGGACAGAGACAAAGTATGGAAAATCTTGAATTATTTTGTCTTCATTGTCTACTTAAACATTATATAAACACCAGTGGTTATTATTTTTTATTTTATTAATATTCAACCTTGAACCTTTATACTCAAGTCTTTATTTTTTTTTCAGTAATCATATGGTGTCAGCTCACAGCAGCCGTCCCCAATAACGACACAGGACTCTGATCCGTAATCAATTAGAAACTTTACTGCTGGATGCTCAAACACAACGAAAGCCGAGATTGACCAGCGGCCGCTGGTCACCTCTTTTATACCCGCCCCCACATTTGAAAACACTCTTCCTGCCAAGTGGGAAATCCCACGCAACTCTCCCGCCAAAGGCCAACTGCTTCCCCCTGAGGTCACCAGCTGCAATGTCCTTATCAGCGTCCTACGTCAGGACCCTGGTTTTCAGCGCCAAAACCAAAGGCCTGGAAACTGGTTCCTGACAATATAGTACCATCTACATAGCTTAAACTATTGGAATTCCTTCATCCAATTTTCACACCTTCTTCCTTCAAATCTAATCTTGTTTTACATAAGATTTGTTCAACATACAATTGAAACAGTCTTTCAACTATGTGTCAATAAGATAATCAATTAAAACAAGAGTGAAAAAATTCAAAATTACCAAACCGCCTTGCCAACAGAAAACAGTTTGGTTTAAAATTAGCCTCTTCTCCTGAACACAGCTTATGCATCAAGACAATCAAATGTTGTAGCACACTTATTTATTTAACAGGATCCGTTGTTTTTCATTATCTAATTGCATGGCAATAGATAAAAACAATGGACCCAATAAGGTGGCTGGGATTTCTGGGAGTTGAAGTCCAAGACACCTAAAGAGTCGAAGTTTGCCCATGCCTGATCTATACAAAGAGTTAGCTATCATCAATAAACCACATGCACATTTTCCTTTAAAATTCTTTGGTGTGCTCCATTATCCAACATATGTTTACAATATGATCCCTAATGTCTCTTACTTTTCTGAAGGTTAACTGGTACTTCTTACTCCATATATAATAGAAATCTTGGTTACATAATTTTGAACATGACTTTGATTGCATGGAAAAGTAATGCAATCATGCTGTGGTTACTGCAATCCTTGGTGTTCCTTTTCTTGGGAATTGGAATGTATATTGAGGATTTTAAATCTGTGATTATACTTTTAATTTCCATGGTTGTTGACAGAACCTAGTTAGAACTAGAGTATATTCTTTCTCTATAGACTGAAGCAGCTATATTGGTTTGTCATCTATCCCTAGTAATTTATTTATCCCAGGTCCTCTGAGAGCAACTTCCACTTTACTTTCGAAAACTGTGCATACTTACAATTGCCAATGTCTATTAGTAAATCTTTACTGAAAGCAAATTCATGTTTTAATGGTTCTCATTGATACTTTCACCCATCACATGCCATGCTAGCTGCACAATTAACCGCAAGAACTAGAGTTATTGCCAATAATGTCTAGCATTTCCTAAAGCAAGGTATGAAGTTATATATATATATATGTTCAAAACCAGAATGCAGGGGAAAACAACTGAACAGCAGGACCACTACAGTATTATAGCCAACAGATATCATGTGGAAGAAATAAATACAGTGACAATTCACAACAGAAACACTACAACCACAACCATCAATAAAATCATTTTTGCTGTTCACCGTCCTAAAAACCTGGTCTGACTTATCCCAAAGTTAATGTGAATACTGGAGCTTAGTTCTTATCAGAAAAGGAAACATTCTCTTCTCTTAGTAAAGTGATGAAAGGCAAGAAATTAGTCCATAATGGGAGAACTTAAAAGAAGCACCACTCCACTCTGTTCTCTCTGTCATGGCACCACTTCTGGCCTTTCTGAATGCCTTGGTGGGGAAATTGCAATGGCAGCCAGGTGCAGCTGGTCCCCTGAGTTGACATTGGTGCTTCCCCTCTTCATGGAACGGCCCTCAACTTATTCATGAGTCATATCAAAATCCATAATTTTGGCCCCGTAGCTTGCTGCTGACTTATATATGAGTATAGTATATGGCAATACATATTACAGATTAAGAAATTCATATCTCAGCTCAAACCTAAAATCACACAATAAAACTTCCTTTATAACTTTTCTCATCCAGCAATTTCACACTGGATAGTTACACCCTCTGAAGTTCTTTTTGAAAACTTTCAAGTCAGCAATTGAAACTTCATAAAGAAAAAGTTACCAATATGTTTGTATTGGTACCAATAAGTTTGTGATACAAAAAGATTCACTGAAAAGATACATTGGTCCAAATCCTATATACCATTCGAATTTATAAGCATAATCATATTAGAAAGAGTCTCACAGATAGTCATCTCCACAATCATACATCTTCATAGTACATAAAGATTCCATAAGACATTTTTTCTCTGTTCAGTTATTCATTATTGGTAGTATAAACCTGAATATACAACATATTATTTTTCTGTAAACCCCCCACTAAACTATTCTGAGACTGCAATTTAAGTACTGGAAGACTTTATTGGAACCTAAGTCTACTAAGTTCTCACTTTTCCATTACAGTCATGTGTAATATTTGCTATTCTGAAACTACAGAGTGCACAAAACACACTGGCACAAAACAAATAGATATACAATTTATAACAAAGGTAAATGCCACCTCAATCCTTCTCCACTGATAGTTTTAAATCTTAACTGTGCATATATGTATGTGAGAACTGCTGCAGTAACAAGTATATTATAAGACAGGGCTGGGAAGACTTTAAGCTTGTGAGATGCACTTTGTTTTTCTGAAACCCTACATTCTGTCTGTTAAGGTGAGCATGGTGCAAAAGACTGATACTTTGAACTTCCAAATGCTAAGCCCAGGAATTTGTTTTGAGTAGGTAAGCTGAATGGACACTACAGTAGTTTATGCCAAGTAGTGTCAAGCTTTTCTCAATTTCAGCAGTGTAAATTGTTAGCTAGAGGCAGGCTCATTTGCTGCCATTTAGTGTTAAAATGCAAGTCAAGAAATCAGACAAATCTGTGTGTAGATTCAGATCTTTCACTCACTTCAGCAATTAGTTATGGAAATATGTAAAATGGGATATATTTATTAATGTAACATTATTGTACATGACACTTCATATAGCAAGTTTTGAGCAACTCAACACAAATGATTCCCGATACTGTAAATGCCATGTAATTCCATTTAAAACTGCTCTGCCAATAATTAAGATAATCAGAAAGAAAGCTTCAGAAACCTGGTACCATGCCAGAACAGAAGTCTATATGCCAGAAGATAATTCATATGCTAACCGTTTACTGTGAGCATTGTTGCTGTTGCTTGCCCTGACCTATAGCAACCCTAAGGCAAATCTATCACATGCGTTTCTTGGCAAGATTTGTTCAGATGGGGGTTGCCTATGTCAATTGAGCGAAAATACACTTTTTTTTACTTTTCTTCCACTTAATCCAAATATCTAGGTATAGTGCATGATTTAGGTGCCTCAGTGGCGAGATCCTCAGAGGTAGTGAGGTCTGTTGGAAGTAGGAAAATGGGTTTATATATCTGTGGATGACCCGGGTGGGGCAAAGGACTCTTGTCTGCTGGAGCTAGGTGTGAATGTTTCAACTGACCACCTTAATTAGCATTTGACACCTAGCTCCAGCAGACAAAAGTTTAGGTGCCTCAGTGGCGAGATCCGCTATAAAGTACCATAGCATATTTTTCTTAACCACTCAAGGTTTTCATGTGTCCAGACTGATTCTTGATATTTCTTTCAATTGCATGCATTTTACATTGAACAAATCTTAGTCAGTGCTATGAAGCATGTACATGTAATTTTCTAATAGATTTCTCATTATACCAATGATTTTCAGATCCTTTTATTAATAATATCATTCAACAATTTAAATAATATAGACATGTTTCTAACCATCTTCTTTGTCCATTTCAAAAAAAATTATGCAGTGCGCTAAAGTGTAGACACGAAAGCTAGGATCTACATGCAAAAGAGTTAGCAAATGTTTCCAGTAAAAAAAAATCGGTTTTGATATTGAAAACGTAACTCCTGGGTTGAGCCTGTACACAGACATCCTTTTGCCCCTTAATTTTAATATATGTCAATTTCCTCCTTCTCCCTCACATTTTGCACATGCCTCAGACCAACAAATATCGATATCCTAGTACAATAACCCAAACAAAAATAAAGCCTAAACTCTGGAGGTCTAGCCACATCTATTCATTATAATGCATTATAAGATGCTTATGGCTTGATAAATCAGAATAGGTGACAGCAAATACAGCAAATAGCTGAAGAAATCGAAGTGTTACAAAGATTGTGACATTCTGGAAGGTTACTTCATTATAATTTTGGCTGTACCAAAAAAAAACCCAGCAAGAACTTAATCTCTTCTTCCTGGGTGGCATTTTAGATTTCCAAATGAAGCACAGTGGATGTTGCCATAGCTACAGTGGAATTGTACAATAACTTTACTGCCTCGCAATGGCTCAATGCCTGTATACAAAAAGCTGAGCTTCCTTAATTTCCCATCTTTTCAAGTATTACGTTCAAGAGCAACAACAATTTTTGATCCTGGAATCCCCAAAACAGATTTTGTGTTTTTATCTTTGTTTTGTTAAAAGATCCCTACAACAAGGCCCAAGTTCCAGAGCATTAATAAATCTCAAGTTAGTATCCTAGCAACCTAGCTGGATAGAGTGCAATTCTTTACCTGGCTATCTGGGAACAAGAACTATTGAATGTAAAGGGGCTGACTCCTGAGTAGGCACCTACAGCCTTGTAGTGTAAAGGAAAAAAAGGGAGCAGTGGCAAACATGTTTAAAGTAGCCTATATTTCAGGTGAAAACAAAAGCAAATCACCTCTGAGTATTCCCTGTGTAACAAACACTTGTGAAATTCAAGGTGTTGCCCTAGAACGAAAGGCGACTTAAAGGCGACTTGGACACGTACTCCAAGATACAGGAAATATGTTGTACCAACTACTAGAAAACCACTGAAATATAGAAAAGGATGTATTGTCAAAGGCTTTCGGCTGGAATCACTGGGTTGTTGCAGGTTTTTCAGGCTATATGACCATGTTCTAGAGGCATTTTCTCCTGACGTTTCGCCTGCATCTATGGCAAGCATCCTCAGAGGTAGTGAGGTCTGTTTGAAGTAGGAAAATGGGTTTATATATCTGTGGAATGACCAGAGTGAGACAAAGGACTCTTGTCTGCTGGAGCTAGGTGTCAAATGCTAATTAAGGTGGTCAGTTGAAACATTCACACCTAGCTCCAGCAGACAAGAGTCCTTTGCCCCACCCGGGTCATTCCACAGATATATAAACCCATTTTCCTACTTCCAACAGACCTCACTACCTCTGAGGATGCTTGCCATAGATGCAGGCGAAACGTCAGGAGAAAATGCCTCTAGAACATGGCCATATAGCCCGGAAAAACCTACAACAACCCATAGAAAAGGATCTCAATAACCCTTTTGAGTACCATTGCTTGCAGCAAGTTAGAGACTTCATCAACTGGTTCAAACTCAGAAAGTTGCTCCTCAGTATCTTGTAAAGCAAGAGAAGACATAGCAGCATCACAAAGTTAGTGTCTTTTCTTAGAGACTAACTTTAATTGGTTTATCTACTACCACAATTATTTTAGGAACCCTTGTCTAAGTTTGCTTTTTTTACTAACTCACATAAGCTATTCTGGGAGTCCTTTTGCTTGAAACATGGAACAAACATGCTTTAAATGCAGTAGTCTCAAGTGAATTAATGCAGGTAAGGTTCACCTTATAAAATTACTGAATTAATGACTACAAAAGCTTTGAATTATATATACTCTGTTTTGCTTTCTTCCTCAATGGAAGTACAGGCTTTGGCTAGTGGCAATTATTGGCCAAGATTCTGCTGTATTACAATGCCAATAAAATGGTCAGCGGGCCAGCACTGCAAACTGTTGTTGGGAAAATAAGGCTGTTGGCACCAAGCAGATTGCTTCTGCAATGCTGGCCAGTGGAGGAGACATCTTTAGGACTAAAAGTACCCTGGGAAAGCAAGCTTTCTTGACAATGAGCACAACGAATCTGATTTCCTTCTGTAGCAGCACTGAACAATCTCGATAAAAGTACACTACACTAGCATAACGTACCGGTAAGATTCCAGCTACTGACTCTGATATGCCCAACTCAATCTCATCAACTGGATGTTAAATGAAGACTTGAAGTATCTAAAGTAATAGTGAGCTGATTTGAGCAATGTTGTCCATGAATCTTTGACTTCACGTTCCAAGAAGAAATGGGAGACACAGCACTCTACAGGCTAGGACCTGTCTACGTCGTCACCCGTTATTAGGAGACTCAGCACAAACTAAGATCAAAATCAAAGAAGCCAGCAAGAATACAGTAGAGGGCTTTCTTAGCTTCCCATAAGCAAATTAGAGAAATGAATACTAATACTAAACTAGTGTAATGGCTATTGCCACTGCAGTGACATTACCTCTGAGAGCTTCAATGTGGGGAGGAAATGCCTTAGGAAATTTCCTTATGAAATTATGTTTCTGAGAACAGTGAATAGGTATATGGCCCCAATGTACCAGATTGGGACTGAGAGCTTAATATGTCTGATGCTAATAAGCTCCAGAATCTCCTACAGCTATCATTGCAAGACTGAAGATTTAAAGGCAAATCTACCCTGTGCCAGATTAATTTAGAGAATTTGACACATTCTAGACAAAGTGACGGTACAAATTTGGAATGCAATTTTTAAAATACATTCAAGCAAAGATTTCTCTCAAGGTTTAAAAGACTCAAGCGCAAAACCCAGTGAAGTATTTTAATTTCTACAATTCTACTATTATTGAAAACATATTCTTATTTTTAGAAGATATGATACATTAATCTGATTTCCATTATTCCCAATACCATCACATGCCTTCCTGTGATGCATCATAAAGTATTAAGAAGTAAGGTGGCTTAATTTGTCATACTTCACACAGAGAAAAATGTTTCAAGCTTGTCACATATTATAAACAGATAGACCCCATATATTACCTACAAAAACATTTGGGTTGTTTATGGAAGACCATCTCTCACCCTGCTATAAGAAAATTGGGTGATGACTTCCAGATATTGGCTGTGAAACACAAATATCCACAGACCATTTATATCTCAGTCTGGCCTACCACACAAGGGTATGAAGATAAAATGAGAAGTGGGAGGAAAGAGTCGTGCATTCTAGACCAAGGTTCATGGGAAAAGCAAAATATAAACACAACTAGGTTTTTTTTTTTCAACGTGCTATATATATTGCAAAATCATTTTTTGTTAAAATAATAACCATCATGTTTTAGAAAACATGCAAAGCTGACCACAAGAACTTGCTAGTGAAACTTGCAAAAGAAGTAATTTTGCAAGATAGTGATCCAATTTAGACTATTTAAAGCCAAAAGAAAACTAACACTTAAACAATTCAGCAAGATTGTAGATACACCTCCAGACACAGCACACATTGTTTAATGTGGCAATTCATATGCACATGTATTTTCTAGCAATGGTCCCTCAATGTCCTTTTCCAAGTGGAATGACTTGTCACAATGTAAACACATACACTGGTGTGTAAGGTGAATACATAGGACAGCTGCCTAATACATGTCAAGTGATATATGTGTGTGTATACACACACACACACACACGTCACCTCCTGCCATGCATTGCTGTGGCCCACACTGTGTATATATGTTTTGTGTGTGTGCATATGTGTATAGGTGTGTGTATATGTTTGTGTATATATGTGTTTGCGTATATTTCTGTGGTTTTGCGTTGTGTGGTTTTTGTTTTTTGGGGGTTTTTTTTGTTTTTTTGCTTTTTAGGTCTCTTCTGCTGTGTTTTTTTAGTGTTTTTATGAGTGATGGTCACTTGTTGGCCTGGTAAGTGTAATGTGTCCAAATTTGGTGTCAATTCGTTCAGTGGTTTTTGAGTTATGTTAATCCCACAAATGAACATTACATTTTTTATTTATATAGATAAGACAACCCCACCCTAGTGTTTAGGGGTTGATTTTTTAATGAAATTTCTAGACTTATTCATGAGTACACAAAGTAATTTCAAATCTAAGACTGGCGAACTAGCCTTTAGAGATTTTATGGAAATTGGGAACCAGAGAGATATTTCAGAGATCAAGCCTAAATCTGTTAGGTAAGAATTTTAATCACAGTGGCCTAAACGTACAAGTTATATAGAGCTTATGTTAGGAATATAAGAAGTTGACAGTCAATGCACCTTTCAGAAGGATTATTATGATATTAGTACAGAATGAGTATATGTTGAGTATCCCTTACTCAAAATATTTGAGAAGTTGTTTACAGCTCAGATTTTTGCAAATTTTGGGATATTTGCATATCCTTAATGAAATATCTTTGATCTGGAAACCATATATAAACCTAAGACTCATTTATGTTTCATAGACACCTTATACACATAGCCTGAAGATAATACAGGGTTAGTCAAAATGAATAGGCCAATAAGAAAATTAATTTTAGACGAATGTATGTTTATTGTAACCAAACTACAGCTACGTAGCGACAGATAAACTATCAAAGTTTTGTCTCACCTTCAGAGATGTTCGATATGGGCGCCCCGTGTGACACGGCAGATGTCCAAGCGATAGTCCAGTTCATTCCACATCCGTTGCAGCACATCCGACGTAATGGCATCGAATGCAGCAACGTCTGGGAAGGTGTTCGTTGAGGTCCTAACCCTAACCCTAACCCAACCCTAACCCTAACCCTAACCCTAACCCTAACCCTAACCCTAACCCTAACCCTAACCCTAACCCTAACCCTTGAAATTCTCGCTGGACCGTAATTACTGACATTGTTTTAGCAAATGTCATCACACAAAACGCCTTCTCTTTGCTTGATTCCGCCATTTTGAAAACAGCGACCCCTAGCGACGCCTAGCGGCATTAACGTACATGTGTGTTGCTCAAAAAAAAACTTTGATAGTTTATCTGTCGCTACGTAGCTGTGGTTTGGTTACAGTAAACATACATTCGTCTAAAATTAATTTTCTTATTGGCCTATTCATTTTGACTAACCCTGTATATTTAATGTATGGTGATTTTGTGTATGAAACAAAGTTGGTGTACACCGAACCATCAGAAAACAAAAGTGTAACTACGTCAGTCATCCATGTGAACAATTTTGATTTCTGCATAATGGCTACCCAACCTGTGTAACCTAAATACAACATACATGGACATTTTTATAAATATTGTAAAAGACTCAATTTTACATCTATGAAACAGGAACAATGGTAACAAATACTTGATATCTAGGAGGAACAGAGTAAAGACAGTTTCGCTGACCAGTGGAAGGTAACAATTGAAACAAAGAAGCCCACAGTTCACTCATTACACCAACTACTACTTCATTCTGCTGAATAACTAAGAGAAAGATAAGCTTTCTTCAACTGCAATTGAAAAAATGTGTGTAGCACTAACTACTTGGGTCTGCAACATTTTGGTCCTTTCTAGAAGAGAAAATCATGTATAGCACTGTGGGGGAGCAGCAATAATGAACATGGAAATGATAAGCTCTGCTTGGGCCACAGCCTTTAGAAAGACAATTCATATCAGCAGGAAAAGGTAAATAAAACCAGTTTCTGAAGGAAAACCTCAAAACAGAATATTTGTCATATACAAGCAGCCCCTGAGTTAAAAACAAGATAGGTTCTGTAGATTTCAGCCACATCTACACTGTCATATAAAATCTAGATTATTTGTTTTGAATTGGATTATATGGCAGTGTAGACTCATATACTCCATTTCAAAACGGCAGTGTAGATCCAGTCTTCACCTCACTTTCCATCCCAGTAATAATTGGCTTTTTTTTAATGCCGACGGGGAAAAAACTGCAAGTCACTTCTGGTGTGAAAGAATTATATGTTTATGCCTGTCTATGTCTGTATATGTTATATGTCAAAATTGGCATTGAATGTTTGCCATATATGTGTACACTGTAATCTGCCCTGAGTCCCCTTCGGGGTGAGAAGGGTGGAATATAAAAGCTGTAAATAATAAATAATAAATAATAAATAAATTAGATGTCTACAAGGATTTTGCTAAGGGGACATCCAGATGTTTAGATGTAGGAGGCTTCTCTCATGTCCCCGCATAGGGAGCTGGAGCTGACAGAGGGAGCTCATCTGTAGTCTGCCTGGATTCAAACCTCCGATCTGTCAGTCATCAGTCCTGCTGGCACAAAGCTTTAGCCCACCGGGGTCTCAGTGTAATATAAGAGCACAGGTATTGCTGCGTTCCAATTATTCAAGAATACAGCTTTCATTAATTTGGTATATCAATGCTTATGGCACAATAACAGCTACGCCATATTACACCATGTCGGTTTTCTTTGAAATTTAAAGGGAAAAAAAGCTAGTAACTTGCATTCATTACTCCGCAATCAACCATCCAACACAGCTCTGGAATCTCAATGCTGTTTGCAATTAAACATCACTTCCCAAAACTGAAGCTAAATCTGGAATAGGTGTCAGCTATAAAGGCAGACTGCCCACATACTTCACAAATCATGGATGCTCCAGCAACAAATAGTTGAGGGTGAGAGACACACTAGAAAGCAGGCATGTGGACATGGGACTGAGAGACCTATCAAGCTGAAAGTGCAGAGAAAACAAGCCATGGTAAAACATACAAAACATGCTACTTTTCAATCTTGCTGGGCTGTTGCATCAAAAGATTACTTTATCAACATAAATATGCAAACATAGAACTTGGAAAGGGTGCAAAAAAATTCTCCCAGATCATTCAGATCCTATGTATTTCCCGCATTTGTACAGGCAGTCCCCTGAGTTACAAACACTTCACAGTCAATAACAGGGCTGAGACAACAGAAAGTGAGAGAAATCCACTCCTAGGATGAGAAATTCACTCTTGAAAGAGTTATCACAAGGAAAAGGTGTCTCCACTGAAGCTTTATCACCAGTCCTTGTTTCCACAACAAGCCACATTTTTCAAAATCTAATTATCACAGGGACAGAAACTGAAGTGAAATCTTCTGAACAGGGGCACAGACAACATAGGGGTATTAAACCCTTCCTATGCTATCCAAAGCCTGACTGCCTGCCTCTCCCCCCCCCCCCCCTACACACACACACATATGATACGCATATGAGCTTTGGATATATATACAACTGGAGTTACACTTAAAATGTAACTGTTCTGACTTACAAATTCAACTTAAGAACAAGGATACAGTAACTTGGGGACTGCCTGTACTGCACTTTCCAGTTTTTTTATAAGTATGCTGAAAGTTATGATAGGTCAGCATCTCACACGACTATGCAGTAATAATTTTGTGTGATACACCTGAAGCAGGCTATTGTAGGTCATCTTCAAGTTGTCTCAAACTAAAACAATTTGGTAATAAACATTTCCATCAATATTAAGATTCGTAGTAAAAACACATGTGACTTATTCTCTACTAGTCTTTGTCAAGTCCACCTGCAGCCAACATTTCATTACATTTCTTGTTCTGTTTCTTGTTGCATGTTTGTTGTGTTTAACACTGTACTTCATTAAAAAAAATGAAAAATATTAAGCAATGAAAAACAAATTAAAAACTCAAAAATGAAGGGGGGGGGGGCCAAAATGACCGCAATTAAAAAGTGAGACAACTCTTCTGACAAAAGCTTCCCGGATTTACTTATAATTGATTAAAGAGCAGATTGTACAAAGTGATGCAAAACAGTATTAACCAATCACGAAATAAGACAAAAATTGCATGTACGAACTACAAAATAGATGACTCCTTTATTTTATTTTCAAGGCAACCAGTAATGAAGCAATTTACTGCCAGTGACTCCATCACCACAATAAAATCCAGAAAGGATCTATCAACAATTATGGGAACCTTGAAGAACCATACTGACAAAAAAAATATTCTTGCAATCAAGTAACTTAGGATTCAAGACAGCACAGAGTTTGGACTCACACAAAGGCATAAAAGTTCATAGCTATATATCCCAAGAGCTGCTTGAAGCAGACAATAGCACAGCATATGCATAGCTGCTGTAACAATAGGCTATAAAAGGTAGCTAGGCTACATGCATGTTTTGCAATGCAAGTACAGAAGTGTCCTAAGAAAGTACATACAGCTGTATGAAACTGGCTTCTATGAAGTCAGGCCTGTACCTGACAACTACTGTCTTTTCCAGTTTGCACCAATTCACTGAACGGGATTCTTTCCAGCCTGGCTTCCTGTGATTACATTTTTCTTTTAACCTGGGACTTTTATGTATTCAAAGCATCATTAACACATCTATGTTAATGACATGAGGTGAGGAAATGGAAAGATGACAAAATTGGCAATACAGACTCACATGAGAAGCCTGTTCAGTTAAAGATAACCACCTCTTCACAAGATAGGTTAGGAAACATGCTAACAACAAAAGTAGCATGCCAGTTTAGATTATTACCTTCCCTTCATGCATATATACACACACACACACATGTGGGGTATGTGTGAATACAGTGTATACATATATGTGTGCATATGTGTCAAGGGAAGGAAATACTCCATCTAAACTGGCACACATACAAACACATATAGTATGTTTGTGAATATGGTGTGTACATATATGTGTATGTATCAAGGGAAGGTAATACTCCATCTGAACTGGCTTATACAGATATATGGGGTATGTGTGAATATGATGTGTACATATATATGTACATATATGCCAAGGGAAAGAAAGACTCAATCTAAACTAGCATAGATATATGGTATGTATGTGTGTGTGTGTGTGTGAATATGGTGTGTACATATATGTGCATGCATCAAAGGAAGGTAATACTCCATCTGAACTGGCATATCACTTCTGTTGTTAGCCGCAGTAAGTGGTTTAGTTTTAATGTTTTTATTTCTTAATCAAAGTATTAATATATGGCATTGAATTGTTGCGTTTGTAAGGCCACTCTGAGTCCCCTTGTTTCCTAACCTATCTTGTGGAGAGATGTGATCTTTAACTGAACAGGACTTACATGCAAGTCTGGATTGCCAATTCTGACATATTTCCATCTTCTCACTCCATATCACTGCTAGTGATGCTTTGTATACATAAAAGTCCCAGGTTAAAACATTAGCATTTCTATCTTTCTCTATGCGTGTGTGTAAATATGATGTATGTGAGATATTGGGGGGGGACGGGGGGGGACGGGGGGATGGACTATTTTTTATAAATAATACACCAAGAATGCCACACAGCTGTACAAAACACACAGCTGTACAAAATCCACATTGTACTGGATTATAGGACAGTGTGGATTTAGGGCGCTTCCACACAGCCATATAACCCAGAATATCAAAACAGAAAATCCCACAATATTTGCTTTGAACTGAGTCCACACTGCCATATATTCCATTTCAAAGAAGATAATGTGAGATATTATTCAGCTGTGTGGAAGGGGTCTCAAATAACCCATCCGAAGGCAATTACTGTGGATTATCTGCCTTGAAGAGCTGGGCATGTTTAGCCTGAAGAAGAGAAGGCTGAGATGAGACATGATAGCCATGTATAAATATGTGAGAGGAAGCCACAGGGAGGAGGGAGCAAGCTTGCTTACTGCTTCCATGGAGATTAGGACAAGGAACAATGGCTTCAAACTACAAGAAAGGAGATTCCATCTCAACATGAGGAAGAATTCTCAGTATACCCAAATGGAAACACTGGTGGAGTTTGGGGAAAATAAACCTTGACATTTGGGAGTTGTAGTTGCTGGGATTTATAGTTCACCTACAATCCAAGAGCATTCTGAACTCCACCAATGATGGAATTGAACCAAACGTGGCACACAGGACCTCATGAGGCCATCCAGTCCAACCCCCTGCCAAGAAGCAGGAATATTGCATTCAAAGCACCCCTGACAGATGGCCATCCAGCCTCTGTTTAAAAGCTTCCAAAGAAGGAGCCTCCACCACACTCCAGGGCAGAGAGTTCCGCTGCTGAACGGCTCTCACAGTCAGGAAGTTCTTCCTCATGTTCAGATGGAATCTCCTCTCTTGTAGTTTGAAGCCATTGTTTTGCGTCCTAGTCTCCAGGGAAGCAGAAAACAAGCTTGCTCCTCCTCCCTGTGGCTTCCTCTCACATATTTATACATGGCTATCATATCTCCTCTCAGCCTTCTCTTCTTCAGGCTAAACATACCCAGCTCCTTAAGCCGCTCCTCATAGGGCTTGTTCTCCAGACCCTTGATCATTTTAGTCGCCCTCTCTGGACACATTCCAGCTTGTCAATATCTCTCTTGAATTGTGGTGCCCAGAATTGGACACAATATTCCAGGTGTGGTCTAACCAGAGCAGAATAGAGGGGTAGCCTTACTTCCCTAGATCTAGACACTATGCTCCTATTGATGCAGGCCAAAATCCCATTGGCTTTTTTTGCCACCACATCACATTGTCGGCTCATGTTTAACTTGTTGTCCACGAAGGGATCTTGTCGAAGGGCTTACTGAAATCCAGGTAATTGAACCAATCTTCCCACACAGAACCCTATATTGACCAACAGAAAACACTGTTTTCTGATAGCCTCGGAAACCCCTCTGACACCTCCTCATGACCCCTCTTGGAGCCCCCGGTGGCGTGGGTTAAACCCCTGTGCCGGCAGGACTGAAGACTGACAGGTCGCAGGTTCGAATCCGGGAGAGGCGGATGAGCTCCCTCTATCAGCTCTAGCTCCTCATGCAGGGACATGAGAGAAGCCTCCCACAAGGATGATAAAAACATCAAATCATCCAGGCGTCCCCTGGGCAACGTCCTTGCAGACGGCCAATTCTCTCACACCAGAAGCGACTTGCAGTTCTCAAGTCCCTCCTGACACGACCCCCAGGTTGAGAAACGCTGTTCTATGATATACTGAGTTATATGCCTGTGCGGAAGGGCCCACAGAAAGAGCACATAAGACACACACAGTGGTAATCGGTTGTTTCCCCAATCCTTTTTCCTGGAGGTTCCGTTTTATTATATTATTATTATTATTATTATTATTATTATTATTATTAACTTTATTTGTACCCCGCTAGCATCTCCCGAAGGACTCGATGCGGCTTACAAAGGCCAAGGCCTCAAAACACAACATAACAATACAAAACCTAAAGCAAATTAAAAACAGTTAAAGCAATATTAAACAACAACAATAAACAATACAGCAAGACACTATAAAACTGGGCCGGGCCAGAGTAATGGGTACAGGATTAAAAGTGCTGATGTGACAGGTGATATGATCTAGACCAGGGGTCCTTAAACTAAGGCCCGGGGACCGGATGTGGCCCTCCAAGGACATTTACCTGGCCCCCGCTCAGGGTCAACCTAAGACTGAAATGACTTGAAAGCACACAACAACAACAATCCTATCTCAACAGCCAAAAGCAGGCCCACACTTCCCACTGAAATACTAATAAGTTTATATTTGTTAAAATTGTTCTTCGTTTTAGTTATTGTGTTGTTTTAAGTGTCTTTTGCACTACAAATAAGATATGTGCAGTGTGCATAGGAATTTATTCGTATTTTTTTCAAATTATAATCCGGCCCTCCAACAGTTTGAGGGACTGTGACCTGGCCCTCTGTTTAAAAAGTCTGAGGACCCCTAGTTTATAGGGTAAGTGCAGTGTGCAGTAATCTTAATTGTAATAAAGTGCTTCTGGGACTTGTTATTGGAGTTTCCTATTCTGGAAAGGCACATCGGAACAGCCAGGTCTTCAAGTTCTTTCTAAAGATTGGCAATGTAGGGGTCTGTCTAAGATCTTTTGGGAGGGTGTTCCAGAGTCGGGGGGCCACCACAGAAAAGGCCCTGCCTCGCGTCCCCACCAGACGTGCCTGCAACGCAGGCGGAATCACGAGCAGGGCCTCTCCAGATGACCGAAGTGAACGCGTGGGTTCATAAACGGAGATGCGGTCACGCAGCTAGGATGGTCCCAAACCGTTCAGGGCTTTGTAAGTAAGCACCTGCACCTTAAATTGGGCTCGGAAAATAAACGGCAGCCAGTGGAGCTCCTTGAACAGGAGGGTTGACCTCTCTCTGTAAGGAGCACCAGTTAACATCCTGGTTGCTGCCCGTTGGACCAGTTGGAATTTCCGAGCCGTTTTCAAGGGCAGCCCCATGTAGAGCGCATTACAGTAGTCCAATCTAGAGGTGACTAAGGCAGTGGTTCTCAACCTGGGGGTCGGGACCCCTGGAGGGGTTGCGAGGGGGTGTCAGAGGGGTCGCCAAAGACCATCACAGACAATGTTTTCCGTTGGTCATTCTCTGTTTCTGATCTAATTCTATCGTTGGTGGGCTTCTGAATGCTCTTTGGTTGTAAGTGAACTATAAATCCCAGCAACTACAACTCCCAAATGTCAAGGTCTATTTCCCCCAAACTTCACCAGTGTTCACATTTGGGCATATTGAATATTCCTGCCAAGTTTGATCCAGATCCATCATTGTGTGAATCCACAAGTGCTCTCTGTGTGTAGGCGAACTACAACTCTCAAACTCAAGGTCAATGCCCACCAAACCCTTCCAGTATTTTCTGTTGGTCAGGGGAGTTCTGTGTGCCAAGTTTGGTCCAATTCCATTGTTGGTAGAGCTCAGAATGCTCTTTGAATGTAGGTGAACTATAAATCCCAGCAACTACAACTCTCAAATGACAAAATCAATCCTCCCATAACACTCCAATAAGAATACATCCTGCTTACCAAATATTTACATAACGATTCATAACAGCAGCAAAATTACAATTATGAAGTAGGAACGAAAATAATGTGATGGTTGGGGGTCACCACAACATGAGGAACTGTATTAAGGGGTTGTGGCATTAGAAACGTTGAGAACCACTGGACTAAGGCATGGACCACCCCGGCCAATCAGCCTTTGCGAGGTATGGTCGCAGCTGGCGCACAAGTCTCAGTTGTGTCTTATATGCCTGTGTGGAAGAGCCCACAGAAAGAGCACATAAGACACGCACATTGGTAGACGGTTGTTTCCCCATCCTTTTTCCTGGAGGTTCCGTTTGGCTTCCTCTTTCCATTTTGCCTACAACCCTGTGGGGTGGACTCAGCAAAGAGCCTTAAATCCTAGGAGAGGCCTGATCGCTCCTGCTTCAAACAAGAGAGAGAGGGCCTCCTCCTGCCTATCTATCAGCAGAGCGGGCTCTATCGCTGCCCAGACAAAAGCTTCGGGTACCACAGCCTGGAAAGGACCGCACCGAGGCTGTTCTTTGCCAGGGCCATTTTCCCAGGAGTCAAAGCGCTCCATTCAGAAGGCTCGGCCTGCTCTTCTTCCTCTGTCAATATCCCAGCCATTACACCGCAGGAGGATGACTGACTGGCCGACTGACTGACTAAAATCGCGCCCTGGGGCAGGCGAAAAGGCGAGCGGCCTTCCTCTCCTCTCTTCTCCTCTCCTCCCTCCTCTTGGCAGCCGGGACACCGCCCAGCCTCGCCCTCGGCTCCACCGCATCTCCCTCCTTCCCTGAAGCGCACGCTCTACTCACCCCTTCGGCCCAGAAGGCGAGGAAGAGGGAGGGGCTTGCTTGGGAGGCGAGACGGGCGCGGCTCCGGGACCCACCCGCCTCATTCATAAAACGGAGCCAGCGCGCGAGGCAAGGAAGGAAGGAGGGAGGGAGGGATGGGTTCCCAGCGGAGGGGTAAATACAGCGGCTCGAGCGGCCGAAAGGGCGGCTCCCCTCCGATAGGTCGGAGCAGGTGTCGGTCAAGGGCCCAAGGCCCGCCCCTACACTCACCCCGCCTCTTCACCCAGCGCCGGGGCATCCGAGAACATGGGCTCAAAAGCACCCGCCAAGGCGGCCAACGGGGACCTGATTGGTGCTTCGAAGCGCCACTCAGCCGCCTTCCTACTACCCCCCGCGCGCACCCCCACACACTCCAGCCCTGTTGCCCTTCCCCCTCCTTGCCCCCCCTCCCTCCGCGCGCTCTTCCTCCTTTGCATCCCCTCCCACCGCAGCTCGGTTCTTACCAGGCACACGTTTCGAAACAGAAAGAGACCCTTTAAGGCTGCTTTAAAAGCCGGAGGACACAATTTCCCTCTATCTCTCCCCCCGCTTTTTTGTTTAAAGGGGAAGTGGGAATAACGACTGCAGAATAATAACTGGCCTCAGAGCGGATTTTTTTTTCCGGGCCAAGCACTTACCTCAGCCGGAGACATCCAGACGGCAAGACCCGCAGAGAATGCGGGGAAAGGAGGAAAGGAAGCAAGCAGGCAGGCAAGCCCTCGGCGCTGGCACAACGGTGCGCGCGCCGCCAACGGAATCAGCCCATGACGGGACCCGCCATCTTGGAGTTTTCAGATGGAAAGTCACGTGGTACAAACCTCCTTTTTTTTCCCTCCCCCCTATTTTGCTCCCGCGGGCCAATCAGAGAGCGGGGCTATTAATAGCAACGTTTCCCTCCTCCCTTGCTCTCCCCCTCCTCCCTCCTTTCTCCGACGCCGGAAGTGGAGTTGATTTCGGCTGATTTCGGAAGCGGGAGGCGTGGCTCTCTTCGCGACTGTCCGGCCAGATTTCTCTCTCTCTCTCTCTCTCTTGCCATGTATCTCGCGCAGAGTGGGCTCAAAGCCCACACCGGCAAGGGGCAAGCAAACAAAGAGGGTCGCCTTCCCCGCTTTCCTCTCTCACACACAGAACTGGAGGCCATAGGCAGCCATCATGGAGGTGGACCCAAGTCGCCACGGAAAATGCCTCTCCATACACCGTGTTTACATAAATAGCTTCAGGGGGATGAATCGGAATAAAAGAGCTGGAAGAGACCTCATGGGCCATCCAGTCCAACCCCCTGCCAAGAAGCAGGAATATTGCATTCAAATCACCCCTGACAGATGGCCATCCAGCCTCTGTTTAAAAGCATCCAAAGAAGGAGCCTCCACCACACTCCAGGGCAGAGAGTTCCACTGCTGAACGGCTCTCACAGTCAGGAAGTTCTTCCTCATGTTCAGATGGAATCTCCTCTCTTGTAGTTTGAAGCCATTGTTCCGCGTCCTAGTCTCCAGGGAAGCAGTAAACAAGCTTGCTCCCTCCTCCCTGTGGCTTCCTCTCACATATTTATACATGGCTATCATATCTCCTCTCAGCCTTCTTTTCTTCAGGCTAAACATGCCCAGCTCCTTAAGCCGCTCCTCATAGGGCTTGTTCTCCAGACCCTTGATCATTTTAGTCGCCCTCCTCTGGACACATTCCAGCTTGTCAATATCTCTCTTGAATTGTGGTGCCCAGAATATTCCAGGTGTGGTCTAACCAAAGTAGAATAGAGGGGTAGCATTACTTCCCTAGATCTAGACACTATGCTCCTATTGATGCAGGCCAAAATCCCATTGGCTTTTTTTGCCACCACATCACATTGTTGGCTCATGTTTAACTTGTTGTCCATGAGGACTCCAAGATCTTTTTCACACGTCCTGCTCTCGAGCCAGGCATTGTCCTCCATTCTGTATCTTTGCATTTCGTTTTTCCTGCCAAAGTGGAGTATCTTGCATTTGTCACTGTTGAACTTCATTTTGTTAGTTTTGGCCCATCTCTCTAATCTGTCAAGATCGTTTTGAATCCTGCTCCTGTCCTCTGGAGTATTGGCTATCCCTCCCAATTTGGTGTCGTCTGCAAACTTGATGATCATGCCTTCTAGCCCTTCATCTAAGTCATTAATAAAGATGTTGAACAGGACCGGGCCCAGGACCGAACCCTGCTTGTGGCACTCCGCTCGTCACTTCTTTCCAGGATGAAGAGGAAGCATTGGTGAGCATCACCCTCTGGGTTCGTCCTTTTAGCCAGTTACAGATCCACCTCACCGTAGTTTTGCCTAGCCCACATTGGACTAGTTTCCTTGCCAGAAGGTCATGGGGGACCTTGTCGAAGGCCTTACTGAAATCCAGGTACGCTACATCCACGGCATTCCCCGCATCTACCCAGCATGTAACCCTATTGAAAAAAGAGATTTTAGAAACACTTTTAGAAACACTTTAGAAACAATTATCTGTGCCCCCCTAATTTAGTAATGAGTATTGAAACTTTTTTTTCATTGATTGGCTCATAAACACCTGGAAGAGTTAAACAACTAAACAAACTAGATGCCGGCTAAGTTCTGGGCCCAATTGAAAGTTGGTTTTGACCTATACAGAGCTATATGGCTTATCTGGGTTACTTGAAGGACTGTCTAGTGAGATTTGTGAATTAATAGCAATGGTGACAGATGACTTCCATATCTGGTGAATTTATCCCAAATTTGTTTGAGAAGTGCTATCTGGGATGCTGAATTCTACTCTCAAAGTGGGCCCAGTACCTTGGATAGTAAAAGGTAAAGGTTTCCTCTTGACATTAAGTCTAGTTCTGTCCAACTCTGGAGGGTTGTGCTCATCTCCATTCCTAAGCCAAAGAGCTGGCATTTTCCATAGATGCCTCCTAGGTGCGTTGAGCGCAATTACCTTCCCGCTGGAGCGGTACCTATTGATCTACTCACATTTGCATGTGTTCGAACGGCTAGGTTGGCAGAAGCAATACCTTGGATAACTACTTTCAAATCTATTATCTATACCTATCTTCTAAATAATAATAATAATACTCTGGACCTCAAAAAAAATCGAACTGCAAAGGCTCCGGCATATTTCAGTACGTGCCAAAAGATTTCAGCTGGCATTTGAAAATAATAAATATTGACAAAATCACGTGTTAAAATCTCTTTTCTCTGCTCAAGTGGGAACAAATCAGAGGGCTTTCCAAGGGGCTGCTCCTAGACTTTAGAACTTTATCCCTAGAGAGGTTAACATTGACAAGTAAAAGCATTTATTTGCCATCAAGTGTTTGCAAACTGATGGATGATTGGCTTTTCAAGATTGTCTGGTTGGGATTTTAAGGTTTTAAATGCATTTTGATATATTTAATATTTAATGGTTTAAACCATATACTTTCATATTTATATTATGCTTTTGATTGTTTTTCATTAGTATTGGGAAATGCTAAAGACTGCTCAAACTTCCGTACAGTGGCCCTTATTTCTCATGCCAGTAGGGTAATGTTCAAGATCCTGCAAGGAAGACTCCAGCAATACATGGAGCGAGAGTTGCCAGATGTTCAAGCTGGGTTTAGAAAAGGCAGAGGAACGAGAGACCAAATTGCCAATATCCGCTGGATGATGGAGAAAGGCAGGGAGTTTCAGAAAAACATCTATTTCTGTTTTATTGACTATTCTAAAGCCTTTGACTGTGTGGATCATAATAAATTGTGGCAAGTTCTTGGTGGTATGGGCATACCAAATCACCTTGTCTCTCTCCTGAGGAATCTGTATAAGGACCAAGTAGCAACAGTAAGAACTGACCATGGAACAACAGACTGGTTCAAGATTGGGAAAGGTGTACGGCAGGGTTGTATACTCTCACCCAACCTATTCAACTTGTATGCAGAACACATCATGCGATGTGCGGGGCTTGAGGAATGCAAAGCTGGGGTGAAAATTGCTGGAAGAAACATTAACAACCTTAGATATGCAGATGACACCACTTTGATGGCCAGAAGTGAGGAGGAGCTGAGGAGCCTTCTCGACAAGATGAAAGAAGAAAGCACAAAAGCTGGGTTGCAGTTAAACATAAAAAAACAAGATTATAGCAACAAGAATGATTGACAACTGGGAAATAGAGGGAGAAAACATTAAGGTTGTGACAGACTTCAAGGAACAAAGATTAGTGCAGATGCAGACTGCAGCCAGGAAATCAGGAGACGCTTACTTCTTGGGAGGAGAGCAATGTCCAATCTCGATAAAATAGTGAAGAGTAGAGACATCACACTGGCAACAAAGATCCGCATAGTTAAAGCAATGGTATTCCATAGTCACCTACGGATGTGAGAGCTGGACCATAGGGAAGGCTGAGTGAAGGAAGATAGATGCTTTTGAACTGTGGTGTTGGAGGAAAGTGCTGAGAGTGCCTTGGACAGCAAGAAGATCCAACCAGTCCATACTTCAAGAAATAAAGCCTGACTGCTCATTGGAGGGAAGAATAGTAGAGGCAAAGATTAAATACTTTGGCCACATCATAAGAAGACAGGGAAGTTTTGGACATACCATCCTTCAACTCTTGATTTGCTTTCAGTGGGAGCAACCACTTGGTTTTCAAGGTGAATTTTAGAGAGTTATGTTTCCTGACTGCTCACTTGAGGAAAGGATATTAGAGGAAAAGATGAAGTACTTTGGCCACATCATGAGAAGACAGGAAAGCTTAGAGAAGACAGTGATGCTGGGGGAAATGGAAGGAAAAAGGAAGAGGGGCCGACCAAGGGCAAGATGGATGGATGGCATCCTTGAAGTGACTGGATTCACGTTGAAGGAGCTGGGGGTGGTGACGACCAACAGGGAGCTCTGGTGTGGTCCCTTCTACTCTTATTCTCACCTGGTCATATTTACCTGTTCCATCGAATCACTGCATTGTTTGCACTACTCACTTCCTGAACTGTCCCTGTCAATCTGAAAAGCCAAATACATAGTGTTTTAAAGCTGTGATGGCGAACCATATTTCAGGCAGAGCAATAGGGCAAGATTATAGCTGGAGAATGTCATCAGTCATCAGGCCAGGTGCCCACATTAAAGTTCTTTTTGTGTTGCTTTCTCGGTTGTAGAAAAGAGTGATTATACTGAAAGAACCTGTCAAAAGTCAATAGATATCTTGCCAAAATTAGGAGAACAAAAATATGTTTCCACTCCCACAAGATATTCTGTTATTGTTTTTTTTATTTAAAAAATCCTAAACTGATGACAAGGCAAGCAAAATAAATAAATAAATAAATAAATAAATCCAAGGAACATATTGCTCAAAAACATTAAAGCACACAAGAAAATGTTCTTTTAAATGTGCCAGAAACAGAAAGCCAGCCAGGGTGGCAGTGCCAGAACTTGGTCATAGGCAACAGGCAGATGGATGCCAGGAATCAGGATTTGTGCCAGGCAGCCTGACCAAAGGAACAAACAGCAGTCAGAACTAAAGAATACACCGAAAAACAGGGGGATTGTTCCTGTTCATCATGAAAGCACTCAGTCCAAATAGGAAGCTCTTCCTAGCCAAGAAAGCTCAATGGCCAGCTTGTTTTTACACTGCTTGTAGAGCTGCTGGTTTCCTGGTTGTACCAAGTGGATTGCTGGGTGACAAAAGAGTGCCAAAGGTGACCACTGCAAAGTATTGTTTTCATTCTCTTCTGGTTCAAGACAGGAACGTTCCAGTCCAGCTACAGTCTCTTAGAGTGCTTCCAGACAGTGCCAAAACCTGCATTTTAAATGAAGACAAAAATCCCAGAACCTGACTGCAGATCCCCACACAGACCTGTTAGTCCCGGGATTGAGTCCCTTGCCATCCTCACAGCCTTCCTCTGTATCAGAACAATCATAGAATCACAGAGTTGGAAGAGACCTCATGGGCCATCCAGTCCAATCCCCCTGCCAAGAAGCAGGGATATTGCATTTAAATCACCCCTGACAGATGGCCATCCAGCCTCTGTTTAAAAGCTTCCAAAGAAGGAGCCTCCACCACACTCCGGGGCAGGGAGTTCCACTGCTGAACGGCTCTCACAGTCAGGAAGTTCTTCCTCATGTTCAGATGGAATCTCCTCTCTTGTAGTTTGAAGCCATTGTTCCGCGTCCTAGTCTCCAAGGAAGCAGAAAACAAGCTTGCTCCCTCCTCCCTGTGGCTTCCTCTCACATATTTATACATGGCTATCATGTCTCCAAGATGGGGGATGTACAAGGGACATCCAATGGAAGAGTTTTTAAAAAAATTCACTCCATTTTTCACTGGAACATATATGCACAAATATGAACATCTTAATATATATATATATATATAAGTAGATCCGCATGTGTGCATATGAGTGCATAATAGAAGGACAGGGTAGAAATGTTCAAAATAAATAAATAGATATCCAAAATCATAATCAAAATCAAAATGATTTTGGACATCTTTCAATTTATGCAAATTGGGTTTTTGCAGTTGCCCATGCCTGTGTATGATAGTCAGAAAGCTCTAGTCATAATGGCCAGATACTGGTCAAAGGGCATTTAATCAACTACCAAGCTTGCAAACTATTTAACATTCCAGCTATTTAACATTCCAGCTTTTTCATGAGGTAAGTTCTGGCCCGACTTACCTGTCCGAACGCATCTCCTCCTATGAACCAGCTAGGACATTAAGATCATCTGGGGAGGCCCTGCTCTCGGTCCCGCTGGCATCACAAGCACACCTGGGATGAGAGACAGGGCCTTTTCAGTGGTGGCCCCTCGGCTGTGGAACGCCCTTCCTACAGATATCAGATCGCCCCCCTCCTTATTGGCATTTCAGAGGAAAGTGAAGACCTGGTTATTTGAACAGGCATTCGATTAGGCAGTGTAATTGATTACAGGAACACGGAATAACGGATGATGAGATTGGATTCTGATTCTATTCACGAGATGCGAATGATTTGTCATATTGATGTTTAATTGTTGTTATGCTATTGTTTTTAAATGTTCCAATGGTTTTGTAGTGTGTGTATTGTAATTGCTGCTGTTAACCGCTTTGAGTCACCTAAGGGCTGAGAAAAGCTGTATATAAATGAAGTAAATAATAAATAAATAAATAAATAAATAATACTTTGTTGCCTGCTCCCATTCTTACGTTTTTTATTATTATTAATGTGATATCAGGATGTATTTGGACATACTCTGAAACTCTCTTGATCATGAAGATATATTTCTTGCCTTGTAAGGAATTTCCTAAAAAAATACATTGGGATTTTTATTTTTATTTTTTTGCATATGATATGGGGAGGGGGGGGGAGAAGTAGCTGATGGCACTATTGCTGTTATCTAGATGGAAACAGTTCTAGTTAGGAATAGTTTGCATGGATTTTCCGTTGAAAATGTCTTAAACTTGAGTGAATGGTAAAGTATGTTATACTTATTTTGTAAGTATACAAAATAAGTATAACATTGTGCCACATGCACAATGGAGGACCTTCTTGCAGCAACACCAGAGGCACTCCAAGTGCCCAGCTACTGGTCAAAGGACATTTAATCAACTACCAAGCTTGCAAACTTTGTGCTTTATTTGTTTGTTTTGTTTGTTAAAAAATGCAATGCAACTGTTTGGTCTGCCCCTGACACAATAAATAAATAAACTTATTTTGTACATATTGCTTCTCCAACTTAAATATCCACCAAATGTATATACATATGTTATAATATTATATTACATTAAATTTCTGTAATAGATATATGTAACTTGTAGCATGTAGCATTTACCCAACTTTCTCTTCAAATTTAATGTGATCCTGAAACATCCTTAGGAAAACCAGACCTCCTACTTCTAGAAACTAAATTTTGTTGTTCATTCATTCAGTTGCTTCCAACTCTTCGTGACCTCTTGGACCTCCCACACCAGAGCTCCCTGTCAGCCATCACCACCCCCAGCTCCTTCAAGGTCAATCCAGTCACTTCAAGGATCCCATCCATCCATCTTGCCCTTGGTCGGCCCCTCTTCCTTTTTCCTTCCATTTTCCCCAGCATCATTGTCTTCTCTAAGTTTTCCTTTCTTCTCATGATGTGGCCAAAGTATCGTAAGTGACTTTCCCTGACCTCGGATATATAACATAGATATAAAAATAAAACATTTACTTATCGGCTTTGAGCTAGCTGCGTCATCATATCTGGGGCTAGTTGAACTTATCCTCTGCTCCTCCCCAGTAGCATTTTGGCCATCTTCCAACCTGGGAGTCCCATCTTCCAATGGCATACCGACATCTCTCTGGTTGTACTGGTCCATTTAGTTTTCTTGGCAAGAATACTGGGGTGGTTTGATATTGCCTTCCCCAAGGATCGTGCTTGGTCTGACCTCTCTGCCATGACCATCCTGTTTTGGGTGGCCTTTCATGGTTTCGCTCGTGACATCATTGAGGTGCTAAAGCTCCAGCACCACGACAAGGCGGCGGGCTTTTGTAACTAGGCAAAAGCATATACAAGTGGGAAGTTCTGCAAAATGTTTTTGCCTTAAAAGAAAAGGAAATCTTCAGTTATCAAGGGAAATGGCTTCTTGCAAGGATCATTGCTATTCCTTCATTTAAATTAAAAGAAAGAAGAACCATCAGGAGGATCAAGGAGAGAAAGGGTTCAGTTTTTCCTTTGCAGCCACAAAAGAGAGCAATCGGACATTTGGGAGATAGAGTAAAAAATGTCCTTTGCAGCCAGGAAGGACAGCCAACAATGAATGTCCCATCCTGCAACACGATTGGCTAAGACAGATTTCTCTCACTGCATTGTAAATTCACTCTCTAAAGCTGATTGAAAGCACATTCAGAAGCCAAAAGATGTAGAAATTCCATTTTCATTAAATACAACTTTGACACGACTAGAAGCTTGGTTTGGGGTAAGATTAGGACAACGTTGTGCAGTAAAAAGGGTTTCTATTCATGTCTATAGAGTCTCCAATGCAGCTTACAGACTTCTGCGATAATATCCCAAGTCTAACACTCAGGTCACACTGATTCTTACAAAAAGACAAGTAAGCATACAGTTGCAATCAACATACAATGTGGTATTTTAATATTATTTAATTTGGTATTATCTCAGAACATAAAGCAATCAGTAGCATTCCTGAAGTCCCTGGTGGCACAGAGGCTTAGATCCTTGTGCCAGCAGGACTGCTGACCAACAGGTTGGTGGTTTGAATCCAGGTAGCAGAGACATGAGAGAAGCCTCCCACAAGGATGGTAAAACATCAAAACATCTGGGCATCCCCTGGGCATCATCCTTGCAGATGGCCAATTCTCTCACACCAGAAGCAACTTGCAGTTTCTCAAGTCGCTCCTAACATGGAAAAAAAAAGTATAACGTCCTAAGGACTTTAGAGCAGATCTGTCTTCCACCTCTGAGGCCACAAATTTATCACCCCTCCTTACCCAGGAGAACATTTCACGACCCTCACTCTTCCAACCAAATTTGGGGAGAATGAAGTGTTGAGAAAGACAAAACTGAAATTGCGCTGTGGGAATAGGCACAGGAAAAGTCTTCACAACATTTCAAAAAGCCTAGCGCATCAGTGACAAAGGAGATGTACAGAAGGCACTGACGTTTCTCTCATGTAACTTGTCCTGGACCCTACCTGCCCCGGAATGAGAAGGCTGGGGAGGCTGAACGGGCAGGGATCATCAAGTGTTTTGCAGACAACACCAATTGGGAAAGGAAGAAGGCGATAGCCAAATTACTGCCAATTTCAGAGTGAGGTACTGATGTAACATGAGACAGGGATACAAAACCACTTGACACGCAATTAGAGAGTTTCTATGGGTGTCCAAAACTAGACAAAATGAGAGCTTCAAACATGATAAATAAATAAATGCAAGATACTCCCACTTAGGCAGAGAAAAAAGAAAAAAACCAAAATGAAAAGATAAGACCAACATAGCACTCTATTCCTCTATTATGAGATAGTTGCATTAGAAAGAATCAACATATACTTACCTTCTGAGAGAAACAATCCCTTGCAGAATATCTTGTTGTTGTTATTATTATTAATATTATATTGCATTACATTATAATATTATAAATATTATTTGTATATACAATATATTATATTATATTATATTATTAGAATATCACAGGAGACAAAGTGGAACTGTCCCCTGGCCTCCTCTCTCTTCCTAGTGTATAGCAGTGTCCTCATCCATATAAATAAAAATGTAATATTCGTTTGTGGGATTAACTTAACTCAAAGGGCAAATTGACACCAAATTTGGACACAATACACCTATCAGGCCAACAAGTGACCATCATTCATAAAAACACTAAAAAAAACACAGCAGAAGAGACTTTATTAAAAAAATTACATTCACATGTATATACACATATACACAAATATACACACACAAAGCACATATACACAGACTGGGCCACCGCAATGCGTGACACAGGATGACTAGTACTCACTAAAATGTATATGATGACGCATGCCCTCCATTACATCACTTTTACGTGCAAGGAATAAACATTGTTGTGGCTTTCTCCCCCCTGTTAATATTTGGGAAAACAAATACAACCACCTCTCCATGTTTGCAGGTTTGACCTTTTGCAGATTATTCACAGACTTAATTAAAATGTTTTCTTTTGGTATCTCTAGGTCCTCCCAAGCAACTCTATGGCCAATGTCTACTGTATGTTGACCACAGAGTCCCACTAATGGGACCTCCAGCTGAAGTTGGCCATATAGTTAAGAAGAATGACATAGGGATTTTAAAAGATTTTTAAAGCATTATTATTATTATTATTATTATTATTATTATTATTGGGTTATTGTAGGTTTTTTCGGGGTATATGGCCATGGTCTAGAGGCATTCTCTCCTGACATTTCGCCTGCATCTATGGCAAGCATCCTCAGAGGTAGTGAGGTCTGTTGGAACTAGGAAAAGGGGTTTATATATCTGTGGAAATGACCAGGATGGGACAAAGGACTCTTGTCTGCTGGAGCTAGGTGTGAATGTTTCACAACAGACCTCACTACCTCTGAGGATGCTTGCCATAGATGCAGGCGAAACGTCAGGAGAGAATGTCTCTAGACCATGGCCATATAGCCCGAAAAAACCTACAACAACCCAGTGATTCCGGCCATGAAAGCCTTCGACAATACAATTATTATTATTATTATTATTATTATTATTATTATTATTATTTATTTATACCCAGTTTTTTCTCTCCACAAAGTGGATTACATTACAAGCATTTCAATAAAATTTAAAATCTATAAATATACAAAAATTAAAACAGAATTAAGCATCCATGATATTTTAAAATTAACCATTTAAATTCATAAAACTGCTTCAAAATTTATTAAAGCTAAAACCACCGCACCCCTTATCTTATTCGCATTTTCTCCACATTCACCGGAGGTCCTGCACCCCAACCCCTATAAATATGGAATCCTGAGTGTATTTCTGTTCAGTAGTTTCTTGAAATACAATAGTCTCCTGAAGTATTCTATGGGGATTACGCAGCTTACAAATATACCCAGCCCCCATGAAAATGTGGTTCTGTGGCAAATGCTTATGTTTTGAACAATAAAGTCAAAAGCAATAAAATTCAGACCAGAGTTCAATCTCTCTCTTCTTCCACTGAACTTTCACCCAATGCAAGTACAAATCTTCTGCTTATAGACATTGCTACTATCAAAGTATTTGTTTCATTTCAGCTATTCTACACAGGTAGAAAGTAAGATGGCTACTGAAATTGTACTGTAGCATTTATTTGAAGTGAAAGTTAAGGTACAAAAAAGTTCATGATGTGCCTTTGCTTTGAGTTAGTGAGGGAACAATCTGCAGTCCAGCAGCTTTCTATAAAATCGATCATGGTATCCTTCTGGGACGACTCTGGGATGGGTCTCGGGGGCACGCACCAACTGCGACCGTACCTCGTAAAGTCTGATCTGGCCAGGGTGGTTCATGCCTTGGTCACCTCCAGATTGGACTACTGTAATGCGCTTTACATGGGGCTGCCCTTGAAAACGGCTCGGAAATTCCAACTGGTCCAACGGGCGGCAGCTAGGTTGTTAACTGGTGCTCCTTACAGAGAGAGGTCAACCCTCCTGTTTAAGGAGCTCCATTGGCTGCCGTTCATTTTCCGGTCCCAATTCAAGGTGCAGGTTCTTACCTACAAAGCCTTAAACGGTTTGGGACCCGCCTACCTGCATGACCGCATCTCCGTATATGAACCCACACGATTCCTTCGATCATCTGGAGAGGCCCTGCTCACGATTCCACCTGCGTCGCAAGCACGATTGGTGGGGACGAGGGACAGGGCCTTCTCCGTGGTGGCCCCCGACTCTGGAACTCTCTCCCCAAGGACATCAGACTAGCCCCAACGTTAGCTGTCTTTAGGAAGAGCTTGAAGACCTGGCTGTTCCAGTGTGCCTTTCCAGATTAGGAAACTCCTGGTTTCAAGTCCCAAATGCACTTTACTAGAGATTTAAGATTGTCTGTACACCGCACCTACCTCTAAAAACCTATACATTTCTCCTGTCATGTCCAGCACTTTTAAATCTTATTCATTACATTTGGCCCGGCCTTTAGTTTTAAATGCGTCATGGTATTATTGTTTTAATGTTTATTGTTATTGCTTTAATGTTTATTGTTTTGCTTTATGAGTTTTATTCTTTTATTTGTTATGCTGTTGTTTTATTGAGGGCCTTGGCCGTTGTAAGCTGCACCGAGTCCTTTGGGAGATGTTAGCGGGGTATAAATAAAGTTAATAAATAAATAAATAAATAATTCCATTGTGTTTTGTAGGGCTAGTCCATTTATAATTTTCCGCTTTAAACCAAAGTATGTTGGGCAGTATAGAAAACGGTGAGCTGAAAACCGATCCTGAAAATTCAATAGATACAGCATTAAACCATCTACCACAACTGAAATATTTCACTGAGTGTGTTGAATTGTTATAATGTTCTGATTTTTGCCCACTGCCATCACATCTGCTGAAAAGCACCCATGTCTGGTTGTCAGAGTTAACACTTTCCATTTGAAGTGTTCATGTTTTGTGGATTTTCCAGTGGATTTTCCAAGATACCACTGAGATGTAGTTTTATAACTGTGTGTCTGATCTATAAAGAAACTGTGAAGTGAGAACCTTCCATAAAAAGAAGTTACATCATGTACCTTCTTCAGCTACAGTCACTTGTGAATTTTTATTTCAGCTCAGCTGCTAAAGCACCGGTCTTCCTATTATCAAGTTCAACAAGATAGTGTAAACCTTTTTTTTCCAGAACAGGACTTAAAAGAAAAAGAGTCAAGGACATGTCCTGCTAAAAGAGAGTGAGGCTGGATTTACACTTGTCATAAAATCCAGATTATCAAAGCCGATTATCCACATTATCTGATTTGAACTGGAATATATGAATCTACACTGCCATATAATCCAGTTGAAAGCAGATAATCTGGATTTCATATGGCAGTGCAGATGGGGCCATAGATTTCCAAACAGCTTTTGACCATATACATTTCCCTGGGCTTCAGAGAGATCTTAATGCTCATAGATTAGGAATAAGTTCCTCTTATTTATTTTATTTTATTTATTTATATCACAGCCAAGTGAGCTTTATTCAGCAAAGTGATGCTAGATTATAAAACAATACAACATGTGAAACAATCCAGTCACAAAATCTCATTAGCCAATTATGCTTCTTATATGTATATTCTGGTTCAGATGGCCTTGTTGCTCTTCTTTACAAAGGTCTAACAAGATAGGAGTGCCACTTGTTGTCCTTTGGTTTTATTGATTGTGATGTATTAATGATTGTTGTAACTTTTATAATTGTTTTAATTGCTGTTTATATATGTTTTATTTGTACTGTTGTGTAGGCATCGAATTGTGCCTTTTGTAAGCCGCCATGAGTCCCCCCTCGGGGGTTGAGAAGGGCGGGGTAGAAGTACTCGAAATAAATAAATAAATAATAAAAAAATGAGAACAGACATAGTCTCGAGTTATTCACCCATCGAAAGCTTGTCGGAAAAGAAAGGTTTTACAGGCTTTCCGAAAAGCAAGTAGCTCTCAGATGGTTTGGGTTTCAACTGGCAAGGCATTCCATAAATAAGGGGCCACAATCGAGAAGGCTCTCTGCCTAGTAGAAGACAGATTATAAGTCCAGATGTTGGGGACTTCAAGCAAATTTTGGTCTTTGGACCGAAGGAATCTCTGGGGTTGGTAGGGGGATAAGCGGGCCCTCAGGTACGCCAGCCCCAGACCATATAAGGCCTTAAAGGTTAGTACCAGCACCTTGAAAGTAATCTGGTACTCAATCGGAAGCCAGTGCAGCTGTTGTAGAGTTGGGGTAATACGACACCTCGCCGGCACCCCGGTGAGAAGACGAGCCACCGCATTTTGCACCAGCTTCAGTTTCTTATGGACTGGTAATCCATTTATACTGGGAACAATTCTCCTAAAACTGTAGTTTGGAGTGAGTAGGTGATTCACCAAGATGATGGCACCAAATAATTCAGGATCAAAGTTACAAAGGAAGAAAAGCACAGGAGTATATACATCTAGAACTTTTTTCATTTACATTCTTTCATGACTTTGCCAATATCCTCCTTCATATCACAGATAGATATGGTTTCTCAGTGAGAAACAGGAATTGTCCTCTTCAAAATAATTTAATTCTTTCTATGATAGATTATCTTCCCATCCCACCTAGTTTTCAGCCCCAAGATTTTACATCGTTGAACCGATTGCTTCCACTTAGATATTTTTCACTGCTGTGTTTTTGTATTCTGCTAATCTCATGTTTCAACTGAACATGAAGGCCTATGGATACATTAGCATTAAGTGGTACAATCTTGGCTGCATGAGTGCCGGCGTTAATCAGTATTAGTATGTATTAGGAAAGAGCACTGCCACAACCTAGAAAATTGCAGCTCCAACATTGCTGAAGAGGTTCTCTCACAAATCCTGCAACAACAAACCAGCTTGCAGCACTGCATAGTTTGGAGAAAGTCAGCAACACCATCGGCCAACAAAAAATAACAAAACCAGCGGACCTGATGGGATCCCTGCTGAAAATTTTAAAGACAGCAGACATGAGCTGAACAACTCCATCAGCTCATTGAAAAAGTGTGGTTGACACAGAAAATCCGAGTAGGCTTCAAGGATGCCACAAACATCACCCTTTAAAAAATGGGACAGGACAGACTATGGAAACAATCGAGGTATCTCCCTTATAACCTCCGCTGAGAAGATCCTCAAAAGAATAATTGCAAACTGACTTCTATCTGTCTCAGAAGACACCCTCCCAGAATCCCAGAACGGCTTTCGGCCCTTCAGAGGAACCATGGACATGATCTTCACTGCACGACAGCTCCAAGAAAAATGCAGGGAACAAAATCAACCTCTGTATGTGGCATTCATTGACCTTGCAAAGGCATTCGACAGAGTGAATCGCAGTGCTCTCTGGACCATCCTCCAAAAATCAAGTGCCCTGACAAATTTGTGAACATCCTGCGGCTCCTTCATCATGACAGCAATGGCTCCTAAAGTGACCCATTAAAGGTGGAATCAGGGATGTGTTATTGCCCCAACCTCATTTTCCATCTTCAGCCTTATACTTCATCTTGTTGATGGAAAATTCCCCACCGGAGTGGAAATCTAGTATCGGCAAGCACTGAAAACCAAAACCAAGGTCTCAACAACATCTGTTTTAAAACTCCAATATGCCGATGAGTCTGTGCACATTCAGAAGAAGACCTAGAAGCCACTCTAAACAGCTTTGCAGAAGCATACAAGAAGCTCAGCCTCTCATTGAACGTCAAGAAAACCAAAGTGCTCTTCCAGCAGTCACTGGCCAATTCCTCTGCAATGCCAGAAATACAGCTTAATGGTGTGACATTAGAAAATGTTGATTATTTCCGCTATCCCGGTAGCCACCTCTCCACAAAAGTCAACATTTACACTGAAATACAACACCGGCTGAGCTCTGTGAGAGCTGCATATTTCCGAATGAAGCAGAGAGAGTTTGAGGATTGGGACCAAGGTACTTGTTTATAAAGCTAGTCCTCCCAACCCTGCTATACGCTTGCAAAATAGGACTATCTGTGGATGTCACACTCAACTCCTGGAATGATTTCATCAATGTTGTCTCTGAAGAATCTTGCAAATGTCTTGGGAAGCCAGGCGGGCAAATTCTGGAAGAAGCAAAGATCACCAGCACAGAAGTGATGCTCTTGCGCCATCAACTCCGCTGGACTGGCCACATTGTCCGAATGCCCAATCACTGTCTTCCAAAGCAGTTACTGTACTCCCAATTCAAGAATGGAAAACTCAAGATTGGTGGACAGGAAAAGAGATTTAAAGATGGGCTTAAAGCCAACCTTTAAAACTGTGGCATAGACACTGAGAACTGGGAAGCCCTGACCTTTGGGCACTCTAACTGGAGGTCAGCTGTGACCAGCAGTGCTACAGAATTTGAAGAGGAACAAATGGAGGATATTTATTTGTTGTGTCAGGGCAACCAGTCAATTATATTACATTTCTAACAGAACAAAGCAAACAAACAGACAAAATACAAAATTGGTGAGTTTGGTAGTTGATTAAATGTCCTTTGACCAGTATCTGGCCACTTGGAGTGCCTCTGGTGTTGCTGCAAGAAGGTCCTCCATTGTGCATGTGGCAGGGCTCAGGTTGCATTGCAGCAGGTGGTCAGTGGTTTGCTCTTCTCCACACTCGCATGTCGTGGATTCCACTTTGTAGCCCATTTCTTGAGGTTGGCTCTGCATCTCGTGGTGCCAGAGCGCAGTCTGTTCAGCGCCTTCCAAGTCGGCCAGTCTTCTGTGTGCCCAGGGGGGAGTCTCTCATTTGGTATCAGCCATTGGTTGAGGTTCTGGGTTTGAGCCTGCCACTTTTGGACTCTCGCTTGCTGAGGTGTTCCAGCAAGTGTCTCTGTAGATCTTAGAAAACTATGTCTTGATTTAAGTTGTTGACGTGCTGGCTGATACCCAAACAAGGGATGAGATGGAGATGTCTCTGCCTTGGTACTTTCACTATTGGCTGCTACTTACTGGCGGATGTCAGGAGGTGCAATACCGGCTAAACAGTGTAATTTCTCCAGTGGTGTAGGGCGCAGACACCCCGTGATAATGCGGCATGTCTCATTAAGAGCCACATCCACTGTTTTAGTGTGGTGAGATGTGTTCCACACTGGGCATGCATACTCAGCAGCAGAGGAGCGCAGTGCAAGGGCAGATGTCTTCACTGTGTCTGGTTGTGATCCCCAGTCAGCTTTCATATGATATTGTTTCTAGCACCCATTTTTTGCTTGATGTTCAGGCAGTGCTTCTTGTAGGTCAGAACACGGTCCAGAGTGACTCCCAGGTATTTGGGTGCACTGCAATGCTCCAGTGGGATTCCTTCCCATGTAATCCTCAGAGCTCGGGATGCTTGTCTGTTCTTAAGGTGAAAGGCGCATGTCTGTGTTTTAGGTGGGGTGGGGATCAGCTGGTTTTCCTTGTAATAGGCACTAAGAGCACCTAGAGCTTCGGAAAGCTTCTGTTCAACCATCTCAAAGCTTCCTGCTTGAGCAGTAATGGCGTGATCAGAGGCGGCCCTAGGTAATTTTCAATAGTAAGCAAACAGTTTTTGGTGCCCCCCCCCCCAACCAATCATTGATATATATTTTCTGTTCGTCGTGGGAGTTCTGTGTGCCATATTTGGTTCAATTCCATCATTGGTGGAGATCAGAATGCTCTTTGATTGTAGGTGAACTATACATCCCAGTAACTACACTTGCCGCACTTGCTCCCTTGCCTGGCCTGCTTTGGGTCCGGAGGCGTGCCTGAAGACCCCGGCGTGTGCACCAAAAGTCACCTCTTCTCCTGACTTTCTCCTCAGCCATTGGGACCAAGAGAGAGAGAGAGAGAGAGGTGGAGATGCCCACCTTTCCTGAAGGTAGGTGCAAAAACAAAGGAGGGAGCGGAGGTGGGAGATACCTCCAGCCGGAGGGGCTCTCTCTCTCTCTCTCTCTTGGTCCCAATGGCTGAAGAGAAAGTCAGGAGAAGAGGTGACTTTTGGTGCGCACGCTGGGGTCTTCAGACACGCCTCCGGACCCGAAGCGGGCCAGGCGGGGAGAGGAGAGGAGGCGGGTGGGGAGAGGAGAGCGCCGGGGGATCAGGAAAGGGAGCCAGTAATGGGGAAGGGATTGAACGCGGAGAACGATTGAGCGCCGGCTCTGCTCGCGCACCTCGTGGCCAGGTGGAGCATGAACGAGAGGGGCTAGGGGAGGCTCAAGGGCCCAGTCCCTTTGGGAAGAGGATTGCCCGGCAGCGAGGCAAGAAAGCCGGGGCTCCCCCCGGACTGCTAGGGCTGTTGTGAGCTGAGGGGGCGCTCCTCAAGTGGCAGTCGAGGGGCATTTACAGAGGCGCCTCTGTGTCCCTGGGAAAAAAAAGTGTTCTGCGACTTCTTACTTCGCGTAATGTACGAGCCACCCCTGGGCATGATCATCAGCAGTGGCTGGTCATTTGTGTAGATGTTGAACTTGGATGGAGCAAGCACACTCCCCTGAGGCAGGCCGTTCTTCTGTTTCCACCATCTGCTTCTCTGGCCCTGGAACTCAACAAAAAAGCTCCTGGAGGATGAAAGGGAGAAAGAAGAAGGCGTGTCAAGCCAACCCTGACCAGAACCGCCTTCCACTGGGTACCTGAAGCCCTCACTGTGGAAGAACATGCAGGTCAAGATAGGGCTTCACATTCACCTACATATCTACTGCCAATACACTACACTTGGAAGGCCATCATGCTTGGACAGTGAGGGATAGCCTAAGTAAGTGAATACAGTATGAAATAAATTAAATCTGAGATGTTTGGCTGCACATATTATGTGGTTGTAGACAATACATTTCTTTTTTATTGTTTGTTTTCTATCTTATAACATAAAGTAACTTCAGTCGTAGAGGAAAGGTTTCTGTCAATTACCTAAATAATTTGTTTTTCTTACTAAAATAGTCAGGTACCATAGTTGTTTGTTTTAAATGGAAATATTTGGTTTTTTCCTGAAAGATGATTACAAAGCCTTGATAGTCTGTGATTTAGAATAATCCACATTTTCTATAAAGTGTGCCACTTAAATATTTTCCACAAAGGATAAGTTAGGTTTACTGTTTTCATAATTCTTTGGAATGCTCTGTCTTTTAGAGTAATGTGCATTCTTCATAAAGAACATCATTTTATGTATGTGTATGTGTGCTTTTAAGGCAAACAAAGATTGTTGCAATTTTTGTTTGGTTCCTTTAATTCTTCAGGATGACTATTACATTCATGATATGGAGGCTTTTTATCTGTCTGGGAGGTGGAGGTGGCTCTTTACTATGTTTGGCTGAAATTAAGTTGTCAAAAGACTTCCAACTTTAGAAGCTTTTACAGCTCAATTGAGCCATTATTCAAAAAGTGAATGAGGAGGATGTAGACTATAGAAGCTCATGAAAATAAAACACACAGGAATGTATCCTCTCAATTGAATGTAACATTCTCTGAATATCCTGAATTGATTTATAAATCTACATCCATCAAAACTTTTTTTTAACTTACTGTCCTTGAAACCAAGAATGTACTCATGGCCTTGATCAATCGCATTATTTTGTCCCTGACTGACTTTATTGTCTTCCTGATAGTCTGTGCCAAGTTGGGCTTTCTTGGCTGCAGTCCATGCCTCACTTATTTTTCAAAGTAGCCCACCAATATGATTATTTTATTTATCTGTACAATGAACTGAGCTAGCCAAACATTTTAGTAGAATCTAATTAAACACAGGGCAAAAGCATTTGGGGTTACTTGACAATGTAATCACCTAAAAGAGAAGAATTTCTGGCATTTATTTTATCAACATTTACTTTTATCAACATTTACTTTTATCAACATTTACTTCCAGGATCAATATTCTTGTGGATCCGTAGGTTACTGCGGAGCCCTATTCTTGACCTGCATCTTCTCCTGCAGTGAGAGCATTGGTTTCCAGATGGAATGCAGTCTTGGCTTGACGCACCTTCCTCTTGGCACTTTTCTCTCTTTCGCCCTCCATTCGTGCCTCTTCAAATTCTGCAGCACTCCTAGTCACAGCTGACCTCCAGCTGGAGCGCTCAAGGGCCAGGGCTTCCCAGTTCTCAGTGTCTACAGAGTTTTTGAGGTTGGCTTTGAGCCCATCTTTAAATCTCTTTTCCTGCCCACCAACATTCCGCTTTCCGCTCTTGAGTTCGAAGTAGAGCAACTGCTTTGGGAGATAGTAGTCGGGCATCTGGACAATGTGGCCAGTCCAGTAGAGTTGATGTCGGAGGACCATCGCTTCAATGCTGGTGGTCTTTGCTTTTTCCAGCATGCTGACGTTTGTTTGCTTGTCTTCCCAAGAGATTTGTAGGATTTTGTGGAGGCAGCACTGATGGAATCGTTCCAGGAGTTGCATGTGACGTCTGTAGACAGTCCACGTTTCGCAGGCATATAGCAGGGTTGGGAGGACAATAGCTTTATAAACAAGCACCTTGGTATCCCTACGATGTCCGGTCCTCAAACACTCTCTGCTTCATTCGGAAAAATGCTGCACTCGCAGAGCTCAGGAGTGTTGTATTTCGGTGTCAATGTTGACTTTGGTGGAGAGGTGGCTGCCAAGGTAGCGGAAATGGTCAACATTTTCTAATGTTACACCATTAAGCTGTCAACATTTAACCTTTTAATTACATACGAAGTGATACTATATTTTGTGTGTAATATATATCAATGTGTGTGTGTGTGGGGGGGGTATGCAATAACTTCTGGCTGACCTCTTGAAGAAAGGGGCCAGGAAGGCAGTTCCATCTTGCTTCCAGTGTCATTGGTTGGAAGCCCCCCCCCCCCCCGCCCTGCTCCAGCTCTGAGATCAGTTCCATCTTGTCTCCTGTACTGTGAATATAATATAATATCATATTAATGTAATACAATATACTAATAATAATAATAATAAAATGATATAATAATTATATATTTTATATTAAATGTAATATTACTAATAATATTACGGTATAATGTTATAGTACAATGTAATTTATAATATTAATATTGTGCTCTGATAATAAAAATATATTGTATTTACTTTTTACTTGTAAGCTACTCTGAGTCCCCTTCGGGGTGGGAAGGGCAGCATACAAATGTCATAAATAAATAAATAAATCTATATAAATAAAAATGTAATGTTCGTTTGTGGGATTAACAGAACTCAAAAACCACTGGACAAATTGACACCAAATTTGAACACAAGACACCTAACAACCCAATGTATGTGTTTTGGTACGGCTGTACCAGGAGCTCCAACTTTATTTGCTTTGTATTAAATGTTTGTTTGCAGTCCCAGGTTTCAGGGACTCTGCAGATAGGTGGCTTCCTTTGGTTGCAGTCATAGGGCAAGTCACCTGTCCATCATCGTTAAGTTTTGGTCCCGCCCCTTGCTCAGGGCAATTGGGAAGGGAGCCATTTTTAGTTAGTCTCAGCAAGGAAAGCTAATGTACAGGATGTGTGCAAGCTTCCCCTGTACAAAAGCTTCAACCCTTAAGACTTTCTGGGGGAAAACAGTCTTAAGAGCATCAAGACTTTCTGGGGAAACAGTCTTAAGAGTCTCCAAAGATTTCCAGGAAAACAGCCCTAAAGACCAAAGAACTCCAGCTGGAGAATATCTAAGCCTTTACTGGTAGGTCCACTCGGTGCTTCGAGACGCAGTTCGACCCGGTAGCGGAGCCCACATCAGTAAGGGTTAGATTACAGTCAGCCTGGGAGAAGTTAAACAGGGGATTTTCCATTTAAAGTAAAGAAGAAGTTATTGAAGACAGTTGCCTGTCCTTCGTGGGCAAGATTAGGAAGTCACCAGTTGCATAAAGCCTGGAAGCATTTGTTTAGCTTTATTGAGGACAAGAGAAGTTTCTGTTTGATTGTTCATTAATAAAAGACTTTGTTTTACTTCAAACAGTATGTTCTTCACTCAAAAAATTGTTTTTGTCATTTGGGAGTTGTAGTTGCTGGGATTTATAGTTCACCTACAATCAAAGAGCATTCTGAACCCCACCAGCGATGGAATTGAACCAAACTTGGCACACAGTTCTCCCATGACCAACAGAAAATACTGGAAGGGTTTGGTGGGCAGTGTCCTTTGGTTTTGGAGTTGTAGTTCACCTACATCCAGGGATCACTGTGGACTCAAACAATGATGGATCTGGACCAAACTCTACACGAATACTCAATATGCCCAAATGTGAACACTGGTGGAGTTTGGGGAAAATAGAATCCATGCCTTGGTCACCTCTAGACTGGATTACTGTAATGTGCTCTACGTGGGGCTGCCCTTGAAAACGGCTCAGAAATTCCAACTGGTCCAACGGGCGGCAGCCAGAATGTTAACTGGCACTCCTTACAGAGAGAGGTCAACCCTCCTGTTTAAGGAGCTCCATTGGCTGCCGTTTACCTACCGAACCCAATTCAAGGTGCAGGTGCTTACCTACAAAGCCCTAAATGGTTTGGGACCTGCCTACCTGCGTGACCGCATCTCCGTGTATGAACCCACGTGCTCCCTTCATTCATCCGGGGAGGCCCTGCTCGCGATCCCACCGGCGTTGCAAGCGCGGTTGGTGGGGACGAGGGATAGGGCCTTTTCTGTGGTTGCCCCCCAACTTTGGAACACCCTCCCCAAAGACATCAGATTAGCACCCACGTTGGCAGGCTTTAGGAAGATCTTGAAAACCTGGCTGTTCCGATGTGCCTTCCCGGAATAGGAAACTTCAGCACTATGTCCCAGAAGCACTTTATTAGAGTTTTAAGATCCTCTGCACATTGCACATGTCCTGAAATCCAATATGCCACCTATCACACCCAGCACTTTTTAATCTGTACCCACTACTTGGCCCGGCCTTGGTTTTACTGTGTTTATGATGTAATGTTTTGTTGATATTGCTTTATGTTTTTGATTTGCTTTGAGTTGTATTGTTTTATGTTGTTGTTATGTTGAGGCCTCGGCCTTTGTAAGCCGCATCGAGTCCTTCGGGAGATGCTAGCGGGGTACAAATAAAGTTTAATAATAATAATAATAATAATAATAATAATAATAGACCAGGTGTTCTTTGTAGCCGTCCCCATGTGGACCACAGCAACACATGGCAGGGGGCGGCCAGTAATAAAGAAATATTATCACTGGATATCCTGCTGGATACTATTAAGATATCAATCCCTTTGGGGAATAAGCAGGGCCGTAGCCAGAAAAAAATTTCGGGGAGGGTTGACAATTTTGGGGGGGGGGTGAAAATTTGGGGGGGGTTGAAAAATTTCGGGGAGGGTTGAAAATTTGGGGGGGGGGGGGTTTGAAACCTGCCTCCTAGCTCACACTGAAGCAAAGAGCACAGCAGGGGGCAGAGCAGCCTTCAATAGCCTGCAGCTCCGCCCCTGTCAACCACCTCCACCAAGTCTGGCCTCCTTAATGAGAGCATTCAACACACACACACCCAACTTGGTTGCTTCGCTACATCGGCTATTGCTGCAAGTAATGACAGTGTGAATAAATTGTCAATATTTGCTTGAGATAGTGCTTACAGTTCTGGAGGGACTCTTAATTTTTTGCATCTCATAGACTTAGCATGGGGATTTGGTTAACCAGTTAAAATTCATGAGTAAACTAGGTTTTTTAAAAAAATCTGAAACATTTCGGGGGGGGAGGGTTTGAACTCCTAAAACCACCCCCTCGCTACAGGCCTGGGAATAAGTATGCATTTTTGAAAAGCAACATGAAAAAATAGCCTAGGATGAAAAGAGATAAAACTATAAACGACAAAAAAGGTGCATTTTAAAAAGCTGTTTTGTATCATACAAAAGGTTCCACCACGTTTCGGCTCCTTCTTTGTGGGATTGGGATTTATGTGTGCAGCTTCTCCAACCGCCCCCCCCCCTCCCGAATTTGAAGAAGGTCTGCCAAGCATAATTAATATTCCTCCTCCTCATTCTCATTACCATTTCTCCTGACAGTAAAAATTAAAGCATCTGATTCCATTCATTCAACCCCAGCCCACGGGAATTCAGTCACACAGGAATGCTTCTCTAAGGAAGCAAAAGGTTTATAGATCTTCAGTCACTCCGTCAAGTCAGTCAGTCACGGGGCTGTGCTCATTCATTTATTACTTTTGTGGACAAACTGTCTCCGACTTCATCTGGATTGGATGCCTGCCAGCGAAACCCCTGAGCCCGGCACCGGGAGAATGGGCGTCTTGAGAGACCCAGGCTCTCCTCATTCACTTTTCTCGATTCCTTTTTCTTATGGTAGTAACAGCTGCAGTATTGTTGCCATCTTACTGGTACCAGGGAGCGTTGCTATGGGCACTGCTGCCAAGGAGGATGCATGGTACACTGAATAGGAGAGGCTGTTCCCAAATCTTCAAAACGAAAACTGCTTATTATGTGTATATTTTGTTTCAGATAACCTTTTGCCACGGAGGAAAGTTTTATTCTTGTTCTAAACATTGTTGACAGATGTATAATTCGGCTACTTAAATAGATGTTTAATAACCAGGGAGACGATGCCGCTAAACATTCTACTTAACATCGTGCTTATTTTCTGTGATTATTAAAACGTCATTCACTCCACTGCATTATCAGTTTTCATAGGACTTAATTTGTCAAGCATTCAAAAAGAAAATCAGACAAACATTTTACAGATGTGTGTGCCTGTTTGTTGAATGCTTGCCAAAAGGAAAGAAAAAGAAAAGCAGAGATGTGTTAAAGACTTCGAACAGATGATGTTGAAGCTTCTTTTGTGCAATGTCACATACGCTCGCTAGTACAGGGTTTATTCGGATAAGAAGCGTGGGTGGGTGTTCATTGTGCATATCTGCCTTTGAACAAGTCTTCATCCAAAGAGGACTTCAGTGCTATTATCAAATCTACCAGAAAGATAATGTTGTGGTAAACTCCACAAAAGGTGGAAAATTTCTGTTCCAGTCATAGCCTTAGTCACCTCCAGATTGGATTACTGTAATGCACTAAACGTGGGGCTGCCCTTGAAGACAAACAAACTAGTCCAATGTGGGCTAGGCAAAACTACGGTGTGGTGGATGTGTAATTGGTTAAATGGACGAACCCAGAGGGTGCTCACCAATGCTTCCTCTTCATCCTGGAAAGAAGTGATGAGCGGAGTGCCACAAGCAGGGTTCCATCCTGGGCCCGGTCCTGTTCAACATCTTTATTAATGACTTAGATGAAGGGTTAGAAGGCATGATCATCAAGTTTGCAGACAACACCAAATTGGGAGGGATAGCCAATACTCCAGAGGACAGGAGCAGGATTCAAAACGATCTTGACAGATTAGAGAGATGGGCCAAAACTAACAAAATGAAGTTCAACAGTGACAAATGCAAGATGCTCCACTTTGGCAGGAAAAACGAAATGCAAAGATACAGAATGGGGATGCCTGGCTCGAGAGCAGTACGTGTGAAAAAGATCTTGGAGTCCTCGTGGACAACAAGTTAAACATGAGCCAACAATGTGATGTGGCGGCAAAAAAAGCCAATGGGATTTTGGCCTGCATCAATAGGAGCATAGTGTCTAGATCTAGGGAAGTCATGCTACCCCTCTATTCCGCTTTGGTTAGACCACACCTGGAATATTGTGTCCAATTCTGGGCACCACAATTCAAGAGAGATATTGACAAGCTGGAATGTGTCCAGAGGAGGGCGACTAAAATGATCAAGGGTCTGGAGAACAAGCCCTATGAGGAGCGTCTTAAGGAGCTGGGCATGTTTAGCCTGAAGAAGAGAAGGCTGAGAGGAGATATGATAGCCATGTATAAATATGTGAGAGGAAGCCACAGGGAGGAGGGAGCAAGCTTGTTTTCTGCTTCCCTGGAGACTAGGACACGAACAATGGCTTCAAACTACAAGAAAGGAGATTCCATCTGAACATAAGGAAGAACTTCCTGACTGTGAGAGCCGTTCAGGTGGAGGCTCCTTCTTTGGAAGCTTTTAAACAGAGGCTGGATGGCCATCTGTCAGGGGTGATTTGAATGCAATATTCCTGCTTCTTGGCAGGGGGTTGGACTGGATGGCCCATGAGGTCTCTTCCAACTCTTTGATTCTATGATTCTATGATTTTACTTCGATGAACAGAATGCTAAAAAGAAAGTTAGAAAGAAAAGTCAAAATGGTGAAGTTACTCCAGAATATTTGGGCATTACTTAAATCCATGATAAAAAAAAGAATATAGCATAGGTCAGGAAGGTTTCCACCAAGTCCAAGCAGTTGCCAGTTAACAAGCAGTATAACAGAAGCTATTTGAGAACAGAAAGCTTCCTTCTGAAAGCAGAAAAGTTGCCTGAACAAGGAGAACAAAAAGGATCATAAAAAGGAACCCAAGCAGACAATAAATCAAGAGTGTATGAAAGGCAGGTTACAGGCCATAAGCAGCAGTCAGGGCTGTTTTTGTGGCTACAAGGTTCAAGCAAAAAAATTTCCCAAGTATTCTACAATCTGCTCCTTTCAGTTCCAAATAACATAAATAGGTTAAATAACTTGGTCTTTATTCAACTTAACCTTTTCGTCTGGTCCTGTTATTCCATGGTTGGCCATCATTGGTGTTAAAGGTATATTAAAGGTAGATAAAAAGACTAGCATATAGATCTGCTGATATCCAGCATCACTCTTTACTCAATAGAAAAGGGTACTGGAGAGGTTTGTGCCTCAGAATTTTAGAATTTAGATTCATTTAGTGAGGCTGAATGGCAGTAGCTTACATGCAGTATCTAATTAACTTGTGGAGTTGACCAGCTGAACAGGTAGAAGTGGCTACTAACAAACAGATCAGACAAATTCATGGAAGACTAGTCTAGCCACCATATCACTGTGAATGGTTCCAGCCCAGCTTACCTGTCCAAACGTATCTCTCCTTATGAATCATCAAGATGTTCTGGGAAGGCCCTGCTCTCGATCCTACCTTCATTGCAGGCGCGATTGGCAGGGATGAGGGACAGGGTCTTCTCAGTGGTGGCCCTCCGACTATGGAACTCCCTCCCCAGGGATATTAGATCATCCCCCTCCCACCTGACTTTCCAAAAAAGAGTAAAAACTTGGCCTTTTGAGCAAGCTTTTGGGAATGCAGCGGAATAGATAACATGAAACTATGAATAATTAACATGGAATGGCCAGACGATGCTACTGGAAAATGATTTTAACAGGACAACACCGGTGACTACATGTTTTAATGGTTTTTAAATTGTTATGTTGATTGTTTTAACCATATTTTTTATGAATGCACAGCATCGAATTGTTGCCAATCTGTAACCCACCTTGAGTCGCCTCAGGGTTAAGAAAGACGGGCTATAAACGGGCTATAAATGCAGTAAATAATAAATAAATAAATAAATGTATTTGTTCAACTGCAAACTACAGTGTAGATGTACCCTGTATCTATTTTCTCAGATGTATTTGAGAAAGTACACTCAGGCTGGCTATATATGTTAGAATGCATACAATTTGCTATGGAATCCTGGAATTTGTAGTCTGGTGAGGCACCAGCACTCTTTGGCAGAGAAGACTTAAGAACTTATAAAACTACAGTGTCAATGTTCCCATAGCACTGAGCCATGGTATAACAACGCAGTGAGTAGTAGAGAAGATTTTAAATTAAATTTGTATACCGGGGAAATATATATAAAATGATCCCAACGCTGATCGGCCAAATTATAATGAATGACACCAACACTACAGACTAGCTCACCAAAATATAGAGGGAGAATGGTTGCTAAACCAACTGTATATTTAAAAGTTAGGAACTGGGAATCACCAGAACTGAGAGACTTAAAATGATTCTTCAAAAGATTTCCGCTGCCACCATATAAATAATAAACAGGCTGAGGTATTAATGAGAGGTTGTCCACTAACACATTCTGTGTCACTATCGTTTTCTTAAAGGCTATTATAAGCTGACTTGAATAATGTTTTGTCCACAAAGGTATTCACACGGAGGCTGGTATAAGTTGATAAAAATAACAAGAATGTTTATTGAACAGGCTTGAAATATTCAGGTACAAATATACTTAATGGTTTCAGTAAAATACTGGCATAAAAAGCTTGTGGTTGCATTTGAGTAAAGATCTTAAAAACTTCTGGGTTACAAGTCTTAAAAGTTCCACCACAGAAAATTACTTCAGGAAATAAATCTCTGAAAGTAATTCCCAAAAATTCCCCTAAGGAATCTAGCCAAAAACCCTGAACTAGACTTCCTTAGGAAATGAACAGACCACTAACGGGGTGCTGTTCCACACAGTATTCTAGCTATATTCTCAATAGCTACTACACAAAAGACTGACCCAAACTTCTTCTTCAAAACCCAAACTGCTCTCACTAACACCCACGCTTCTTCTCTCTACCCTTTCCAAACTTTCAACTCGCAAACTGGGCCCTCAAACCTCAGTTTACCTGATTCTCTGATTGTATTTCCTGATGCCAATGTAGATGTCAATGTGAATTCTGAGACCAATTTAGATTATGATGGTTTGAGTAGTGAAAATCCTACAGCCTTGGAAAGTGAAAGTCAAAATTCCCATGAGAACATTCATTCCGAGCTGAGATGTTTCACTCCCTTTTCCTCCCAGCCTTAGTTCTCCAGAGAATCTGACACCTGGTCTGCCTAATGAGGATAGGCGGGGGCAGATTTGACAGAGCCGGGGAGAAGCACAAAGTTTACGTAGGTCAGCTAGATTGAGAGAAATGCAAACAAAAACTTCAGGCGTGTCTCGCAATAGATTTCTCGGCCTTAAGTATGCCTGGCCTGAATGCAGCTTCAGACCAGGCATCATTCCAGATTCATGTGCAAGCTTTTGCAGGTCTCCTGATTCAAGTGGCCTTGTTCCTCGGAGGTTTTCTAGTTGTTCCAAGTACAGTTAGTGGATTGCTAACAGGTTCCAGGATTCAGCAGTTTTGCTGTGGGTTTTATGATCTTGTTTATGGACATTTCTTGTTGCTGATTTTTACTGTGACTTTTTACCTTTGCATATTTCCTCTATTTTGTATTCATCTTTCATCAATAAAAAGGATTGTTTTCCTGAAGTCAAGTGTGGTGGATTGTAGGCCTGGGTAACAACGGAAAAATTTGTTTCTAAAATCGATTCGTTTTTTGGGGGTTTTTGCGTTTCGATATTTAAAAGAATTCCGAAATTTTTCTTTTAAAAAGTTCGATATTTACGAAATTTCGTAAATGTTAAAAAAATACGAAACATTAACGAAACAAATACGAAACAATAACGAATTGATTCGTTAATGGCGGACGCGACCGCGCAATACGCTAAAAAACCTCCAAATGGGACAGGGGGAACTTCTGAAGCTTCCCTCTCCCTCTGTTGTTGACTGTTGGTGTGATATTATAATTTTTTTTCACTAATTAAACAAAAAACAACTATAAAACTTGCCCCAGACATGCGGAAATAATAACGAAACGACCTCAAACCGATAACGAAACGAATACATAACGAATCCGAAGCAACAACGAATTTAAAAATTCGTTTCGTTTTTAAGTTGCTCCAGAATGGTTCGTTATCGCTTCGTTATAAAAAAAATAACGAATTTTTAACGAATTACGAATTAACGAAACGAAACCGCCCAGCCCTAGTGGATTGTTGTCTGAGGGTCCAGTTTCCTGCTCTGGGTTGCAACACTGTCTCCCTTTCCTAAAATGGATGCCGTGGCTTTGCCAGGCCCACTTCCTTAGGCTTTTGCCAGCTAGTTATGGTAAGGGATTCATTACACATGGCAATTGACATGGCACCAAACACCACTCCTTGTACTATGTAGATCCACCCTTCATTTACATAAGTTGATGCAACCAAATTCATTTTCTCATCAAGTCTCTGGGGTGCTACAAGATCTCCCTACATAGGTTTTCTGGGAGGAGCATTTTTATTGGTGTTCATCATGTTTATTTATCAAAGCCAACAATATCCTTTTATTTCTTGTTTCAATTTCTTGTTCCCCAGATTGGGCGAAAGATTTGTCTTTCAGTCCAAGACACATTTCCATCCCGTACCATTCACCAGTATTTCTAACTTTCAATTTTCCCCTTCGAAGTACACTAACCTCTTTCAGTTTTCTCTTGCTCACAAAACTAAGCATAAAAGTGGACTTGGTCATGTTTGCATTTAAATGTAAATTGAAAACAAATGGGAAATCAAACCCAATGCAAGTCACAAAAGAAACATGAGGTTTTCGAGAATTACAACACACTTTTTTCTGGTCGAGGCCATCCTTTTATAATTTTGGTCATGGTTAAAGGCTTCATTCTTTCATTTGGTCTTGAAACCTTTTGAAGTTCATTGTCTTGAAGTTCATTGTCACTTCACGGTCATTAATTTAAGATTTATTCTACCACTATGTAATTTTCAGCTATTTCCTGCCTGCTGGACAAAATCTGAGCGTACATGATGTTGTCTCCCAACTTTGAGACCTCTCATTTTGGAAATGTTATCAGTAAAGGATTTCACATCCTTCTCGTCTAACACATACCACTTAGATTATTTAGTAATGTGCTTGCTAAATACTATAGTATGTCTTTTCTTTTTGTTGTAGCCAAACATTAGGTCAGTCATGTAGCAAGCTGGATTAATTTCCAAGCAGTCTGAAGCAAGCAACTGCTGCTTCCGTCATACACCAGTAACTTTGCCTTTGAAAGCAGTAACAGATTGCATGCAACAATAGGGAGAATTTCACATTCAATCCTCTTTAAAATACACATAAAATATAACGTCTTTGAGGTAACACAGTGTCGTGTTTGAACGTTGGACTACAACTCTGGAAACCAAGGTTGGGTGACCTTGAGCAAGTCATACATTCTCAATCTCAGAGGAAGGCAAAAGCAAAGACCCTGGAGACTAGAATCATAGAATCATAGAATCATAGAATCAAAGAGTAGGAAGAGACCTCATGGGCCATCCAGTCCAACCCCCTGCCAAGAAGCAGGAATATTGCATTCAAATCACCCCTGACAGATGGCCATCCAGCCTCTGTTTAAAAGCCTCAAAGAAGGAGCCTCCACCACACTCTGGGGCAGAGAGTTCCACTGCTGAACAGCTCTCACAGTCAGGAAGTTCTTCCTCATGTTCAGATGGAATCTCCTTTCTTGTAGTTTGAAGCCATTGTTCTGCATCCTAGTCTCCAGGGCAGCAGAAAACAAGCTTGCTCCCTATGACTTCCTCTCACGTATTTATACATGGCCATCATATTTCCTCTCAGCCTTCTCTTCTTCAGGCTAAACATGCCCAGCTCCTTAAGCTGCTCCTCATAGGGCTTGTTCTCCAGACCCTTGATCATTTTAGTCACCTCCTCTGGACACATTCCAGCTTGTCAATATCTCTCTTGAATTGTGGTACCCAAAATTGGACACAATATTCCAGGTGTGGTCTAACCAAAGCAGAATAGAAGGGTAGCATGACTTCCCTTGATCTAGACACTAGACTCCTATTGATGCAGGCCGAAATCCCATTGGTTTTTTTTGGGGTTTTTTTTGCCGTCGCATCACATTGTTGGCTCATGTTTAACTTGTCCACACGTGCTGCAGGATGTCCCGCAAAAACAAAGTTTTTGTGGTTTAATAAACTTTTTCCATGTTTTTATGATAGAACCAATTAGGAAATGTCATTACTATCCCAAGAACAAAAAATGTGTTACATTGGTTTTTTTACAAGTCAAGGTGCCGAACGTACTCAGAATAGGGTTCAGCACCTAGGAGAACTCTTAGAAAATCTGGAATATAACCCGGAGTGTAATCACAACTTCTCTGACATTGGAGCCATCAGCTGCCATTAAATCGTATTGGTTGCCAGTTGGGTACTTGTAATGTTGAATAGTAGCTTCATTCACTGTGACTTTTTGAGTGAACAGATACATCTGAGACATATGTCTTCCACTAACATCCGGTTCCAAGATAGTGAGGAAGCTAGAATTAATCAAAGACTATCTGAACCATTAACAATTCAGAAGCTTGAAAAATCCACTGACATTTCCTGTCATGCTATCTGTTTCTCCCTAAATCTCTTCTCAATTCACAGGGAGATATCTAAAATATTTACAAGCAATTTGCTAGCATACGCATACACAAATGCTCTTTCTCTTTTGCCATGTCTCTCCTACATTATCTCTTCAGTTATTTGAAACCATTTCCCTGCCTTTATGTGCGTATCTGTTTTTATTCTGCCTTTACCTTCCTGGGAAGTCTAAAGTAAATACTGTATATACTCGAGTATAAGCCTAGTTTTTCAGCCCTTTTTTAGGCTGAAAAAGTCCCATTCGTCTTATACTCGAGTCAAGATTATTTATTATTAAATAATAATAGTAATTACTTTATTATTTAATTCTATTATTATTATTATTTTACTCTATTATTATTGGAAGGATATACAAACATATTTACACTGGAAAAGGTTGGTATCATGGTTTAATCAGAGTTGGACAGTCATATCTTAAATTACAGTTTGATGTAAATATTCAAAAACATTTAACCTACTGATGCCTCAATTAATGTAATTTTATTGGAATCTATTTTTATTTTGAAATTTACCTATAGTGGCTGCATTTCCCACCTTTGGCTTATACTCGAGTCAATATGTTTTCCCAGTTTTTTTGTGGTAAAATTAGGTGCCTCGGCTTATATTTGGATCGGCATATACTCGAGTATATACGGTATTAGACAGTTTCCCCCAAGTTACAAAAACGATATCAAGAATATTCTAGCTGTACGACTGCCAAAGCACAATATTTCAGTTCACACATCATACAGTTCACACATTCGTCACCCTTGTGGCTCTAGTGTTGTAATGCTGCTTCAAGGGAGAATAACATGACAAAGAGTGCATTCACATTATAGAATTAATTCTGTTTCACACCACTAACTGCTATGGTTCCATACTACAGGATCCTGGGATTTATAGTTAGGTGAGGCACCAGCACTCTTTGGTAGAGAAGACTAGAGACTTGCAAAGAAGAAGACTAGAGACTTGCACAACATTGGAGGCTGTGCTGTGGTGGTGGGACTGTGGAGGGATTTGTGTGCTGTTTTTGTGATGTGTGCTGGGGAAAGCATTTAATTTCATTGTATGGTGTACAATGACAATAAAGTTATTGTATTCCATTATGAGTTATTTTGTCATGTCAGGAGTGACTTGAGAAACTGCAAGTCGCTTCTGGTGTGAGAGAATTGGCCATCTGCAAGGACGTTGCCCAGGGGACGCCCGGATGATTTGATGTTTTTATCATCCTTGTGGGAGGCTTCTCTCATGTCCCCGCATGAGGAGCTGGAGCTGACAGAGGGAGCTCATCCACGCTCTCCCTGGATTCGAACCTGCGACCTGTCAGGCTTCAGTCCTGCCGGCAAAGGGGTTTAACCCACTACGCCACCGGGGGCTCCATATTCTACATATTATGTGATGTCATAGGATTTAGCCATGGTAATTAACATGGAGTTTATTTTATTTATTTATTTATCGTGTCAGGAGCAACCAGACAGTTGTATTACATTTTTAACAAAACAAACAGACAAAACACAAAGTTTGCAAACTTGGTAGTTGATTAAATGTCCTTTGACCAGTATCTGGCCACTTGGAGTGCCTCTGGTGTTGCCGCAAGAAGGTCCTCCATTGTGCATGTGGCAGGGCTCAGGTTGCATTGCAGCAGGTGGTCAGTGGTTTGCTCTTCTCCACACTCGCATGTCGTGGATTCCACTTTGTAGCCCCATTTCTTAAGGTTGGCTCTGCATCTCGTGGTGCCAGAGCGCAGTCTATTCAGTGCCTTCCAAGTCACCCAGTTTTCTGTGTGCCCAGGGGGGAGTCTCTCATTTGGTATCAGCCATTGATTGAGGTTCTGGGTTTGAGCCTGCCACTTTTGGACTCTCGCTTACTGAGGTGTTCCAGCGAGTGTCTCTGTAGATCTTAGAAAACTATTTCTTGATTTAAGTCATTGACGTGCTGGCTGATACCAAAACGGGATTAGTGGATGATCTTCACCGGGAACTGGACAGGGGGAGTGTGTCCCTGTTGGTTCTGCTGGACATCTCTTCGGCCTTCGATATCGGCGACCATGGTATCCTCCTGGGGCGCCTCGCAGGAATGGGCCTTGGGGGTACTGCTTTGCAGTGGCTCCAGTCATTCCTCGAGGGTCGCTTTCTCCTTTATACCACTCCTGTTTTTCTGCTGGCTGGTCTGGCTGATGTATTTGAGCACACGCATACCCTCCCCCATTGCAAAATACAGAAAACGACCCATCCCACTAGGTTAAGAATGTCTTAAATAAAATATAATTGTAGGGCTGTAAGCCTCAATTCAATAAATAATTCAAACTTATGCAACAATAAAAAAAACCACCAGTCTTTCTCTCAACAAGAAAAGATGTGATGCAGGCCAAAATATACATATTGTATATGAAAAGAAGCTCCAATCAGGAAAGCTATTTGTTTTTTTAATGTGGTGGCTTAATTCATCTCCAGCAACAAAACTTGTGTATTATCTAGATATGTCCGTCCCCTAACAAGGAAATAATGTATTGCCTAGATGTGTTAAATCTTGCCTAGATACTGGAGTTGACTTCAGCCTGTTGGTTGCTGCAAATCACCTCATCTCTCTATAAGCTTTTATTTATTAGTTTCTAGATGCTTTTATCTAGTGATACATTTATACTATATGTTTATGGTTGTATGGGTCATTTAAGTTTTTATCTTGGGTTCTTTTGTTCATTATTAAGTTTAAAGTTAGGCTGTCTCTATCTTGTATTGTCGAAGGCTTTCATGGCCGGAATCACTGGGTTGTTGTGGGTTTTTTCGGGCTATATGGCCATGGTCTAGAGGCATTCTCTCCTGTCATTTCGCCTGCATCTATGGCAAGTATACCTCTGAGGATGCTTGCCATAGATGCAGGCGAAACGTCAGGAGAGAATGCCTTTAGACCATGGCCATATAGTCCGAAAAAACCTACAACAACCCAGTGTCTCTATCTTGCTTGATGTGATCTGTTTTTATGTAACTTGTTTGTATGTTTTTCCTTTTCGGCATTGAATGTTTGCGTTGTATGCTGGAAACTGCCCTGAGTCCCTTTCGGGAGATAGGGCAGTCTAGAAATAAAGGTATTATTATTATTATTATTATTATTATTATTATTATTATTTCAAACACAACAAGATAAGTCCACAGCAGACACTCTGCTGGCTGTTGAATTGGATCACACGTCGGACACTTCCCAAGTGTCTAGGACTGTGTGATGTATCAGCATAATGTGTGCAGATCCCAGTAGGGTGGCCTTTTGCAGCTGGCAGATGGTAATTTTGTCAGCGCCGATTGTGTTTAAGTGCAGGCCAAGGTCTTTAGGCACTGCACCCAGCGTGCCCATCACCACTGGGACCACCTTTACTGGTTTGTGCCAGAGTCTTTGCAGTTCGATCTTTAAATCTTTGTATCGTGTCAGCTTTTCCAGTTGTTTCTCTTCAATCCTGCTGTCACCTGGGATTGTGACATCGACAATCCATACTTTCTTTTTTAACACGATTGTGAGGTCAGGAGTATTATGCTCCAAAACTCTGTCTGTCTGAATCCGGAAGTCCCAGAGGAGTTTGGCGTGTTCATTCTCTGTAACTTTTTCTGGCTTGTGATCCCACCAGTTCTTTGTCACAGGCAGATGGTATTTGTGGCACAAGTTCCAATGAATCATCTGAGCAACGGTGTTATGCCTCTGCTTGTAGTCTTTCTGCGCGATCATCTTGCAGCAGCTGAGGATTTATTTATTTATTTATTATTTACCTTATATACCGCTGTTCTCAGCCCAAAGGCGACTCACCGCGGTTCACAACAAATGTGATTTATTTTTTCATCTGCTTCCTTGCAGAGTCTACACTTGGGATCTGTCATTCACTTTTCAGTTCTGGCTTTGATGGCATTTGTTCTATTGGCTTGTTCTTGGGCTGCCAGAATCAGACCCTCCATCTCTTTTTTCAAAGTCCCATTTGTGAGCCACAGCCATGTTTTTTCTTTGTCAATTTGGCTCTCAATTTTTGGCAGGAACTGTCCATGGAGGGCCTTCTTTCGCCAGCTTGGATTGTGTTTTTACAATATTCTCTCTTTGTCTTCTTCTTCTGCTTCTTCTACTTCTCCTCCTCCTCCCCTTCCTCCTCCTCCTCCTCCTCCTCCTCCTCCTCCTATTCCTCCTTCTCCTTCTCCTTCTTCTAAACACAACAAGATGAGTCCACAGTAGACACTCTGCTGGCTGTTGAATTGGATCACACGTCAGACACTCCCCAAGTGTCTCAGACTGTGTGATGTATCAGCGAATAATGCCTGCAGATCCCAGTAAGATGGCCTTCTGCAGCTGTCAGATGGTAATTTTGTCAGCGTCGATTGTGCTTAAGTGCAGGCCAAGGTCTTTAGGCACTGCACCCAGTGTGCCGATCACCACTGGGACCACCTTGACTGGCTTGTGCCAGAGTCTTTGCAGTTCGATCTTTAAACCCTCATATTGTGACAGCTTTTCATTATTATTATTATTATTATTATTATTATTAATAATATATAATAATATAATATTATTAGCCCCCGGTGGCGCAGTGGCTTAAATCCCTGTGCCGGCAGGCCTGAAGACCGACAGGTCGCAGGTTCCAATCCGGGGAGAGGCGGATGAGCTCCCTCTATCAGCTCCAGCTCCTCATGCAGGGACATGAGAGAAGCCTCCCACAAGGATGATAAAAACATCAAATAATCCGGGCGTCCCCTGGGCAACGTCCTTGCAGACGGCCAATTCTCTCACACCAGAAGCGACTTGCAGTTTCTCAAGTCGCTCCTGACACGACAAAAAAAATAAATTATATTAGACGCTTACTTCTTGGTAGGAGAGCAATGTCCAGTCTCGATAAAATAGTAAAGAGTAGAGACATCAGACTGGCAACAAAGATCCGCCTAGTCAAAGCCATGGTATTCCCGGTAGTAACCTACGGATGTGAGAGCTGGACCTTAGGGAAGGCTGAGCGAAGGAAGATAGATGCTTTTGAGCTGTGGTGTTGGAGGAAAGTTGAGAGTGCCTTGGACTGCGAGAAGATCCAACCAGTCCATCCTCCAGGAAATAAAGCCCGACTACTCATTGGAGGGAAGGATACTAGAGACAAAGTTGAAGTACTTTGGCCACATCATGAGGAGACAGCAAAGCCTAGAGAAGACAATTATGCTGGGGAAAGTGGAAGGCAAAAGGAAGAGAGGCCGACCAAGGGCAAGATGGATGGATGGCATCCTTGAAGTGACTGGACTGACCTTGAAGGAGCTGGGGGTGGTGACGGCCGACAGGGAGCTCTGGCGTGGGCTGGTCCATGAGGTCACGAAGAGTCGGAGACGACTGAACGAATGAACAACAACAACATGGGACATTTTAAAAGCAACAGAAAAAAATGAAGGGCAGAGGATATTATCCCTGCCAAATAGGGACAGTTGGGGAAGATAGAAAACTACTGCATCTGGTTTCTCCAGCTTAAACACTAAATGTCCCCTCCACACACACAAAGACACACAAACACACCATACAGAAAGCAATTTATGAGGCAAAGCAAGCAGGAAGTATGGAACACAATACACACTCAAAAACCTTTCAGAAAGAGAAGGGTGCTATAGAAATTATACATTACCATGATAACTCCTTCCTATTTTTACTAATTGATTTATTTTTAAATGAAAGTATCAGTCAAGCACTGGGTACTTATGAGAAGATGCAGATCATTTTTTAAAAAACCGAGAGAGGGAGAAAGTACTTAAAAGCCTTCTAGAAGTGGGTTATGCATTATTAAGCAAGGAGATTACCTTAACTGAAGCGCATATTATTCCACCTGTCTCATGCTATCAGTGTATTTGTAACTGTGTCATTAGTGAACAAAGGGAAAGCATTCTCTTCTTAAGATTTAGAAATAAAGGGCCAAGACACCAGGGTTGGAGCACTACTTGCTAGAAAGGATGGATTGAAAATATGTTTTGGTCTCACTGAAAGCAACCTTCTTAAAAATATCCACATTTGAAAGGTTTATAGGGCATTTGGGAGAGAAAAAATGTCCAATCTGAAAAATACAAACAAACCAATTTCTATCAAAGGAGACAAATGTCAACATTGTCACCATCTTTGCATTCTTTCTTTCCTTCCTTCTCCCCCCTCTCCCCAAAAAAACAAACAAATTGTGGAACTCAAAGTGATGTATAAAAATGTAAACAGCAAAAGGTAAACTCACACAGAAGTCAAACATATATAAAAGGTGTGAATACAACAACAACAACAATAATAACACTTTATTTGTACCCCGCTACCATCTCCCCAAGGGACTCGGTGCGGCTTGCATGAAGCTGAGCCCAAATACAACAATACAAGCAATAATAACAACAATACAAGCAATTAAAATAAAACATGGACAATAAAATAATGCAACATCTATATAAATAAAAATGTCATGTTAGTTCGTGCTACCATCAGAACTCAAAAACCACTGGGGGAATTGACACCAAATTTGGACACAAGACACCTAATAGTCCAATTTATGTCCTCCACTCAAAAAAAATTATTTTGTCATTTGGGAATTGTCGTTGCTCGGATTTATAGTTTACCTACAATCAAAGAGCATTCTGAACTCCACCAATGATGGAATTGGGCCAAACTTTGCACACAGGGCTCCCATGACGAACAGAAAAAACTGGAAAGGTTTGGTGGACATTGACCTTGAGTTTGGGAATTATAGTTCACCCACATCCAGAGAGCACTGTGGACTCAAACAATGATGGATCTGGACCAAACTTGGCATGAATATTCCATATGCCCAAATATGAACACAGATGGAGTTTAAGGGAAATAGACCTTGACATTTGGGAGTTGTAGTTGCTGGGATTTATAGTTCACCTACAATCAAAGAGCATTCTGAACTCCACCAATGATGGAATTGAACCAAACTTGGCACACAGGACTCCCATGACCAACAGAAAACACTAGAAGGGTTTGATGGGCATTGACCTTGAGTTTTGGAGTTGCAGTTTTCTTACATCCAGGGATCACTTTGAACTCAAACATGTATGAATCTGGACCAAACTTGGCACGAATACTCCATATGTCCAAATATGCACACAGATGGAGTTTGGGGGAAATAGACCTTGACATTTGGGAGTTTGTAGTTACTGGGATTTATAGTTCACTACAATTAAAGAGCATTCTGAAACCCAAAAACAACAGAAATGGGGCAAACTTCCCACACAGAACCCCCATGACCAACAGAAAATACTTAAGGCCATCCAGTCCAACTCTCTTCACCAGGGCAAGAAAATGTAATCAGAGCCCTCCTGACAAAGAGCCATCCAGTCATAAATATAGATAGATAGATATGATTCTCTCTCACACACAGATATAGTATCATAGATTTGAAAGAGACCCTTAAAATATGATGTATACAGTATGTCGTAGAGTAGGAACGTAGGGATTTATGTGCGCTAGTTTTTCCAGATGTAGGCAACGCCAGACACTACCCACGCGGATGGAAGCAATGACAAGAAAAATCGACAAGGGGGAAATACTTGTTTGAGGCTACACAAGCTAAAGGAGGTTTGGCTTGTAGTGCCTTATAGTTATGAAGTACACGAACAGCATTTTCTCATTACTTTATTTTTCCAGAATCACAGGACTGGGCCAGCTAGCAACGCGTGGCGGGAATGGGGGCTATGTACGAATAAAATATACAACATTAAATAAGACAACACACAATGCAATAAAACAGTGGGAAGGCCAAATGTAAAGTTAAAATGGAAATAATGCTGGGACATGGACAAAAGGTGATAGTGGCATTTGTGGAAGGGCATACGAGCAGATCTGAAAAATGTAAAGTGCTTTGGAGGACAAAGTGCTATGGGATCATTATTCCGGGAAGGCACACTGAAACAACCACATCTTCAAGCTCCTCCTAAAGATTGCCAAGGTTGAGGCCTGTCTGATGTCTTTAGGGAGTGAGTTCCAGAGTCGAGGGGCCACCACCAAAAAGGCCCTCTCTCTCGTCCCCACCAATCGCGTCTGCGATGCAGGTGGGATCGCGAGCAGACCCTCTCCAGATGATCGAAGGGATCGTGTGGGTTCGTACACAGAGATGGGTCATGCAGGTAGGCGGGTCCCAAACCATTTAAGGCTTTGTAGGTAAGAACCTGCACCTTGAATTGGGTCTGGAAAATGAATGGCAACCAGTGGAGCTCCTTGAACAGGAGGGTTGACCGCTCCCTGTAAGGAGCCCCAGTTAACAACCTGGCTGCCGCCCGTTGGACCATCTGGAATTTCCGAGCTGTTTTCAAGGGCAGCCCCACGTAGAGTGCATTACAGTAATCCGGTCTAGAGGTGACTAAGGCATGGACCACCTTGGACAGATTAAGCTACCAGTAGACACATATTATGTGTTAATGTTTTAAAATGTTTTATGGTGTTTTGGGGCATCGAATCATTGCCATTGTAAACCACCCTGAGTCGCCTAAGGGCTGAGAAGGGCGGTATACAAATCTATATAAATAAAAATGTAGTTCGTGCTACCATCAGAACTCAAAAATCACTAGGGGAATTGACACCAAATTTGGACAGAAGACACCTAACAGTCCAATTTATGTCCTCCACTGAAAAAAATTATTTTGTCATTTGGGAATTGTTGTTGCTAGGATTTATAGTTTACCTACAATCAAAGAGCATTCTGAACTCCACCAATGATGGAATTGGGCCAAACTTAGCACACAGGGCTCCCATGACCAACAGAAAAAACTGGAAAGGTTTGGTGGACATTGACCTTGAGTTTGGGAATTATAGTTCACCCACATCCAGAGAGCACTGTGGACTCAAACAATGATGGATCTGGACCAAACTTGGCACGAATATTCAATATGCCCAAATGTGAACACTGGGAGTTTGGGGAAAATAGACCTTGACATTTGGGAGTTGTAGTTGCTGGGATTTATAGTTCACCTACAATCAAAGAGCATTCTGAACTCCACCAATGATGGAATTGAACCAAATATGGCATACAGGATTTCCATGACCAACAGAACACAATGGAAGGGTTTGGGGGGCATTGACCTTGAGTTTGGGAGTTGTAGTTCACCTACATCCAGAGAGCACTGTGGACTCAAACAATGATGAATCTGGACCAAACTTGACACAAAAATTCCATATGCCCAAATATGAACACAGATGGAGTTTGGAGGAAATATCCTTGACATTTGGGATTTGTAGTTACTGAGATTTATAGTTCACCTACAATCAAAGAGCATTCTGAACTCCAAATGACAGAAATGGGCAAACTTCCCACACAGAACCCCCATGACCAACAGAAAATACTTAAGGCCATCCAGTCCAACTCTCTTCACCAGGGCAAGAAAATGTAATCAGAGCCCTCCTGACAAAGAGCCATCCAGTCATAAATATAGATAGATAGATATGATTCTCTCTCACACACACATATAGTATCATAGATTTGAAAGAGACCCTTAAAGAAGGACTATGATATGTTGCATATTCCAGAGTAGGCAAACCAGACACTCTCCACATCAACACTGACAAAGAAACAACAAGAAATACTGTTTACCACAAGCATAAAGGAATTACATATATTAGAAACCAACACTTTCTCATTACTTTATTTTCCAGATCACCAGACTGGGCCACAGCAACGCGTGGCAGGGGAGGGCTAGTTAAAAATAAAAAAGGAAATTAAAAACTATGGGAAGGCCAAATGTAAAATTAAAATTGAAAATAATGCTGGAACATGGGCAAAAAAGTGGGCTGAGAATTAAATAGAATTAAAGGTGATTTGGAGGCACATCCATTACGAAGACATGGCGCAAAACCAGTACAGAGTATCCTTGGTTGATAAAAGAAAATGGTTCAAAACTCGTTTAGGAACTAGGCTGCGCTGGTGGTTCAATTCTAAAGTCGCTTCCGAACTTTTCCAAAAAAAGTTAGAACATTCCGAAACTTCCGAAACTTTCAAATCGATTTGTTAATGACGGGTGCGATTGCGCAATATGCAGAAAACAGCACTGGCACTGGGGAAACTCCAGGGCCTTCTCCCTCCCTCATTTTTACACCAATCTTGATGAAACTTGATATACTGCTACAACACATCTTCCTCGGTTAGCATACCAAATTTCAACATGTTCAGATGATCCATTGATTTTAAAGAATTTTTAAGAACAATTTTAGAAATAATTTATTAAAATTAAAATAAAAGAGCTGCCTCCTTGAATTTTTAAGGAAATGGCAAAAGGTTATAGGGGATCACTCCCTCCAACTTTCAGACACATTCATACTATTGGAAGTCACACAAATGGAGGGGATTGTGGCGCAGCTGGCTGAGTGTCAGCTGCATTAAGATCACTCTGACCAAAAGGTCATGAGTTCGAAGCCAGCCCGGGTTGGAGTGGGTTTCCAACCAATTGTGTAGCCTGTTGTTGACCTTTGCAACCCGAAAGACAGTTGCATCTGTCAAGTAGGAAAATTAGGTACCACCTTGTGTGGGGAGGCTAAATTAACTAATTTATGAGGCCATAAAAAAGACTCCAGCAAAGCACTCCAGCAAAAAAGCATGCGGGGAATGCGGAAGTACTTCATCAGTGTTGCAGATGGATGATGAAAGCGACAGCTCCCCTGGCGGCCAGAAAAAGTTAAATAGCCTCTGTGTATGTCTGTATATGTTGTATGTTAAAATTGGCATTGAATGTTTGCCATATATGTGTACACTGTAATCCGCCCTGAGTCCCCTGCGGGGTGAGAAGGGCGGAATATAAAAGCTGTAAATAAATAAATAAATAAATAAATGTTGTTGTAACTTTGGTTTTGGCTTTCAGTCTGCTGAGGTTGAATAGCTTGCCATCTGTCCAATAGATGATTTCCACTCCGGTGGGAAGCTTCCCGTCAACAAGATGAAG
>NW_026844366.1:190062352-190082076 GCF_025583915.1 Anolis sagrei ordinatus
TTTTCCTGCCTGCAGGGGCTGTCAGCTGCCGGCAGACAACAGACGAGTGAGGAAGTGTATATGATTGCTATGCAATTTTTGTAGTTGACAAAATGACAAAAAAAAATTGAACAATGCTACTGCTTTAAATGTTTGTGTCAAGGTTTATGATTCCCAAGTGGAAACGATCCTCAAGGTTCAGAAACCAAGCTATGGGCACCACATAGATAAAGAAGTGGAACAACCGCATCAAAAATGGCCACACATCAGTGGAGAGTGAAGCATGTTTTGGTAGGCTCCCAACATCCAGAAATGAGATAGTCATTGACCAAGTGAGGACCCTGCTGATGTAGGATCGTTGAATCACAATCCGAGAACTTGCAGACAAGACGAGGGACAGGGCCTTTTCTGTGGTGGCCCCTCAGCTATGGAACTCCCTCCTGAGTGATATTAGATCGGCTGCATCCCACTTGTCCTTCCGGAAACAAGTAAAATCCTGGCTATGGGACCAGGGTTTTGGAGAGTAGGCTGACTTGCTAACGTGCTGACCTATATAGACCTGATGGACTGCCCCTGGATAATGTTTAAATTGGTGACTGGTGACTGTTTGTTGTCTGTTTTTATACTGCTTTTATATCCTAATAGCTGTTTGTATATTCTTGTGATTTTTTTTTTGCTTTCAAAGATCTTTTGCCATATTAAGGCACCTTCTTGCTATCTTTTTTGAAGTGATCTTTAATCTGAAGTTGTTGGAACCAGATTATGTTAGGAAATTCCTTATTTAATTCTTCTTGCATTTTCATTTTAATTTCCCTTAGTTCTTTCTTCAGAATATCTTTATAGAAATATGTGTTTTCTGATGCTCTTTGGTGACTCCTCTGCAACCCCCTCGTCCCGACCCCCAGGTTGAGAAACGCTGTTCTATGAATCCTTGCAGCACTTGGCACAAATTCAACAAACAAAAGACAGGAGCATTATACTATTTTTAATTGTTTTATTTAAAAATAAATAAATTATTAGTATTATTATTTCTCTCTTATTACCATTACTATAATGTAAAAAGTTACCCTTTGAAGAGATTCAAAATCAACATTGTATGAGAGTTTTCCTACGGCAGATATTTACATCATCTAATTATTACACTTTCTGTCAATCCCTTAACAATTAAATATCATAAACCTACATGTAAACATAAAACATTTTTAAAATTCAGAATTTATAACTCAGCATCCAAATTGAGAGTGCTGAAGGCTCCACGTTAAATGCCATGCCTGGATTACCAGACTGAACAATCAGGACCAATTCAGAAATACATCTATACAATCTGCTATGTTGAATACAAGAAACCGACTTTTGAACTATTACCAGTAACTATAATTCCACTTCAGTTCATCTTATCATTTATAAATACACAATGTTCACATCTTTGTTCAATAAAAATCTAACAAATCTTAAAACTAAACTCTGTTATAAATCTTTAATGTAAGTAAAACTACCAGTAACTATAATTCCACTTCAGTTTATCTTATCATTTAGCCCTAGTGCTTTTGGCACAGGAAACAAAGTCTAAATACACAACGTTCAATAAAAATCTGATAAATCTTAAACCTAAACTCTGTTATAAATGTTTAATGTAAGTAAAACTGCTTAAATATGATACACAGATATACATAGATTACCACCAAAGGCATCCTAGTCAGATATGACACAGTCTCTTTGGGGTTTTTTTCTCTCCATCAGGTGACTTTTCATCAGTCTTCATGGTGAGCAAGACATTTTTCCTGCCCAATTCCAATAAAGCTGATCACACTCCAGTATACAAAGACAAAAAATAAATGTACAATAGAAAGACGGGGTAGATCAAGAGGGGCTTCTTCATTTTGAATTCTTCTCCAACTAATAAGGAAGCAGCACTGTCCGCAGCCCAAAAGACTCCCAAAAGTTTTGTTAGAGTAGAAACAACTTCAAATGATCCGACCACCAGAAACAAAGGTGCTATTACAATAAGAGGGAGTAAAAAATATCCAATCTCTCCAAGAACCTGACCGTAAGTGACCTCTCCTCCAAGAACTCTGGCCGGTAGGAAGATGGTCAAGGATCCAAATATCCAAATAGTTATAATCCACCTTGAAGTGTCCATATAACGAGATCATTGAGAAGAACAGGAGAACTGCTAGAGGAACCCAAAAGTCAGGATTACCTCTTACTACATGTCTATTAAATCCAAAAGAAGGCATAGGCATCAAGACACACCGAATTTTGTAGTATATGTCCTTCAGATCAGACACAGTCTCTTTGTTTTGTTTTGTTTTTCCATCAGGTGACTTTTCATCAGTCTTCTTGGTGAGCAAGACATTTTTTCCTGCCCGATTCCAATAAAGCTGATCACACTCCAGTATACAAGGACAAAAAAAATAAATGTACAATAGAAAGATGGGGTAGATCAAGAAGGGCTTCTTAGTTTTAAATTCTTCTCCAACTAATAAGGAAGCAGCACTGTCCGCAGCCCAAAAAACTCCCAAAAGTTTTGTTAGAGTAGAAACAACTTCAAAAGATCCGACCACCAGAAGCACAGGTGCTATTACAATAAGAGGGAGTAAAAAATATCCAATCACTCCAAGAACCCGACCGTAAGCAACCTTTCCTCCAAGAACGGTAGGAAGATGGTCAAGGATCCGAATATCCAAATAGTTATAATCCACCTTGAAGTGTCCATATAACGAGATCATTGAGAAGAACAGGACAACTGCTGGAGGACCCCAAAAGTCAGGATTATCTCTTACTAGTCTATTAAATCCAAAGGAAGGCATAAGCATCAAGACACATCGAATTTTGTAGTAGATGTCCTTCAGATCAATGTCTAACTCCTCCAAGAGAGGTTTACTATCTTCAGGGTCATCATTTTCTACTTCCAAAAGCCAGCCATATCCTCTCTGTCTCAGAATGTAGTTGCTGTAGATTGATTACCAAATTCACCACTTCCTCCTCCAAGATGGAGCTTCACATCTGGAGATGCTATTGAACCGCTCAGATCTGCTGTCCTTCCTTCTTTTTTCTCTCCTAGAAAGAAAACAAGACTCAAATCAGGTAATGCAAGCTTTTTTTCACAAGTTTTCAGCAGCATCTTTGAAGTTAAGCCTGTTGGGATAGAAACATTTACATGACTCTTGGGTAAGGAACGTAAGCATTATACTACTGTTTACATTTTTCAGTTTAAAAATAAAGAAACTATAGAAATCACTCACAATATAAAACAACTCTGTTGCTGTAACATTTCTGTATGGTATCAGCGCTGCAGCCAAGCCGGGAGGCAAGGAGTGAGGACCCCGTTCCAGAGGAGTCCAATGAGTCCTGGGTGGGGAGCGATGGACAGACGATGGAGCCAGCTGTCCCAGGGGTTCTTCATTCCAGATCTTCAATCAGGATATCTGTTGTTGGTCTAAGAGAAAGAAAAAGACATGTAAGAACATAAAACCCAAATAGTCCTCCAACTCAACAAAGGACCCAACCCCCAGCCAAACAGTTACTTCTCTCCCTGGGGCAGCGGGCTCCATGGTCCGTCCATGCTCCCGTCATCCGATAGATTGGTAATGGTGACCTGTGAAAGAAAGAGAAGATCAAAGTGATTATTCAGAGACTTTCTCTGAAAGCTTGCCCCCCCCCTCCCCTTGCCAGAAAGACAGTACTCCTGCCTCTCACTCCTTACCCAGGACTCAAAGGACTCCATGCGAAGGGGGTCCTCAGGCCTGTCATCCGGGCGTGGCTGCGGCGCCGATACCATACAGAAATGCTGTAAAGAAAAAAGAAGAGACATCATTAAAATCCCGATCCCCTCCTCTTCGCAGAAGTACAATCCTCCTGCCTTCCCCTCCTTACCCAAGTCTCCAAATCCAGATCCTCGGAGGAGGACTCCTCAATTTCTTCTGGGGGGCTAGAGAAGGAGGGAAAACAGCATAAAGTTAGCAACAGATCAAGGGTGCTCACTAAAACACCCGTGAAGTAAATTATAGCAAGCAGAAAGAAATAAGGAAGGGGGATACCTGATGGGATAAACCTTGATCGATGTCCTCCTCCTACAACACATAAACAGGTCTTCACAGACGTTCCTGATGCTCTGCAAAGGAGAGAGGAGGACAAGGTCAGAGGGAAGAGGACGGAGATGCTTTGGGAGAGCGGCTGTTTTAGGGCCATTGCTCTTCCCATAGCAGCTTCATTTTTTGTGATATACATGATATTTGAAACAATGTAGCTTATGAACAACACCAATAATAAAATAATAAAGCTTATTTATATCCTGCCAGGCACAAAATTACAACAAATCATATTTATTTATTTACTTCATATATATACCGCTTTTCTCAGCCCTTAGGCGACTCAAAGCCGTTAACAAAGCAGCAAGATTCAATGCAAAACATTACAAAACGAATATGGGACAGTTAAAAACAGTAGCATCACAGCAATTAAACATCAATCTAGCTATCATTAGCGTCTCATCAGTAAAAACCCTGGATGAGATACGTGGAACATGTTTCTGAGGGAGATGTGTTTCTAAGGGGAGGGGGCCTCTAAAGGACCAAAAAACCCAATTCAAGTTAAACCTTCAATAACTCGCCCCCTCCCTCTTTTTTATTATTTTGTTAATTATTTTCTCTCTTTCTTCCCTTCCCCCCTCCTGCCCCACCAGTGCCAAAGGGCCTAACACAGGGGTCCCCAAACTACGGCCCGCGGGCCGTATGCGGCCTGCCGTGGGCATTTCTCCGGCCCACCTGGCCTGGCCTGGCCACACCCACCCGGCGCCACTCTGAAAATTTGGGACACCCTCTGCTCCGGCCGCTCTCCCTGTGTGGAAGGGAGAAGCCTCCCAGCTGCAGAGGACCCAGCTGGGAGGCTTCTGCCTTCCACACAGGAGAGCAGCCGGAGCAGAGGGTGTCCCAAAGTGAAGGAGCACGCCAGCGTTCCCTGGCCACACCCACCCCGCGCCGCTCCGTCAGTTGCGGATGCCCTCTGCTCCGGCTGCTCTACTCTCCGCGGCCACGAGGCCAAGTTTGCAGGTGAACTATAAATCCCAGCAAATACAACCCCCAAACGCCACCAGTGTTCACATTTGGACATATTGAGTATCAGTGCCAAGTTTGGTCCAGATCTATCATTGAGTCCACAGTGATTTATGGAGGCAGGTGAACTACAACTCCAAAACCAAAGGACACTGCCCACCAAACCCTTCCAGTATTTTCTGTTGGTCATGGGGAACTGTGTGCCAAGTTTGGTTCAATTCCAGTTCGTGGGGTTTGATTGTAGGTGAACTATAAATCCCAGCAACTACAACTCCCAAATGTCAAGTTCTATTTTCCCCAAACTCCACCAGTGTTCACATTTGGGCATATTGAGTATTTGTGTAAAGTTTGGTCCAGATCCATCCATTGTTTGAGTCCACAGTGCTCTCTGGATGTAGGTGAACTACAACTCCAAAACCAAAGGACACTGCCCACCAAACCCTTCCAGTATTTTCAGTTGGTCATGGGAGAAATGTGTCCCAAGTTTGGTTCAATTCCATCGTTGGTGGGGTTCAAAATACTCTGTATTGTAGTTGAACTATAAATCCCAGCAACTACAACTCCCAAATGACAAAATCAATGTTTTGTGTGAAGGACATACATTGGGTTGTTAGGTGTCTTGTATCCAAAATTGATGGCAATTCCCCCAGTGGTTTTTGAGTTCTGTCAATCCCACAAATGAACATTACCTTTTATTTATATAGATATTACATGTAATATAAAATATATAATTATAATATTGTATTATTATTAGTTTCATATTGCATTACATTATAATATTATAAATATATGTAGATACAATATATTATATTATATTATATTATATTATATTATATTATATTATAACAATTATATATACAGTACAGATGCTTGGTGGTTACAATGATGGTTATTGATTAATCTCTTATAATGATGTTACTTTAAAAATAGTTTCTGTGTGACTTTCGTTTATGTATTTCCTCAGCCTTTCCTTCACAAAAGGCTTTTATAATATTATTCTTACAAACTGATTTAACTACACTCCTTAACTGGACGTTGAAATCCTGACTACTCTGCACTTCAAAACCTCTCTATGACTAACACCAGCTAAGTGAGAAAGAATGTTAAGTTGGCCTCTTCTAATTGCCATTCTTGACTCCGCCCATCTCTCGTACCTCAGCACCTGCTCATTTGCATCTGGCCAATCAGGCCTCTCCTATGCAAATAGCTCCTCCCCTGGTTCTGCTGCACGATGAGAGCCACAAAAGGTCTGCCTAACTTTCTGGTTTTACAAAATGGCAGCTTACACACTAATAATAATAATAATAATAATAATAATAATAATAATAACAACACCCCGCTACCATCTCCCCAAGGGACTCGATGTGGCTTACATGAGGCCGAGCCCGAACACAACAATACAAGCAAAAATCACAACAATACAAGCAATTAAAATAAAAACATAAACAATAAACATAACATTATCAATAAAACATACAATTAAAAACTGTGGGAAGGCCAAATGTAAAATTAAAATCGGAAAGAGTGCTGAAACATGGACGAAAAGGTGATAGTGGCATTTGTGGAAAGACATACGAGCAGACCTAAAAATGTAAAGTGCTTTAGAGGGACAAAGTGCTTGTTGTTGTTCATTCGTTCAGTCGTCTCCGACTCTTCGTGACCTCATGGACCAGCCCACGCCAGAGCTCCCTGTCGGCCGTCACCACCCCCAGCTCCTTCAAGGTCAGTCCAGTCACTTCAAGGATGCCATCCATCCATCTTGCCCTTGGTCGGCCCCTCTTCCTTTTGCCTTCCACTTTCCCCAGCATAATTGTCTTCTCTAGGCTTTGCTGTCTCCTCATGATGTGGCCAAAGTACTTCAGCTTTGTCTCTAGTATCCTTCCTTCCAGTGAGCAGTCGGGCTTTATTTCCTGGAGGATGGACTGGTTGGATCTTCTCGCAGTCCAAGGCACTCTCAGAACTTTCCTCCAACACCACAGCTCAAAAGCATCTATCTTCCTTCGCTCAGCCTTCCCTAAGGTCCAGCTCTCACATCCGTAGGTGACTACAGGGTATACCATGGCTTTGACTAGGCGGATCTTTGTTGTCAGTCTGATGTCTCTACTCTTTACTATTTTATCGAAATTGGACATTGCTCTCCTCCCAAGAAGTAAGCGTCTTCTGATTTCCTGGCCACAGTCTGCATCTGCAGTAATCTTTGCACCTAGAAATACAAAGTCTGTCACGGCCTCCACATTTTCTCCCTCTATTTTCCAGTTGTCAATCATTCTTGTTGCCATAATCTTGGTTTTTTTATGTTTAGCTGCAACCCAGCTTTTGAGCTTTCTTCTTTCACCTTGATTAGAAGGCTCCTCAGCTCCTCCTCGCTTTCGGCCATCAGAGTGGTGTCATCTGCATATCTGAGGTTGTTAATGTTTCTTCCAGCAATTTTCACCCCAGCTTTGCATTCATCAAGCCCCGCACATCGTGATGTGTTCTGCATACAAGTTAAAAAGGTTGGGTGAGAGTATGCAGCCTTGCCATACGCCTTTCCCAATCTTGCACTAGTCTGTTGTTCCGTGGTCAGTTCTAACTGTTGCTACTTGGTCCTTGTACAGATTCCTCAGGAGAGAGACAAGGTGGCTTGGTATGCCCACCACCAAGAACTTGCCACAATTTATTATGATCCACACAGTCAAAGGCTTTAGAATAGTCAATGAGCAGAAATAGATGTTTTTCTGAAACTCCCTGCCTTTCTCCATTATCCAGCGGATATTGGCAATCTGGTCTCTCGTTCCTCTGCCTTTTCTAAACCCAGCTTGAACATCTGGCAACTCTCGCTCCATGTATTGCTGGAGTCTTCCTTGCAGGATCTTGAGCATTACCTTACTGGAATGAGAAATAAGGGCCACTGTACGGAAGTTGGAGCAGTCTTTCGCATTTCCCTTTTTTGTATGGGGATGTAAGTTGATTTTTTCCAGTCTGATGGCCATTCTTGTGTTTTCCATATTTGCTGGCATATGGCATGCATCACCTTGACAGCATCATCTTTCAAGATTTTAAACAGTTCAGCTGGGATCCTGTCATCTCCTGCTGCCTTGTTGTTAGCAATGCTTCTTAAGGCCCATTCAACCTCACTCCTCAGGATGTCTGGTTCTAATTCATTCACCACACCGTCAAAACTATCCTCGATATTGTTATCCTTCCTCTACAGATCTTCTGTATAGTCTCGCCACCTTCTCTTGATCTCTTCAGCTTCTGTTAGGTCCCTGCCATCTTTGTTTCTTATCATACCAATTTTTGCCTGAAATTTACCTCCAATGTTTCTAATTTTCTGGAAGAGGTCTCTTGTCCTTCCTATTCTGTTGTCTTCTTCCACTTCCATGCATTGCTTGTTTAAAAATAGTTCCTTATCTCTTCTGGCTAACCTCTGGAATTGCGCATTTAACTGGGCATATCTCCCCTTATCACTGTTTCCTTTTGCTTTCCTCCTTTCTTGGGCTACTTCCAGTGTCTCAGCAGACAACCATTTTGCCTTCTTGGTTTTCTTTTTCTTTGGGACGTACTTTGTTGCCGCCTCCTGAACAATGTCGCGGACTTCTGTCCATAGTTCTTCTGGGACTCTGTTTACTAAATCCAGTCCTTCAAATCTGTTCTTCACTTCCACTGTATATTCGCTAGGAATGTTAGTGAGATCATATCTAACTGGTCTGTGTATTTTCCCTGATCTCTTTAGTTTTATTCTAAATTGGGCAATAAGAAGTTCGTGATCTGAGCTACAGTCAGCCCCAGGTCTTGTTTTCACCGACTGGATGGATGTCCGCCACCTTTGGCTGCAAAGGATGTAGTCAATCTGATTTCGGTGTTGACCATCTGGTGAGGTCCATGTATAAAGCCGTCTTTTAGGTTGTTGGAAGAGAGTGTTTGTTATACACAGCGAGTTTTCCTGGCAAAATTCTATCAGCCTGCGTCCCGCTTCATTTTGTTCTCCCAGACCATGCTTGCCTGTGATCCCAGTTGTCATTTGACTTCCCACCTTGGCATTCCAGTCTCCTGTAATGAAAATAATGTCTCTTTTTGGTGTATTATCCAGTAGGTCCTGCAGATCCTCATAGAAGTGATCTACTTCTGCTTCTTCAGCAGCTGTGGTTGGGGCGTATATTTGGATCACTGTAATGTTGAAAGGCTTTCCTTGCACTCGAATTGAGATCATTCTGTCATTTTTTGGGTTGTATCCAAGCACTGCTTTAGCAACTTTCTTATTAATTATGAAGGCTACTCCATCGAAACCCCCCCTGAAAAAAATTCAGCCCCCCCCCCAAACGAAATCCTGGCTACGGGCCTGGGCCAAACACTTACTTTGAGAAATCTTCGTAAAGACATGGTTCTGTGTACTGTTGAGAGAGAAAAAAGGGAAAGCAGGCTCCGGCCTCGACCTCAGCCACGGAATGGCCAGCCCGGGTCTGGTTCGGAACTGCATTCTTATGGCAACGGTGGAACACGAAGCTCCAGGGAAGCCATGGGCCCTTTCCATTGAATCCCATACCAAGAGGGCAGTTGCCCAACAAGATTTGAAATTAGTAGTATTTATTTCCTGCATTTATATACTGCCTTTCTCACCCCTGGGAGGACTCAAAGCGGTGTACATCAAGTAATGGCAAGATTCAATGCCAACGTATATACAAAACCAAGCATAATAACTAAAATGATAACATATGGCTATAAATTAAACCAGTTCAAATCATATTAAACATAGAACATAAACAGACATTTAGGCAATTAAAACATAGAATCCATAAATTAAAGAACTATTAAAAGAAATAAGACTCCAATATATTATATATTGCCTGCAAAATCAAGATCCAAAGATTTCTTGGGAGAAAAAAGTCTCCAACCATTTGTGGAAAAACATTAAAGGGATGCCTGGATCCCTGTCTGGGAACGGGAAGGGATTTCCAGAGCTGGAACAGCCACTGGGAAGGCCCTCTCCCATGTTCCCACCAAATGGGCCCATCAGTTCCAAGGACATGTTTAGTTATATCATGCAAACGTGAATGGAAAGGTCTAATCTACCGTTGTCTCTGTTGGGCAGACTCACCATTGTCCAAGGCCACCTTTCACCTATTTGTGTTCTCGTTCCAGGCCATTCCAGTATCAATCCTGAAGTCAAATTTGGCAAAATGACAAAAACTCACAGAAAAGTTGGTAAAAGCTTCATAAATAGTACAAATTATAGTCAAACCTCATGGGGAGCCCCCGGTGGCGCAGTGGGTTAAACTCCTGTGTCGGCAGGACAGGTCACAGGTTCGAATCCGGGGAGAGGCGGATGAGCTCCCTCTATCAGTTCCAGCTCCTCATGAGGGGACATGAGAGAAGACTCCCACAAGGATGATAAAACATCAAATCATCCGGGTGTCCCCTGGGCAATGTCCTTGCAGACGGCCAATTCTCTCACACCAGAAGCGACTTGCAGTTTCTCAAGTTGCTCCTGACACGACAATAAATAAATAAATAAATGGGGAAGTTAAATTCTACCCAATTTAAAGCAATATAAGAATATATTTGAATTGGTCCCCAAGTTTTGGTGGGGATGAGGGACAGGGCCTTCTCAGCAGTGGCCCCCTGTCTGTGGAATTCCCTCCCCAGGGACATCACACTGGCCCCCTCCCTCCTGTCTTTTAGAAGGAAACTCAAGACTTGGCTATGGGACCAAGCGTTCGACCATTGAATAGCAGCAATGTGAGAAGAAGATTTAAGCAACGCACGATAATGAATTGACCCGGACCTGGATTTGGATTTTAACTGGCATGTTTTAACTAACTGTTTTAATTAACTGTTTAACAAATTTATTTATTTATTTGGGGTGCTTCAACCCCCTAGGGGGGACTCAGGGCGGCTTACAATGGCACAAATTCGATGCCTAATAATTACAACATACAATGCGATATACAATACACAAATTTAACACATAATATCACAGTTATGGACCCCCCCGGTGGCGCAGTGGGTTAAAGCACTGAGCTGCTGGTGCGGCAGCAAACTCCCTGGCAGTTAAAGTGGTAGCAAACTGTTCTGATACAGCTGTACCAGGAGCTCCAACTTTATTTGCTTTGTATTAAATGTTTGTTTGCAGTCCTAGGTTTCAGGGACTCTGCAGATAGGTGGCTTCCTTTGGTTGCAGTCATAGGGCAAGTCACCTGTCCATCATCGTTAAGTTTTGGTTTCGCCCCTTGCTCAGGGCAATTGGGAAGGGAAGGGAGCCATTTTTAGTTAGTCTCAGCAAGGAAAGCTATGTACAGGATGTGTGCAAGCTTCCCCTGTACAAAAGCTTCAACCTTAAAGATTTTCCGGGGGAAACAGTCTTAAGAGCAAACCAGAGAACTCCAGGGAAGCCTCCCCAAAGCTTTGAGGACCTTCCGGGGGAGAACAGTCTTAAGAGTCTCCAAATAATTTCCAGGAAAACAGCCCTAAAGACCAAAGAACTCCAGCTGGAGAGTCTACTGCCTTACTGGTAGGTCCACTCAGCGTTCGAGACGCAGTTCGACCCGGTAGCGGAGCCCACATCAGTAAGGGTTAGATTACAGTCAGCCTAGGAGAAGTTAAAAAGGGATTTTCCTTTAAAGAAGAAGTTATTGAAAACAGTTGCCTGTCCTTCGTGGGCAAGAGTAGGAATTCACCAGTTGCCTAAAAGCTTGGAATCATTTGCTTAACTTTACTGAAGACAAGAGAAGTTTCTGTTTGATTGTTCATTAATAAAAGACTTCGTTGTACTTCATGGTTTCAACATAGGCGACTAAACGAGCCATTCAATAAAGACAAAAAAGAAGGATTTGAAAATAGAGAAAAACAATGGGAAAGGATTATGGTAGCGGGAAAAAAAGGAATCACAAAACTATACAAAATTCTACTAAGCTGGAAAACAGAAAGAAATAGTATAAATAGTTACATCACAAAATGGACAGCCAATCTAGGCCACACCATAGGAATACCGGAATGGGAAAAAATATGGATGACAAAATTAAAATGGATCAACTCCTACAGCTTAAGAGAAAATTGGATTAAAATGATGTTCCAATGGTACTTAACACCAAGTAAGTTAGCAAAGTACTATAAAAATGTAACTGAAGGATGCTGGAAGTGCAAGGACAAGAAAGGCACCTTTTTCCATCTCTGGTGGACCTGCGAGAAAGTCAAAAAATTCTGGACTAATAACATGGAATAATAACCAAAATATTGGAATTAAGAATAGAAAAGAAAGCAGAGTATTATTTACTAGGAATCTTTGACTTTGAGTTGGACAAGAATAAAGACAAGCTCTTTTTCCACATGGCAACTGCAGCAAGATTAGTTTTAGCAAACAAGTGGAAAAATGAGGAAATTCCAAAGTTAGACGATTGGAGACTAAAATTAATGGATATAATGAACATGGACACATTGACGCAACATATAAGAACCAAACAGATGACAGGAGGTAGCAAAACAGACTGGTCTCCAATCAGGAAATATTTAGAAGGCAATTAAGAACAGAAATGGTGAATGGGAAAGAATGAAAGAAGACAGAAGACAAATATAGCGGAGGACAACACTAGGTTAAAGGTAAAGGTAGTCCCCTGACATTAAGTCCAGTCATGTCTGACTCTGGGGTGTGGTGCTCATCTCCATTTCTAAGCCGAAGAGCCAGCGTTGTCCGTAGACACCTCCAAGGTCATGTGGCCAGCATGACTGCATGGAGCGCCGTTACCTTCCCGCCGGAGCGGTACCTATTGATCTACTCACATTTGCATGTTTTCGAACTGCTAGGTTGGCAGAAGCTAGGACAGCGGAAGCTCACGCCGCTCCCCGGAATCGAACCTGCGACCTTTCGATCAACAAGCTCAGCAGCTCAGTGCTTTAACCCACTGCGCCACCGGGGGCTCCTAGTACAACACTAATACTAACAAATCTATGGGGGGACACAATGAGTAAATAAAAATACTAATACACTTCACGTCCCACTCTCCAAACCACGCACAACCTCCCCCCCATTTTCCCTTAGATGAGTTCTACCCTACTCTTCCCAAACTCTCGTTCACCCCCCCCCCCGCACTCCAGCAGATAGGTACCTTACCCGTCCCCTTCGCCCTCACCTCCCTTTACCTCTTTGTTTTTAATGCATAACCAATATGTCAATGATTAACACCTTATTGATGTATTGCTACTAGAAAACCTCAGTAAAAATCATATATATATATATATATATAGAGAGAGAGAGAGAGAGAGAGAGAGAGACTTTGTTGTACTTCACAAGCCATCTAAAGACTATTTGTGGTGAAAACCCTCTGAGAACTTCTCTTTGGGCCCCCTGGCTTCCCACTGGGCAAAGGTTGCATGTCCTGTTCTAAAGGAAATTCTTTACAGGCCCAGCGTGCGACAGAACATCAATGTATTGTCGAAGGCTCTCATGGCTGGAATCACTAGGTTCTTGTAGGTTTTTTCGGGCTATATGGCCATGTTCTAGAGGCATTTCTAGAGGCAAGACTCCATCTGAACATTAGGAAGAACTTCCTGACTGTGAGAGCCGTTCAGCAGTGGAAATGCCTGTAGAACATGGCCATATAGCCCGAAAAAACCCACAAGAACTGAGAGAACAAACTGCATTCATTCTCCAGAGTAGGATGCACCCCTAGTTTCCTTGCCTGGCATCTTTCACCAGTTCCTTTCTCTCTCTCGATGTTCTTATGTTCCTGGAAGCAGTCAGGATTAAGGGAGAGATTGCTCTGTTCTGTAATTCTATCAGCTTTTCCCATGGAACGTGCCTCCATTAGCAAGCAGTTCAACATTTCTAGACTAGACCCAGGCTATTTTCCTCCAATCATTTATCTCACAAAGCCAAATGTAATTTTGCAAGGAAGAAGGTTGCTTCGTTCATATTTTGATTTTCTTGCTTGACATAGGAAAGAAAAGCACTACATTTAAGTAAATAGAAGCATGTATTGTTTCTGGCAAGGGTATCATACGAGCTTTGCTCCCAGTTGGTAATTTTCAGGATAAGAGCATTAGTTTGCTTGCGGGGAAGAGATGTGGAGAGGAAGAGCAGGTAAGTCCAAAATGCCATCTTGAGAATGAGAAAAATCAGTTGGAAGAAATCAGTGCTTGTGCCTGTAAAATGCTGCATGTTCCTTTTATTGGGACAGCAGGAGGTAAAGCCTAGTAGTTTTGAGTAATAGGGCTATTCCAATAGTAAAACAAATGAAAACAAAGGGTATTTGTTAACCATACAGCTCCAATAGTACATTGTGGGATTTGGGTTGGTTTTTGTTTTGTTTTTCCAGCTCTGCAGGGCGTCTGCTGATGAAAATGAATCAGAAAAAGAAGGAGGTAATTACTGGCTTCATAATGTTGTAAGATTTCAAAGCGCTTTAGCAGGGCAGGGATTGCCAAGGAAACCTAGCCTGATTGCACAGAGCTCCTGTTATACTAAAAAGAGAGTAGTTGTACATTTGTTTCATTTGGGGGGGAGGAAGCAGCAAAATACCAAGCATGTACTATATCACATCCAGCCTGATAATCCCAGCACATTAGCCTTTTTGTGACCCTATGACCTGCCTATCTGCGTGACCGCCTCCTCCCTTACAAGCCCATGCGGTCCTTAAGATCTTCTGGGGATGCTCTTCTCTCACTCCCACCCCCGTCTCAGGCACAGTTGGTGGGGACAAGAAAGGGCATTCTCGGTGGTGGCCCCCCGTCTCTGGAACTCCCTCCCCAGGGAGATTAGGCTGGCACCCTCCCTAGCCACATTCCGTAAGGAATTAAAAACGTTGGATGTTTTGTCATGCTTTCGATTAACGACTCCTATGACAAATGGCCTGTATTATTGTTAGAGACCCTAAATTGGGTCTTCTTAGGTCCACGTCGCGGGAGCACAAAAGGAAGGAGACAGTCCCAATGAAAGATAAAAAAACAAGGTTTTATTTTAGTTTCTTCATGAAGAAGACGGACAGCCTGACAGCATACGCAGATGCTACCCTTCAAGTGACTGCCGCGCTCTTCCCTTGAAATCTGCATATCTTTATACCCCAGTGCAAAAAATGCAAAAAAGGGAAAGTACCACTGACATCAACAATTTTAACCTTTTACTGTGAGATCAACAATTTTAACCTTTAACAAAAGAAAACATTTTTTTTGTCATGGAAAGTATTCTCTTTCCAGCCCCTCTCCCTTGACCTTTTGATGGAAAGTACCTTCTTGTACATGCAGACTCTGCACTTTACTACAACCTTTGAAGTTAACCACAACACATCCTGTGTAAGAAAGTACCTTCTTGTACCTCTACATGTCACATCTTGTTTCTTAAAAACATTTTCTTCCGTATTGCTCTTTTTCTACAGAGAAAGGGTATACTTCTATTTTGTTGTTAATTTCATTCAAAGCCCCTTACTTAGTATTTGCAAATTTCGCTCAAAGACCCTTTCATTATGACTTGAATTGTCATTCAATCTGATGTCCTATATTATATTAACTGATCCTGTTAATTTACTCTGTTTCCATGATATTTCCTATGCTGTTATACATTGTTATCCACCTTACTAAACCACTTATCCTTTAACCAGTTCACGTAGTGGTCTTCCCTCCCCTCCAAAATTAGTCTGCTGTTATTGTTGTTGCTAGCTATTATTGTTATGTTGTTTTACGCTGTTTTATGCTGTCTTAATTGTTATTGCTTTGTTTTTAATTGTATTCTGCCTTGAGCTTGGGCCCCATGTAAGCCACCCGAGTCCCTTCGGGGAGATGGAGGCGGGGTAGAAAAATAAAGTTCTTCTTCTTCTTTACAGGAGCAGGATCTTTTTTTTTTTTTTTACATTTCTTAACTGGAAATGCTACAAAGATATAGAAAGGATAGATTAAGCAAGAACCCCATACTTCAGATGCCCAAGGAAATATCTGATATTCTATGCACACACATTTTAAAATGACTGACATCCCTGCCAAATTGGAAATACACACGAAGTAAACACTCAATAGATCTGCCGACTACAGTAGTTTTCTAGGCACAGGCCCTGGCAACCAGACAGGCTTCACTACTTATGGGGAACATGTTAACAATTCATATTAAAAGTGTATATTTATTTACTCCTGATTTTCTTATCTAGTCATGAACTCCCTTCTTCCTCAATGCCCCAACAATGTCTTTTGGGAGATAGATTTGTTGAAAAGTCACTTTCAGTGTAAGACTGAGCAGGGTCCTGCGTTTGACTCAAATGTATTCTAACAGAAGCCACACAAAGGGCCTAGGGACCTCATCACATTTAGGCCATTAAGTCGGTGATAGCAGGGGGATTTGCCATGGATCATGGCGAATCCAGTGAGTGGTATGGGGAACCCATTGCCCTGCATCACTCCACATTGCCCTGCAACACTTCTTACCTCGGCCTGCCTCAGGGGAGCGTGCTTGCTCCATCAATGTTCAACATTTACACAAATGACCAGCCACTGCCAGAAGGGACAGAGAGTTTCATCTGTGCTGATGATCGTGCTATCACCTCTCAAGCAGGGAGCTTTGAGATGGTTGAACAGCTCTCCAAAGCTCTAGGTGCTCTTACTGCCTATTACAGGGAAAACCAGCTGACCACTAATCCATCTAAAACACAGACAGGTGCTTTTCACCTCAAGAACAGACAAGCATCCTGAGCTCTGAGGATCACCTGGGAAGGAATCCCACTGGAGCACTGCAGCGCACCCAAATACCTGGGAGTCACTCTGGACCGTGCTCTGACCTACAAGAAGCACTGCCTAAATATCAAGCAAAAAGTGGGCTAGAAACAATATCATACGAAAGCTGACTGGCACAACCTGGGGATCACAACCAGACACAGTGAAGACATCTGCCCTTGCACTGTGCTACTCTGCTGCTGAGTACGCATGCCCAGTGTGGAACACATCTCACCACACTAAAACAGTAGATGTGGCTCTTAATGAGACATGCCGCATTATCACAGGGTGTCTGCCCTACACCACTGGAGAAATTACACTGTTTAGCCGGTATTGCACCACCTGACATCCACTGGGAAGTAGCAACCAATAGTGAAAGGACCAAGGCAGTGACATCTCCAGCTCATCCCTGTTTGGGTATCAGCCAGCACGTCAACAACTTAAATCAAGAAATAGTTTTCTAAGATCTACAGAGACACTCGCTGGAACACCTCAGCAAGCAAGAGTCCAAAAGTGGCAGGCTCAAACCCAGAGCCTCAACCAATGGCTGATACCAATGAGAGACTCCCCCCTGGGCACACAGAAGACTGGGCAACTTGGAAGGTGCTGAACAGACTGCACTCTGGCACCACGAGATGCAGAGCCAACCTTAGAAATGGGGCTACAAAGTGGAATCCACGACATGCGAGTGTGGAGAAGAGCAAACCACTGACCACCTGCTGCAATGCACCCTGAGCCCTGCCACATGCACAATGGAGGACCTTCTTGCAGCAACACCAGAGGCACTCCAAGTGGCCAGATACTGGTCAAAGGACATTTAACCAACTACCAAGTTTGCAAAATCTGTGGGTTTTTTTTAATCTGTGTGTTTGTTTTGTTCTGTTAGAAATGTAATACAATGGTATGGTTGCTGATGACACGATAAATAAATAAATAAATCCAGTCCAACCCCCTGCCAAGAAGCAGGAAAATTGCATTCAAAGCACCCCCGACAGATAGCCATCCAGCCTCTGTTTAAAAGCTTCCAAAGAAGGAGCCTCTATCACACTCCAGAGCAGAGAGTTCCACTGCTGAACAGCTCTCTCAGTCAGGAAGTTCTTCCTAATGTTTAGATGGAATCTCCTTTCTTGTAGTTTGAAACCATTGTTCCGCGTCCTAGTCTCTAGGGCAGCAGAAAACAAGCTTACTCCCTCCTCCCTATGACTTCCTCTCACATATTTATACATGGCTATCACGTCTCCTCTCAGCCTTCTGTTCTTCAGGCTAAACATGCCCAGCTCCTTAAGCCGCTCCTCATAGGGCTTGTTCTCCAGACCCTTGATCATTTTAGTCACCCTCCTCTGGACACATTCCAGCTTGTCAATATCTCCTTGAATTGTGGTGCCCAGAATTGGACACAATATTCCAGTTGTGGTCTAACCATGGCAGAATATCAGGGAAGCATTACTTCCCTGGATCTAGACACTATGCTCCTATTGATGCAGGCCAAAATCTCATTTGCTTTTTTTGCCACCACATCACATTGTTGGCTCACGTTTAACTTTTTGTCCACGAGGGTCATAGCTTTTAGTCTAGCCGGACACTGACTCTCAGCAGCTTGCTGCCAGGTTTTGCCATTCGCTTAATAGATCTCAATATCTGCAGCTTGGGTCTCGCAATCCGTGGTCCTGATCTCACGAATCTGTGATTGCTTCAAATTGTTCAATTTCACTTATGCTTTCAAATGCAGCCCTTTTAAGGTAAAAAGGTCTTGGTGACTAATAATTTGAAAAGAAACCCATTCGTGTATAAGAATAAATAAATTGCTTGTTGTTGGTTTTTTTGCCTCTCATTTTGTTATTTTTTTCTTTCAGTAGAGAAATACAAAAAGAAGCATATTATATACCCTAAATTCAGGGAGTAATAATTTCAATTTACTACAATAAGAGGTGTAAAATGTATGAGTGGGCACCAAGCTTTCACACAGTTATTCTCCAGCATAGGCAACTAAATATAATAAAGGAAAATAAAAATGAGGTCACGGGGATATTAAAAATTTATATCATGATAGTTGATTCTCGTAGCTCATCCTCTTGCAGCAACTATATATTTAGGCAAACGTATTTCACCCTTTTGCTGATGCCGTGGAATGGATCCAGATTATAACACATTTGAATAAGCATATATAAGCCCATCTAGCGTAAACATGCATTAAAGAGACAGGCCGAGCCACAGGAAATCAAAATAAGCATCTCCCATGTTATTATTGTGATTAAAAATATTTTGAAGTGATATTGAGCAGGAGAATCCAAAGATGATGCCATTTACTAAAAGCACTTTCAGGTTTTGCTTTGGAAGAAAGCATAATGTAACGTAAAATGGATTTGTATCATTGTTAAGTGTATTTATACAGTATGTCATTCTAGGCTAATAATATGTATTTGAGTATGGATGGAATTGGCTGAGCGAACAAGCGGGAAAGGTACAGTTTGAAACAATGTGGGATGTAAGGAGAAGAAAGAACAGGCAGGTATTGAGGATGACGAAATTTGTTTTATGAGCCGAGAGGAAAGCATAATAATAATAATAATAATAATAATAATAATAATAATAATAATAATCCTTTATTTATGCCCCGCTAACATCTCCCGAAGGACTCGGTGCGGCTTACAAGGGACCAAGGCCAAATACATCAGTGAAACAACAACATAACAAATACAACAATCAATAAACTCTTAAAACAAAGCAATAAACACAAACCAATAACAATAAACATTACACAATAACATCACAACGCAATTTAAAAACTGTGGTTGGGCCAATGTAGTGGTTAAAAGTTTTAAAAAATGCTGGACATGACCAGGTGAAATGGGTAGGTTTTTGGCAATAGGTGCAATGTGCAGACAATCTTAAATCTCTAGTAAAGTGCATGTGGGACATGATGCTTAGAGTTTCCTATTCTGGGAAGGCACACTGATAGATAGATACGTTTTATTGATTGGCCTATTGGCCGTATCAAAACATTTAACACATAACACAATTAAC
>NW_026844366.1:190092994-190109050 GCF_025583915.1 Anolis sagrei ordinatus
TATATATACACACCCCTGCTGAAACAACTCCAAGTTTCCAGGCTCAGTTCAAGGTACAGGTTATTACCTATAAAGCCCTATACTCTTCGAGTCCAACCTATCTTCGAGATTGCATCTCTTTCTATAAACTAGCACGGGCTCTGAGATTGACAGGGGAGTCCCCACCAACCATCTCAAGCATGGTTGGTGGGGACGAGAGAGGGGGCCTTCTCTATGGTGCCTCCTGGCTCTGGAATACCCTCCCTAAAAAGATTAGATTAGCCCTCATCCTTCAATTCTTTTGTTCCAACCTGAAAACATGGGTGTTCAAACATGCCCTTGACCTTGATTAGGCTGAATGTGTCCATATGAAGTTGACACTTGGCACCTTGTGAATTGACAGCAGTTAGTTTTATCTACTGTTGTTTTAAAAATGTATTATTTTGTTTTTATGCTACATGTGTTGATGAGGGTTGTTGTCATAATTTTATGTGACTTGTTTTATACTTCTGTACTGTTTTTACCTGTTGTATGTTATATGTGAACCCCGGAGAGCCTTGTAAGCTGCCCTGAGTCCCTTTGGGGAGATGGTGGTGGTATATAAAGATTATCATCATCATCATCATCATCATCATCATCATCATCATCATCATGTGGAGCCCCCAGTGGCGCAGTGGGTTAAACCCCTGTGAAGGCAGGACTGAAGACCGACAGGTCACAGGTTCGAATCCGGGGAGAGGTGGATGAGCTCCCTCTATCAGCTCCAGCTCCTCATGCGGGGACATGAGAGAAGCCTCCCACAAGGATGATAAAAACATCAAATCATCCAGGCGTCCCTGGGCAACGTCCTTGCAGACGGCCAATTCTCTCACACCAGGAGTCACTCCTGAAACGACAAAAAAAAATCATCATCATCATCATCATCATCATTATTACACACACACATACAGTGATTGAACTGGCTTTCTTTCCAAATCAACTGCCAATTTGTGAATTTTAGATGTCTTGTCTTGTCTTTCCTATGTCAGAATACACATATTTATGAGCAATTCCATGTATAGGTCTGTTTTTAAAACACAGATGTTATTTTTATTGTGTGCCTTCAAGTTGTTTCTGACTTACGGCAAATCTCTCACGCAATGAGTGGGTTTCAATGACCCAGTAAGAAATTGAACCTTGATTTTCAAAGTCACTCAAACCACTACACAATGTTGAGACTAAATGCATATACATATAAAAAAAGTCCAAAACAGAGAAAAGATGAGTGGGCCGATGAGAACATAAAAGTGGAATTTTAAAATGCTGACCTTAGTAACTGATATATACAGCTCAATTGCAATAAAGAAAGTCCTCATAGCTGATGGGTCAGGGGACCTGATTATGGTCAAAACTGGAATTGGTTGAAACGTGGAACCAGGGTTATTTGAGAGCAATGTGCTCAGATCAGAGGAGGGGAAAAGAGGCAGTGCAGTTCCCCTTAATTCAGAACAGGAACATGCTAGCTATTTGTGGGCTATGTCAAATGAGAGATAGCAAAAGCTCTATGACAAAGGAGGGACAGCTTTTTCCTTCCTACTTCTAAGCAGACAAAGAATGCCCCTTCATCCAAGGCAAGATTCCAGCTTCCTTCTCCTCCTTACGTCCCCCTTCTAAACAGGCAGAGGAATAGTTTACTTCCAGCAACACCAAAATGGCAGTTGATAATGAGAATTTAATTAATTAATTAATCGGAAAATGTCATAAGTTTGAAATATTTTAAATTGGCTCAATTCAAATAATCTGTATAAGGTCTCTTATGTGTGTAAGAGAAATGCAGGTCCCCTTCTGGGTTGAGAAAAGTAGTATACAAATACCGCAAATAAATAAATAATAAATAATACAGGTGAGGAATCTAATGCTGAAGAAATGGGGAAGGTGGAAAGTTGCTCCAAGAGGACCAACTGGAGAACTGACTACTTTCTGTGTACTGTGTTCTGTTTCAGAGCCCTTTGACAGCCAAGAATCACAGAATCATAGAATCATAGAATCAAAGAGTTGGAAGAGACCTCATGGGCCATCCAGTCCAACCCGCTGCCAAGAAGCAGGAATATTGCATTCAAATCACCCCTGACAGATGGCCATCCAGCCTCTGTTTAAGAATAAATGAATATTTTTATTTCAGTCAATGAGATGCGAGACAGGGTGAGCTCCCCCAGCTTCTTATGCAGAGACATGAGAGAAGCCTCCCACAAGATGGTAAAACATCCCAGCATCCCCTGGGCAACGTCTCTGCAGACAGCCAATTCTCTCACATCAGAAGCGACATGCATGTTGCTTCTGACATGATAAAAAGTCAATGACCAGTATTCAGATAAACATTAAAAGGTAATTGAACCAAATGTTTAGGGATTAAAATACAGCTTTTAAAAGCAGAGCTGAGAGACAGTATTATGAGAAATAAAACAGTATTAAATATTTGCATGTTTAAATATCAATGACAGAAATTAAGATAAAATAATAAAATCTTTGAAGACTGTGACAGCATCTTACACCACCACGCTAGCAACTTTGGTGGTAATTTCAGATTTGTCAGCCATAAGATAATCAATATAAAACCTTGGTCTCTTAGCCTAAAGAATCCTGGAATTTATAGTTTGATGTGTCTCTTAGAATTTTGAAAGCTGTTAGCCCCAGCTTCTGCCAACCCAGCAGTTCGAAAACATGCAAATGTGAGTAGATCAATAGGTACCGCTCCGGCGAGAAGGTAACGGTGCTCCATGCAGTCACGCAGGTCACATGACCTTGGAGGTGTCTACAGACAACACTGGCTCTTTGAGTTAGAAATGGAGATGAGCACCAACACCCCAAGTTGGACACAACTGGACTTAATGTCAGGGGGAAACCTTTACCTTTACCTTATAGCAATTAAAATAATACTTTAAAAAACTATATTGCATGGCTACAGTTCTGGTTTCACTTCTAAGCATTTGGTGTCAAAGAAAAAGAATAAAGAGAACGGAAGTGAGAGTTGAGGGAGAAAGAAAGATTTTTTTACATTTGGTTGCAGGCTGCTAAGGAACAATACTTAGTTAGGGCTTTGTCTTTTTATTAAAAGGTTCCTTTTTAGGTGTAGTAAAAAGCATACTTTCATAGTTGTGCTAAGCGAGCTGACAACTGGCATGGGACTTTTCTGAACAGTTTTGTTATTTTGTTGATCACCATGGGAAAATAACACTTCCCTTTGCCTGTGCAAGTTTAATCAAAGTGAAATTTTTGTGGTTAATTTTTTTCATTGCAATAAGCAGGCAATAAGCAGTCTACAAACACTGGTAATTTCAGTCAATAATAAATTATTACTACAGAGTTTGACTGTATTGTAAAGGGACTCCAACACATCAGTGGTTTGGAGCCAATTTATGTCTTGCATTTTCTACAGCCTCTTCCACACTGTCATATAATCCAGATTATCAAAGCAGACAATCCACATTATCTGCATTGAACTAGATCAGGGGTCCTCAAACTAAGGTCCGGGGCCGGATGCGGCCCTCCAAGGTCATTTACCCGGCCCCCGCTCAGGGTCAGCATAAGTCTGAAATGACTTGAACGCACACAACAATAACAACAATCCTATCTCATAAACCAAAAGTAGGCCCACACTTCCCATTGAAATACTAATAATTTTATTTTTGTTGAAATTGTTCTTCATTTTAATTATTGTATTGTTTTTAAGTGTTTTTTGCACTACAAATAAGATATGTGCAGTGTGCATAGGAATTCATTCATGTTTTTTTCAATTATAATCCGACTCTCCAAAAGTTTGAGGGACTGAGACCTGGCCCTCTGTTTAAAAAGTTTAAGGACCCCAGAACTAGATTATATGAGTCTACACAGCCATATAATCCATTCAAATCAGATGATCTGTATTATGGCAGAGTAGAAGTGGCCTCTATTGCAGATTTAGTGCTACATAATTTCTTTACCATTTGGGCTACATTGTAATTTAGTATATATTACTTAAGGTATTTGGTGCTACTATCTTAATTTGGCAAAGACACCTCAGTTAATGCTTCATTGTTTCATTTTTTTCAACAGATTTTAAAATGCAGCAGTTACTCTCTCCTCCTCCCACTTTCTCCCTTTGTCCTCATTTTACTTCAAATGTTAGAAATGGGCAACATCCTTGCAGATGCAGACAGCCAATTCTGTCACACCAGAAGTAACTTGCAATTTTTCAAGTCTCCTGACATGAAAAAAATCCTTCAAATTTTACAAACTGACTTCAAAGTGCACAAGTAGCTCCCATTCCATAAACTCTGCAAAGGGGAGAGGAGTGGAGTGAAATTGTTCCCTTTGGGACCTTTCACACAGCCAGATCACCCAGAATATCAAGGCAAATAATTCACAATATCTGTTTTGAATGGGGTTATCTGAGTCTACATTGCCATATAATCCAGTTCAGTGTGCATTTTATACAGATGTGTAAAAGGAGCCTGACTCATGCAAAAGCCTGAGTCTAATTATCTGGATTATTTGCCATATAATGCAGATTATCAAAGCAGATCATCCACATTTTCTGCTTTGATCTGGATTGTTAGTGTCTACATTGCCATATAATCCAGTTCAAAGCAGATAATCTGGATTTTATATGGCATTGTAGATGGGGTCCCAGTCACCTCCTTTGTTCTGCTTGTTCCTCCTTGTTAATATTTGAGAGGAAAAACAGGTTTATTACATGGTTTCAAAAGATTCACAAAATTTTACCTTGGCAGACCCAATGGACATGTTTCCTGAATTGGTTCTCCATAAGACATTGTTGGTTGACCTCTTTTTTGCTATGTCAGTCTAGTCCCTAGTTCTAGATGTTTTCTTTGCCATCTTCTTGCCATTGAGTTGCTACCATCAGCCAACTTCCAGCTTGTCATCAACCCAACCTACCAAGAGGAAGCTGTGGCTTATCAACCTGTGGTCTAAGTGGGAAGCCAACCAGTCAATCTACCAGGTGATCAACAACCAACAATTTGAAATCAACCTTGACCCATGTCATGCTTCCATGCAGGCAGCTTCAGTTGTGAAAAGTCTTGGAAGATTACAATCTCAGAACACTATAAGCCTCCAATTATCTGCTGTCAAAAAACACCATACCATGGAAGTACACTCTGTTTGAATAACTAGAAGATAGTAACACTAAAACCAACAATATGAACCAGTGGGATTTTCCCCAGCATTGGAAGAGCTGACTGCACAGTATATGTTGTGTATTCCTGCATGGTAGAGGTTGGATTCGATGACCTTACCAACTATGACCTAGCACAGTGGTTCTCAACCTTTCCTAATGCTGCAACCTCTTAATACCCCCAACCATAACATTATTTTTGTTGCTACTTTGCAACTATAATTTTGCTACTGTTATGAATCATAATGCAAATATCTGAGATGCAGGATGTATTTTCATTCACAGGATCAAATATGGCACAAATACCCGATACGCAAATTTGAATATTGGTGGGTTTGGGAGGGGGGATGGATTTTGTCGTTTGGGAATTGTCATTGCTGGGATTTATAGTTCACCTACAATTAAAGAGAATTCTGAACCCCGCCAAGGATGGAATTGGACCAAACTTGGCACACAGAACTCTCATGACCAACAGAAAATACTGCAAGGGTTTGGTCGACATTGACCTTGAGTTTTGGAGTTGTAGTTCACCTACATACAGAGAGCACTGTGGGCTCAAACAATGATGGATCTGGACCAAAAACTGAGCACAAATACTCAATATGCCCAATGTGAACATGGGTGGAGTTTGGGGAAAATAGACCTTGACATTTGGAGTTGTAGTTGTTGAGATTTATAGTTCACCTAGAATCAAAGAGCATTCTGAACCCCACCAAGGATAGAATTGGACCAAACTTCCTATACAGAACACCCCATGACCAACAGAAAATACTTTGTTTTCTGATTGTCTTTGGCAACCCCTCTGAAACCCTTTCATGATACTCCCCCAGGGGTACTGACCCCCAGGTTGAGATACACTGATCTAGCACATCAAGCAGAAATGATGTGCTAGGCCTCTCTTTGCTATTAGAGTAATTATGAAAACAAGAATAAAGTTGTTTTCAGTTTTCGCCTGTCCACAACTTCAACTTGGCAAATTTGTCATGTTCCCCTTTCCATTCTGCTTCTAGGTGCCATGATTCTTTGAACAGAAACAAAGACTACTTTCCGTTTTACTTCTGGTTACCCAGCCAAGAGATCTTGGGTAGCAGGCATTTGGACCTCTGATTAGCTAGACCACATCCTTTGTTCATCACAGAAAGCATTTGAACTGACCACATATCAAGAACCACCTACATTTCACATTAAAACCTTTCACTGGTAATGCAAAAGGAAAATGGAAACGTGGAAACAATTAATTGTATCAAGGAAACAATTTACTCGTTTTCACTGAAGAAGAGGAAAGGATTTTAGTTCGAAGAGATCCTGGCATTGGAATTGTTGTGGTATGCAATTGTACGGCTTTGCAGAATCATGATTGGTGTGATGCTTTTTTGGGCCCTCATAGGTGAGTAAAAAGCAAAAGAAGACTGTATTTTAAAAGTTATTTCTTGGGAATCAGAAATAATGAACAGAGTTGGATAACATGCTTTCTTATATAGACATTTAGAAAATGGATTACTATGATGTAGCTGAGTTATTTACATTCAGATTAGATTATTGCAATGCACTCTATATGTGGGCTGCCTTTGAAGACAGCCCGGAAACTGCTATTGGTACAAAGATCTGCAGCCAGTCTTCTAACTGGAGCTAATTTAATTGGGAACATATGATGCCCCAATTAAAGCAGCTCCACTGGCTGCTGATAAGTTTCAGGTCCCAATTCAAGGTGTAGGTTATGACCTACAAAGCCCTAAACGGTTTGGGCCCTGCCTGTCTTTGGGATCGCATCTGCTGCTGTGAACCAGTGTGGGTTGTAAGATCTGCTGGGAAGACCCCTGTCTCACTTCCACCATCATCACAAGCATGGTTGGTGGCAATGAGAGAGAAGGCCTTCTTGGTGGTGGCCCCCCGAATTTGGAACTCCCGCCCCAGGGAGAATAGGCAGGTCCCCACACTGTCCTCCTTTTGTAGAGATTTGAAAACCTGGATGTTCCAGCAAGTTTTCGAGAATGATTAGTCCCTAGGCCCAGTTCCCAGGTACACAGATAGCACTCGTTCCTACACTTCATGCACTTCCCTGGCTCTATGAATACCTGTTTGCACTATCCCATGCCCAGTTCTTTTATAGTTAGCCATGCCCATCTGTAACCCTGGCCATTGGTTTTGTTAAACCTCTACTGATGAAGCCAAAAGGAAATGGGTTTTTAATATTTTTATTTTTAGTGTGTTTTAGCAGGGTTTTTTTTCTTGTATTTTTATGATGTTTTAAGTTGTTATTATTTTGTCTGTTAAGTTTAATTAGGTTGTGTTGTATTATCTAATATGTTTAGCTTGATGTAATTGTACGGTTTCTTTCCAGCAATTGAATGTTTGCCTTACATTTTGGAAACTGCCCTGAGTCCCTTTGGGGAGATAGGGCAGTTCACAAATAAAGTTATTATTGTCGAAGGCTTTTCATGCCCGGAATCACTGGGTTGTGAGGGTTTACCTCTGAGAATGCTTGCCATAGATGCAGGTTAAACGTCAGGAGAAAATGCCTCTAAAACATGGCCATATAGTCTGAAAAAACCTACAACAACCCAAAGTAGTAGTAGTAGTAGTAGTAGTAGTTATTATTATCATCATTATTATTATTATATTTACTTATTTCATGCATCCTGAAAAGCAAGAGACCCATCTTGCTAGCAATGAATTTAAATGTGTTCCTTCACAGCACTGACAAGATATTCCTTGCACCCAAGTAGGATGATGAATTGACTTTGGATTTTACTCTGAACCTTAAAGGAGCTACACAAGTTGCAGAATTATTTCTTCAAAATGATTCATAGGATTGTGCCCTGGCACTTAAAACAGAATCACATGACTATAACTGTGCCCTGTGAAAGGTCTGAGAATCCAAATAAAATTACAGTGTACAAATAAATATTTTTTTTTAAAAAAATACAACTTCTTCCATACTTTTTTTCTTAACTGAGATCACACATTAATTGAGAAGAGGGGAAAGAGAGACAAAGTAGCTATTCCATGTTTCCTGCTTGTTAATTAAATGGTCTTGTTTCTCAATAGCAACTCCTGCCTTAAAGGAATCTCATTCCTTCATTTATGCCCAAAATGAGATTCGAGACAGTACATCAATGCATATTTCCCACATCAAGAAATATACATATAACACATGGCTACATCTCTGCAATTACAATTCTCCCACAAATTCTCATTTTGAGCATCCCAGCATTGTTAAACATGCCCATTTCTGTGTCACTGGAAAGCGGAAAAAGTGTGTAGACAAAAACAAGCTGTTTTCCTACAGCTAGGATCACTATGAGAGGCATCTACAGGGACCTGTGGATGTCCTCAGAAGGTTCCTGAAGATGACACCCTCACAACACCTCCAATCACAGGTAAATACTGTATATACTCGAGTATAAGCCTAGTTTTTCAGCCCCTTGTTTAGGCTGAAAAAGTTCCCCTCGGCTTATACTCGAGTCAAGGTTTTTTATTATTTTACTCTGCTGTTATTAGTATTTTATTACATGTATTATTTTACTCTATTTATTATTATTACATTTATCAATTTATTATTATTGTTGTTGTTGTTGTTGTTGTTGCATTTATTATTTTATCCTATTACAGACATGGGCAAACTTGGGCCCTCCCTCCAGGTGTTTTGGACTCCAACTCCCACAATTCCTAACAATCGTTAGGCTGTTAGGAATTGTGGGAGTTGAAGTCCAAAACACCTGGAGGGAGGGCCCAAGTTTGCCCATGCCTGCTCTATTATTACTGTTATTACATTTTCATTATTTTACTCTATTATTATTATTACATTTATTATTGTACTCTTTTTATTATTATTGGAAGGATACGTCAGCACATTTACATTGAAGAAGGTTAGAATAATGGTTCAATCAGAGGTGGACAGTCTTATCTAAAATTACAGTTTTATGTAAATATTCAAAAACATTTCACCTACTGATGCCTCAATTAATGTAATTTTATTGGTATCTATTTTTATTTTGAAATTGATCCATAGCGGCTGCCTTTCCCACCCTTGGCTTACACTCGAGGCAATACATTTTCCCAGTTTTTGTGGTAAAATTAAGGGCCTCAGCTTATATTCGTGTCGGCTTATACTCGAGTATATCCGGTAGTTGGTTGTGTTTCCACTCCTCCCTCAAATCTTGTGGGGAGAAGAAGTGATTATGTTTGAGGGAAATGAGTCATTTAGAAGGTGGTTTGGGAACAGAGTTGGTTGCTGTATGGCCAGTAGAGAAGTCAGATCCCTGCAATGACCAAAACTGTAAAATATAAAAGGTATATGTTTGACTTAACATGACCTTAATTTACCAAAAATATTTCATATATTTAGATTAGGAGATTATAACAGAATTAAATGAGTTATTATTATTATTATTATTATTATTATTATTATTATTATTATTATTATTTCTTTCCCGCCTCACAAATACATATATTAAAACGTACCTCTATAAAGACTGGATTAAAAGGAATTGAAAAAAGCACCCTGATAAACACACATGCAGACATAATCAAAATTGTCATTTCAGCAGCAGAAAGAGCAGATTGCCAGGTTTTTTTCCAGCTGTAAAGCCCTGGGGTGCTTGGTCAGAAATGGCCCCAGTGTTCAAGTAACAAGTAGCCCTCACATCACAACATTGAGGATTTGTCCAAATTTACTATACAGTCTTTGTGAAAATCTTTATATTTCTTTAAATATAAAGATGATATGAAGAAATCATTTCAGTTCCTTATGTATATGAACTATTGAAATTATGAATAAAACCCAACATATTGTGTGCCTAGTTAAATTAATGCACTCAAAATTTCAAGTTTTTGAGAACAGTCTAAAAATTGCCAAGACAGAGAGAAGTGCACTTGCGCATTATGTAAATATAGCTTGATTATCTTCCATTTAGGTATTTGATTATAGGGTCCTTCTCAGTGGCTGCTCCCAGGCTGTGGAATAGCCTGGTACACTCTCTGGTGAATGCTCCTTCTTTGGAGGCTTAAGCAGAGGCTGGATGGCCATCTGTCAGGGGTGCTTTGAATGCGATTTTCCTGCTTCTTGGCAGGGGTTTGGACTGGATGGCCCATGAGGTCTCTTCCAACTCTAGGATTCTCCTTCCACCAGGCATTCCATTATTAACTGTGGCAAGGAGTCCTGCATATGTGTGTGCTATGTTTTTCATTTTCCTATATTTTAAAAACATTTTACACTTTGTAAACATGGCCAGTATTTAATATACCTTCTTTGACTGTGTTTTAACTTTCCTTTACCAGTTTTTAAAGTTTTGTGCTGTTTCAATATTTTTTTCATGCCTCCTTGGATCCTGCACTGTGGAAAATGTGAGCTATAAATAAGATCTATATAAATAAAAATGTAATGTTCGTTTGTGGGATTAAGAGAACTGAAAAACCACTGGACGAATTGACACCAAATTTGGACACAAGATACCTAACAACCCAATGCATGTCCCTCACTCAAAATAATTGATTTTGTCATTTGGGAGTTGTAGTTGCTGGGATTTATAGTTCACCTACAATCAAAGAACATTCTGAACCCCACCAACAATGGAATTGAACCAAACTTGGCACACAGTTCTCCATGACCAACAGAAAATACTGGAAGGGTTTGGTGGGCAGTGTCCTTTGGTTTTGGAGTTGTAGTTCACCTACATCCAGAGATCACTGTGGACTCAAACAATGATGGATCTGGAACAGGCTGGGCGGTTTCGTTCGTTAATTTCGTAATTCGTTATTAATTCGTATTTAAATTAGCTTACGATCCGATATTGAGCCATGCAGGAATAGTGTGAGGAGTAATTAAAAATCGAAACAATTTTTCCAATTTATTTCATATTGTTTCGTAATTGTTTCATAATTGGTTCAAAATTGTTTCGAAATTGTTTCGCAATTGTTTCGTAATTATTTCCGTATGTCTGGTGCAAGTTTTATAGTTGTTGTTTGTTTTATCAGTGATAAAAAATAAATTATCACACCAACAGTCAACAACAGAGGGAGAGGGAAGCTTCAGAAGTTCCCCCTGTCCCATTTGGAGGTTTTTTTAGCATATTGCGCAATCGCGTCCGCCATTAACGAATCGATTCGAAATTAACGAAATTTCATAAATAACGAAATTTTGAAATCTCAAAATTTCGGAAGTATTTAGAATTTGGAAACGCTAGCGCCCCCTGGAAACGAATCGAGTTTAGAAACAAATTTTTCCGTGGTTACCCAGCCCTAATCGACCAAACTCTACACGAATACTCAATATGCCCAAATGTGAACACTGGTGGAGTTTGGGGGAAAATAGAATCTTGACATTTGGGAGTTGTAGTTGCTGGGATTTATAGTTCACCTACAATCACAGAGCATTCTGAACCCCACCAATAGAATTGGGCCAAACCTCCCACACAGAACCCCCATGTGGGCCACAGCAACACGTGGCAGGGGACAGCTAGTCTATATAAATAAAAATGTAATGTTCATTTGTGGGATTAACAGAACTGAAAAACCACTGGACGAATTGACACCAAATTTGGACACAATACACCTGTCAGGGCAATGAGTAACCATTACTCATAAACATACCAGAAAACACAGCAGAAGGAACTTAAAAAGTAAAAAAAAACATTACAATACATCCACAAACACACATACATACACAAATATACACGCACACATACACACACACACACATACACAGACTGGGTCACAGCAATGCGTGGCAGGGGACGGCTAGTATGTAATATTTAATTTATATCCCACTTTTCTTCCAATACGGAACCCAATATCTTGTGAACATATTCCGCTCCTGAGTGAATTATAACATCCTGTCAATTCAGACATTTTGTTTGTCTGTGTTCCTTCCAGGCACGTCAACGGCAAAGGATATTTCCACAGAACATAGTTGGGTCACGGCCGCTGTTCACCAAACCACTCTGCTCCCCTTCTCCTTTCATCCTTCAAACCTCTTCTGGGAATTCATTAACATCAAGTGGGAATTTCTAGCCATCAACGAAAGCATCGCAATCCTTGTGTACATGGTGGAAAATTGCAGCCAGGATAGCATATCCCACCATTGGTGGGACAGGGATTGCACCATTATCAAAGAAATAAATGATTCATATAAGCAATGGGCTGATATCCTCAGGAATGGTACTCTGAAAATTCACCCTGTGCAGATAAAGGATGCTGGGATATATCAAGCAACCATATTAAGCTCAGGTGCAAGAAAACACACAGCAATTGTAAATCTTACAGTAACTCAAGGTAAGGGGGCAGAAGAGTGTGTGAAGGAATGTGTTGTGTGCCTTCAAGTTTTTCCCAACTTATGGGGATCTTGAATTGACTGTCTTATGAAGTTTTCTTCGCAAGATTTGTTCAAAGAGGGGTTGCCTTTGCTATCTTCTGAGGTTGAGAGAGTGTGAGGTTTCCATGGATAAATGGGGATTTGAACCCTAGTCTCCAATACTCATAGTCCAATGCTCAGAACATTATACCATGTTGGCTCTATGTTTGTTTGTGGGTGGGTATGTGCCGGCTTTCTGATTGGCTGCCACTTCCACAGGCCACTGCGACCTGCAAGAGTGGCGGAGCTGTACCAAACTTGGGACACATAACCCCCATGACCTGTTTTATTTCCTAGAGTGATTTGGGGGAGGGTGAGCCACGGATGAGGGGATTTTGAGTACTTTCCATATCTTCAACTCCCACAGACCACTGTTACCCCCACCAATGACAGATCAGGGCTAAACTTGGCATACAGAGCCTCCATGACCCACTCTACATCCTGGTGCAGTTTGGAGTAGGATGGACCATGGATGATGGGACTTGCAGTACCTTCACTCACTTCCTGAGACCACTGCAACCCACCAATGACTGATCAAGACCAAACTTGGCACACAGAACACCCATGACCAACTCTACATCCTGGTGTTGTTTGGAAGAGGATAGACCATGAAGGATGGGACTTGCAGTATGTTCATTTACTTCATGAGACCACTGCGACCCCCAGCAATGATGGATCAGGACCAAACTTGACACACAGAGCCCCCATGACCCACTCTACATCCTAGTGTGGTTTGTGGGATGATGGGCCATGGATGATGGGACTTGCAGTACCTTCACTCAATTCCTGAGACCACTGTGACCCACACCAATGATCGATCAAGACCAAACTTACTACACAGAGCCCCCATGACCCATTCAACATTCTGGTGCAGTTTGGAGGAGGATGGATAATGGATGATGTGACTTGCATATGGGAGTTGTAGTTCACCCGCACCCACTTAACCCAGCCGACATTGGATCTAGACTAAACTTGGAGCACAGACAAAACAATGCCTTTCTCAAATAATCAGACCTGGTGCTTTAAGAATATATAGGCAGCAGCTACTCAGAACAGTATCTAGAAAAAAAAGTGTGAGCTGAAATACATTTTTCAGAAGAGTTCTAAGTGAGCCCTCATCTATCTACACTGCTACATTACATTTCCCTCCCATTCTGCTGTCTATTCCCTTCTTCACATGCAGGTTCAGGAGCCTTGAGAAAATTTAACACAGAGAATATGGTTCGAATGGTCTTGGCCTGCCTTATCTTCTGCTTTCTTGGACTAGTGGTGATGGAGGTAAGTGTTGCATTCCAGAGAGTGGAAAAAGCTACTGTTTTGGACTACATCTCCCCGAATCACAGACAGCCAGTGAATTCTGGCTTGCTGTCATCGCCAAAAGTACTGTAACTTTCCGAAGACTTGATAATTAAGATGGCTAATTAGTAAGGTGGTGCAATTGATGAAAAAATGTTTCAAAACTAATTAAAAAATTAGCTGGGGCCAGTGTTTCATTTCTAAAGTGTTCCTAAAGTGTTGTTAGTGAAAATTACATTACTATAAAGGTAAAGGTAAAGTTTTCCCCTGACATTAAGTCTAGTCGTGTCCAACTCTGGGGGATGATGCTCATCTCCGTTTCTAAGCTGTCCATAGACACCTCCAAGGTCATCTGGCCAGCATGACTGCATGGAATGCCATTTCCTTCCCGCAGAAGTGGTACTTATTGATCTACTCACATTTGCATGTTTTTGAACTGCTAAAAAGGTTGGCAGAAGCTGGGCCTAACAGCGAGAACTTACCCTGCTCCTTGGATTCAAACTGCCAATCTTCCAGTCAGCAAGTTCAGCAGCTCAGCGGTTGAACCCACTGCACTACCAGGGGGCGCAGTGGCTTATAAGGAGAGTAACAAAATTTCATTATATTGTTGAAGGCTTTCATGGCCTGAATCACTGGGTTGACTTTCTTTTTGTGAGAAGACCAAGGCAAAGAAGGCATTAAGTAGTTCTGCCTTTTCCCTACCCCCTGTCAGCATTGCCCCATCTTCTCCTCGAAGAGGCCCTATCGCCTCCTTGTTTTTCCTTTTTCTACTGGCATACGAAAAGAAGCCCTTTTTATTGTTTTTAATGTCCCTGGCAAGCCTGAGCTCGTTTTGTGCTTTAGCCTTGCGGACCTTTTCCCTACAGCTGTTGGCTATTAGTTTGAATTCTTCTTTGGTGATTTCTCCCTTTTTCCACTTCTTGTGCACGTCTCTTTTGTGTTTTAGCTCAGTTAGAAGTTCTTAGGACATCCATTCTGGCTTCTTTGCACTTGTCCAATTTTTTTGTCTTTGTTGGCATGGTTTGCAATTGCGCCTTGAGTATTTCACTCTTGAGAAATTCCCATCCATATGTAACTCCCTTGTCTTTTAGTATCTGTGTCTACGGAATGCTGCTCAGTGTTTTCTTCATTTTTTGGAAATCAGCTCCCCTAAAGTCCAAAATGCGGGTTAATAATAATAATAATGAATAATAACACTTTATTTGTACCCCGCTACCATCTCCCCAAGGGACTCAGTGCGGCTTACATGAGGCCGAGCCTGAACACAACAATACAAGCTATAATCACAACAATACAAGCAATTAAAATAAAAACATAAACAATAAACATATAACATTATCAATAAGACAACATACAATTAAAAACTGTGGGAAGGCCAAATGTAAAATTAATATTGGAAATAATGCTGAAACATGGACAAAAAGGGTTTGACTTGTATTAGTTTCAGCCTTCCTTTGTACCTCAAATTGCAGGAGCATTTCTTTTGTTTATATCTTAATTTATTTTACATATTCTTTATCTTATTAACATTTATTGCCCTGAAGATTAGGATGCGGAACATTGGTTTCAAACTACAGGAAAGGAGATTCCACCTGAACATTAGGAAGAACTTCCTGACTTGTGAGATTTGTTTGGTAGTGGAACTCTCCGCCCTGGAAAGTGGTGGAGACTCCTTCTTTGGAGGCTTTTAAACAGAGGCTGGATGCCATCTGTCAGGGGTGCTTTGAATGTGATTTCCCTGCTTCTTAGCAAGGGGTTGGACTGGATGGCCCACGAGGTCTCATCCAACTGTATGATTCTACTACTAAACTTCTAAGCAGATGATAATAAAAATATAGAAAATACAATAAAACTCCTGTGTTATCCCCCTCTACCATCACCCACCTACCCGACCACATTTCCCACTATATTATTATCTTTAGCCATGTGCACAGTTCTCTTACTTTTTAAATAATATTTGTATTGGTTTTATCTGTTTTTACCACACACACACACACACCCACACAGAGCCCATTTGATTTTTATTTCCTCTATTTTCTCCTCTTGTGCGTCTTTCTTCATTACACTCTCATAATTGGAATTGTACCTGTTCATATATGTAATTGTTCCAATTCTCCAACGTACACTTTTTTTCATCATTCCACCCCATGCAATGACTGCTTGTCCAGCTCAAATCATAATTTTAAACATAGAACAGGAGAAGTCAAGGGACCCCCCCTACCTGTATAAGTCAAATAGTCATAAAGAAGTCTTTATGACTATTTGACAAGAGTTTTGC